>OV725077.1:127790221-128240791 GCA_928085145.1 Nezara viridula | reverse complement strand
GGAAGATGTTATACCACCGCTACCGACCTGGGATGTTGTTTCATTTCTAAGAATACACCCATTCAGGCTTAGGATTATAATTTAATTAAAAAAATACTCAAAATAAATAATTATTATTTATTTACCACTATCGGTCTTGATAAACGGCACGTCAAGCTATACTGCCACCAAACTATTATAACAGACTACACTATTCCACTCAACAGGCCTGATATTTTGTTCGTTTTGAAGGATAAGAGACGTGCAAAGATTGTTGAAATAGGGGTGCCATCGGATGATAACCTTTACAAGGTGGTTGTGGAAAAAATTCGCAAATATCAAGACATTTGTAAGGAGCTCAAGCAATTATATAAACTTGATGAAGTGAAGGTTTTGCCGTTGGTCATCTCTGCAAAGGACTAGCAGACCTGCTATGTCTGATTCCGGACATAACAGTGGGTCCATGGAGGAATTAGGCCTTTCGATGAATTGTTTGGAGCTGATGCAGAAAGCGGTGTTACTCGGAACAGCTAGTGTATTGTTCGCAAATTTAAAAATGTAACAGATTAATTTGTTAACCTACCTTTGACGTAACTTCGGGTTATGTACTATAACCAGCAAATGCTGTGAAACAAGGGATTTCCCTAAATAATAATAATAATACTTTATTTATTCTTTGACGAAATCCTTTAGAATAATACAGAAAGACAGAATAGAATAATACAGACTGTGGGCTAAGGAGCCTTAGAAATACATCAACAAAAATACAGAATAATTAAATAGTCCTAATAAAAAAATTATAAGTTACTTTCTAACTTAAATCAGTTAATAATAGATTTTTACAGGTTTTAAAAAAATACAGTTTTTTTCTCAATATTTATAAAACCATGCCAGAAATTGCGGCCATTTCCGCTTTAGTTAGGACCTTTCTTGGAAGTAGTCTCTTTACCATTAGTAACCCTTCTTGATTGAAGGTTTCGGTGGCACAACCATCTGGGATAGAAAATCCGTTACTACAAATCCATCTTGAACCAAAAATTTTATGAAATATGTTCAGGTTAAAGGTACATACTTGTAATAAGGGAATACCACGAAAAGGAATACTACGATGCAACCTGAAAGAAAAAGGTTATAGTGTAAACAAATTAAAAATAACAGATTAGGTTGAAGTTATGTTTTTTATACATGTACATGTATGCAGGATATACAATCCCTCAGAGGCCAATTGTTACAAGAATTACTGCTAACCATCATTCAATTTTAAACGGTTTCATGAGATATTAATCATTAATTTTCGATTTTTTTTTTCGCATTGCATAATTCTGGCACAATCGGAAATTACAAGAAATTTCATATCAGTTAAAAAAAGCATCAGAACTTTTTTAGCTTGAAACACATCCGTCTGGTAATTTTTTACACCGCCGTTCAATAAATGCCGAATCTTGGGTCTTTTATAATAAAAGTATCGCCTGTTACATTTTGTTACATATTCATAACTGTTACAGATTTGTCAAATGCGTATGATTTGATGAATTATTACGACTTATGAGTTTATAACCCGAATTCTAAACGTATTGTTTTATAGAGAGTGTGGAAACTTAAAATTAATTAGTATGCTTCGCTCATATATTTGTGAGCTTGTTTGGAGAAGAAGATTTTAACGTTTAGTTTTGTCAAATAAAATATTACGGTTAATGAGTAATGTTTGGCCTCCTGAAAATTAATATTGTTAAATATTTAGAATATGTGTGATTATTAAAATTAATCCATTTTGTGTTTATTTATTTTTTTATATTAATTTTCAATAAAATTTTGATTCTTTTATAACATATGGTTCCTAAATAATACCTGTTCTTTTACTAAAACTAATTGGCGACACTTAAGTAAAAAAGACCCGGCATCTCTTTATCTCTGTTGGATAAAAAATAGTACTTATTGTATTTAGAATTAAAAGAATAAGAATAAATTATTTTCTGTAATATACAAATTACGAATTTTCGTTATATGACTATTGGTGATTGGGAAATGACGAATTTTCGTCGTGCGCACGAATGTTTGTTAAGGTTTGATACATGAAAAATCGAGTGATTAATAATTCCACTAAACTTTGCATAGTTCAGTTCAGATAATTTTCTAATTTAAGACTAATGTTCCATATTTAATAATAAAAATTAGAATCGTTAACATTACTTGTGCCACTCACAAATATTTTAATATGACTTTTGCCCTTACATGAATTACAATAATCTACAGAACTTCAGTGCCGTCACTTTTCAACATGTGTATTTAAATATTCAACAGCGTTTATTTAATGGAAAAATACTCATAACTTAATAAAACATGACCTAAATAAAAAAAGACATTTAAACGATACAATTGATATTTTTTTTTTTAATCATTAAAATTACTTTGGAGAAATATCAAAAACACCTAAGAGCTTTATCGCTTTCCATCAATTAGATTTATTCGTTTTCAATTGTTTAAGGTTCAAGAGTTCAATATCTTAAGGTAGTAATGTTAATTTTCTTTATTTTTCAATACACAAACAAATAATTGTATGCAATTCTTTAGTGCCTAGAACAACCCCTATGGTAACAAATAATGAAAAAATTTTATGTAAAAAAAATTATAGTAAGTTTAATTACTTGGATATTATTTCTAGATTTTTAAACAGATCATTAACAATAATATCAAACAAAAAGTTCCTAATATAGATTTAAAACCCATCAATTCAGTCCTATTAATTGTTAAACCCGAATAATGGCAGAATTGAAAGATCTGGAACATAATCGATGATTGATTTAAGTTATATGTATACTTGGAGTTGAACTGAACTAAACTAAATGTTCGTGGGTGTGCCTCTTTACAAAAGTATAGAAATTCAAAATTCATCCATTATTTCAATATTTTCCGCCATACATAGCCGTTGGAAGAGTTAAAATAAAACAAGAAAGTTTGAAAAGAAAAACGAACAAAAGTCTAAAAATAAAAAAAAAAATGAAAAAGCTACTTCCAACTAAAGAGGAAAGTAATCATTCTGGTGAACGCTGAGGAATTCGAGGACGAAATACCACCAAACACCACAAAATTTTCATTCTAATATATTTTATAACGAAAAGAGAAAATGTTGTGACAAGACGGGATTGTGTAAAAAAAAAAAAAAGAATTTTGAAAATTAAAGTTTAAAATCTAAATGTTTGAAAAATAAGATTGTATAAGACTGAATTGCCAGAAAAAATCAAGGATAATTCGTTCAAGATATAATGAAAAAGAGAAAAAAAATAATTGTTGCATTATGAATTAGATTAGAAGAAAATTCCGCAAAACGTTATTCAGAGCGAGAAAAAAGAGACATCGCTAAAAAAATATTGTATTTATTAGTATGTAAGAAAACGAAGTCATAGAACGAAGAAGCTATCGAAACTTTATTAAGGCAAGGTCATATGAAAAATCATGCATACGAATTACGAATTTTAGATTGATAATGAAGCTTTTGTTGGCTTATTTTTAAAGTTATCAGTTACTGATACTTGTAAATTTATAATAAGCAATGTTTGTTTTTACTTACCTATTACAACAAAGTTTTCTAACATGAACCAGAAGTAATGTAGGATAAATCCGTACACTCCTAAAAACCCATACAGTATGCAAAGCACACTGTTGGAAAGGAGCCAAGCCCAGACCAAATTTTCTTTGTACTGTAAAATTAAGTTATATATTACTTACTTATAACCAAGTACCAGATAAGTATGCAACTGCTTATGTATATTTGTAAATGTCGATATTTTTATGAAACAAATTTCAAATAAATATCATGACTTGTGCTTATACTGGAAAATTCTGCTCAGCCAAGACCAATCACAACATATCACTTTTATTTCCAATTACAATGCCTAAATGCCTTAAATAAACAAAGCACAATACCTTGGACGTTTGACTGAAGAATGACGTGGAGCCTAATTATCAAAAAAAAAAAAAAGAATATCGTTAAACCTTAGACTACGAATATTATACTCATTTCTTTCAAGACGCTCAAAAAAATACCTAAAGCAGAAACTGGACACTTACATTTATACCCGCATATCTATGAACCTACGCTTCATAGACATATGGCAAAACCAAAACGACCCACATACGAAAATTACAAAACGTTTTAGTCAAAAACATTCAGGACTATAACTAAAGCTCTATGGGACATCACAAACATCACTTTACATGGATACCTTCACATGCTAACGGTTCACATGCCAACAACGATCACATACAGACATACTACAAAAGTTTTTACGATAACTTACATGGCTATACTAACACACTTTTACAAGATATGGCTACAATTAGCATGGGAAGCTCAAAAGAACCTAGATAAGGAATCTGCTCGCTTAAAAAGCAGTAACCATCGAAGAGTGACAAGAATAATCTGATAATCCTTGACAGATTTATCTAAATCTCAAACATTTATCTCACAACCTGATTAGTATGTATACCACTATATTTGATTTGTCAATAAAAGGAATAAAGTCGATCATGGTGATGATATACACAGTGGACAAAACACTATTTTTGTGAATATTCACCAACACTAATATTCAATTCAGTCAGGCTAGACAACCTTTAACTCGTAGACAACCTTTAGGTACAATTCATACAGTGAGAGGAACACTTGGTAGAAGAAGCCGCGGAATTCAGTGGAGATTGTGTAAGAGACTTGGGAACCTCGACTATCTCTCCCTCTTCAAGCCCAAAGGTTCAGGGACTTGCGTTATAAGTTGAATACTCTTTGCCAAATCGCGAATCGAGTCAACTTAAATATGAATAAAAATCAATGTACGCAAAACATAAGAAACGAGGACGAAGTAGCGATGGCAGAATTTTTTTTTTAAAATCTTTTTATTGAGAAATAATACATTTTGCCACATTTAAGTGCACTGAGTACTAATGCTGAGTGAGCCTCATTCATACTATATATACAATGCAATAAAAAAATAAATAAATAAAAATTAAAAATATACATCCAAAATAATAAAGGTAAAAACTATAAAACCAAAGAACTGTAACTTGAAATCAAATTAAAAAAAAATACAGAAATTGATAGCAAATTAAATAAGTCATAAGTAAAACAAATAAATATATTATAAAGAAAAACATTAATACTTAATATAAAAAAAAGAAAAACATTCATATTTAATTTACAATCAGCCAAGGGAGTTCCGAGTCCCTTTCCCCCCTTTTCCCCCTTTCAGCCCTTTCCTGCACGTGTGAAGGACAAAGCGAGACTCTAACAGATCCCTGCGTTTCTCTCTCAGCCGCGTCACCGGCAGGAGTCCAGTGGAAACAGAGAGGGCACTAAAGCACTCATGACGAGAGTGGAGAGGCTGGCCATTGTCAGAACTCCAGTGGCAGTCTTTACAAAAGGTCTCGAGGCCACTGCCGTTTCAACCTTCGAGGAGAGTTGTAGGGGTGACTGGAGCTGGATAAGGACTGTGCTAAGGAGTCAGGATGGTGGATTAGGTTCAGATGAAAATTTGAGAATCGAGATGGAATAACGTCAAGGACATAAGGGATGTAAAGGTGATGATGTAGGGTTTTGTTTGTAACATAATAAGGAGCATTGACTATTATACGGAGGACTTTAGACTGAAAGGATTGGATGCGTTTGATGTTCGAAAATGGCAGAAAATTATAGTCTTGATAGGCGACAGTGTGAAATATGTTGATTCCTTTGTCTACCTGACTTAAGATGCGAAAAGTCGCACAAAGAAGACCAACGGAGCTTTTCAACTATTTTAGGTTTGGAAGAACAGAAATCTTACTAAAACCACAAAAATAAGGCACGTTAATAAAAATGTGAAATTGGTTCTGCACTATGGCTGCGCAGCATGGAATGTCACGAAAAGAATCACGCATCCACTACTGACTACTCAGAATTCTGTGCCCAGAACGCATATCAATTGAGAAAATGAAATGTAGAAAGACACCAATCTGATCCCGATCCATGTGAAAATAAAGAAACGAAAATGGAAATGGGAGAGTACATCCTGAGGAAAGAAGATGAGGCTATACAAAAAATCCAATGGAATCTCCAGGGAAAAGAATGAAAGGTAGATCAAAAGAAAGATAGCATGGGTCCTTAAAGAAGGGATTAGGAGTGATTGGTAAATCATGGAAAGAGGCAAGGAGGATCGTTGCTTTACGGAACGATTGGAAAACTCGTGGACCCTCTTTCCTCAAGTGGGAGTCAACCCAATTAATAATAATAATAAATTCATAAATGTGTTCCATAACATTACATCAAATATTAAAACTGTATTGTGCACACTCACAGAGGTGGATAAAGGATCCTAACTCAATGATAAAAATAAGTTAAAATTTATTTAATAAAATAAAGCCATAACATTTAACAATTTCCTTTTAAATTTATTCGATTATATAGTACAGTTTTTTTTTTTTAATTTAGGTTCATTCGGGATACTCTGTTATCTGGGTTTAGCTGTATCCACTTACCGCTTAATCCACCTCTGAACTTCGTACTATTCCATCATATTTCTATCTCAAATTTAATCACTGAATTCTAAATGTGGATATTCCCTTACTTTTTATTTTTTAATTCAAATATTATTTTTATTAAGAATATGAAGGAACGGAAAATACACTTTATTTTTTATTTCTCACCACCGAAGGAAGCTTTCAATTTGAGCGGGAGGTTCGAAAAAAATTATGCTCAGATTAGAAAATAAAATACCACTTTTCTTTTACTTTTTAGACATCAGGGAATAAATTTGAATCCACTACTGTCTGTTTGTACATAGATATGAAGGTGTTTTTATTTTATTTGTTTATTTTTTTTTCTTATTTATTTACTTTTTTTATCAGTATTATTTATTTACTTATTCATATTTATAGTTATTTCTCTATTATTTGTATTTACTGTATGAACGAGAACTTTTAGCCTTAATACTTATAGCCCTCCAACAGTGGCTAATTGTATTATTATTCAATAAATAAAATTATTATCGTCAACTATCGTCTGTTTATATGTAGTCAAATTCATGACTTCTCACCTACTTTTAATGGAACATTCAATGATTGTGTGAGTTGGAAACTTGTTGGTCCTATATTAATTATTCGAATTTTATCCACACATAAATATGTTTTATTAAACAGAATTTATATCGGAAACTAATAGTTCGATTTGGCTCTAAGCTGAAAGAAAGTTTAGGATTGATGAAAAAGTAATGTCGTATTAATTTTATCGAATCCCATCAGCTATGTACTTCAACATATGCCCAAAAGAATTTCCTTGGTAGGGCTAATTTAGAAACTGGACCATCAATCATGCCCAAATTTGGAGAGCAGAGTTTTGCATTAGTAAAAAAATGATCAAGTACGTATTGATTTCATAAAATTCCCCCCACTGCATTAAAAAAATACTTTCGTTTTTGGATCTGCAAACGTATTGAAACGCCCATGGTATATTTCGAAAAGAGCTCGTTCGATTTGTCACAAATTTAGGAAACAAAATGTGGAAGGCAGTGAATATATGGAAACGGAAGTTACATGTATACAGTACTTAGATTTTTAACACTATTTGAATATTTAATTTGAATTATGTTCTTTAGTCGAACCTACGTGACAGGTATAACATCTAATGTAGTTAATACGATTTGATGAAGTTTTCAGCGATTGTGAATGTTGATACCAAGAAACTTTAATATATATATTTCATTTAATTTCGTCATTCATTCGTTTAGATGTATATTTTTCTCAACGATTTTAAGAAAACTTTAAAATCGGTGTCTTTTCCTTGATAAAACTATTCGAAAATGGATTCTCCTTTAGGTGGTTTTCAATTATTTACATACCTTGAAATATAAGGTCATTATGTAACCAATAAAAATAGTGGGGAAGCAATATTGACCTTTGAAATATTTTTTTATTGATATTTAAAAAAACTTGAACTGTCTATCTTTTAAAATTCAGTGATTAATTTTTTGTCCTAAATAAGTATGCTATTACATTAAAAATTCCCCAGAAGAGAACGCAGGAGAAACTTATCATAATTGACGCTAAAATGCTTGAGACAACGTGGTACCCATGATGTGATGTCTCTTCATTATCAGGTAAAAATACGGCGAAACTAACTGAAAAATAATTAATTTATTATTATATTTAATTTGTTTGTAATCAGTATACAATTTAACAAATACATAATAGAGATGGGAGTATTACTAATCAACGATTAAAACCATGATTCCGATTATGATGGAGATTCGAAGAAAAAAAAATTGTATTACATGAAATTTAATATGATTGAAACTGAATTTAATAGTAAACATGGTTTACTATGGTTTAAATGGTAAACCATTTAGTTATGGTTGTAATCGCTCTATTAAGTCATCAATCATATTAATTGTAATCACTACTGTATTAATCATTTTCATGTAACTACAAAGTTCAAAGCCTAAAATGTTATTTTATGATAAATCTATTAATATTTATAATAATTATAGAATACTTGTTGGTTGACCGTGGTATATATTATTGAGTAAGAAGATGATTCAGGATGGTGGTCATTAAAAGACTAAAATAGTAACATACTATTATTTAATTAATTATTATTTAAAGACAAAGTTTCGACCCGACTTTCTTCAGGTATTCTTCAGGAGGTTGTATGCAGTAGAGAGTTTCAGTTGAAGCTTAAAAAGTTCAGTTTGTTGCTATTTTAGTCTTTTTATGACCGCCATTCAGGACCATCGTCTTATCCTATAATAATTATAAAATTATTTTTTCTTATTTTCTATCCTATCCTGTCTAATAGAAAAAAAAATTAGATAGTATAGATGATAGTTGTTGTGGGATGTAACGCATACCTGTTCTACAACTCATTGCTAATATTAACACAGTTACCATTTCTTCATGAATTGTGCACACTTCTTTTTACCTTATGGATATAGAGCCAGACGTATTCATTTAATCTGACACTGTAAAGCTACGGAGCCTTTATTGAGAAAGTACTAACTGTCCCTAACCATGAAATGATCACTAGTTACTTTACGCGATGATTCAGGTAAAAAATCGAAAATTGAGTTAGGTTCTTAAAGAAGCTAGCCCAAAAAAGTAGGTTTGTTGTGCAAAAGGTGTAGTAACTTTGATTTTAAGATAAGTTAAATGTCAGGATCCCTTCATTAAGAAACATGTTTTCGAACTTCATCCCTTTTTGCGTTTTCCGCCATCATGAAAAAATCGCTATGGAAAAGTAGACATACAGTCCTGTGAAAATATATGAACCCAACTTCTAAAATTGAAGTATTTGTAAAATTCATTGAATATTAATGTTTTACGCTTGTTTTTATTTCATTAGATAGGTAAGAAGCTTTAAATTCCCATTGATTTGTTTGATAATTTACGAACATCAGATTCTCTAAACAAATCTTGTTTATTCTGTGAATTAGTATAAACTCAGTGTTTGTTATTGATTGTCAGGTGTATTAATAGATCAATACCATCTCAGTTTTCTTCCTGCTGTTGAAAGGAGAGTATATCGTTTCGTTTTTTATACTGAATTGTATGAATTAATCGTTTTTATTAAAACAATGCCGCGTGGAAATCAAATCACTGAAATTGAGCAGCAAATGATAATGAACCTAAGAAAAGGTGAAATGACCCAGAGGCAAATTAAGCCGCTCCCAGTGAGTAGTCAAATTCGTTTTAAATCCCGAACTAGACAATTATAATTAAAAGAAAAGAAGTTGGAAGAGCTCCAAAATTTTCCAATTATTTGAAACGGGCGATTTTGGAAGAAATCTCGGAAACAGGAGTGTCTTCTGCACAGATTGTTAGGCGATTCAATGCATGATGTGATGCAAGCTTGGTGAGGAAGTGGATAGCTGAATCAAAGTTGTTAAAGCATTGTAAGATTTTGAGAAAACCTCAGCGTAAAAACATGAATTTCAGCGACGACTACAGTTTGCTTAAAGACATATTCTAGACAGCAAAAAATAGTCAAGCGTTACTTTCAGTAATAAAAAAAAAAAAAAAATTAACATTGGTGGTCCAGATGGTTTCAATTGCTACTGGCATTTCCATAGGAAAGAAAAAAAGTTGTATTGGGGTGGCGGATTAATGGTACAGGATGCTTTTAATGAAAGGAGCAAATCTCAAATTGCATTCGTTTCCGGCTGTTAGTTATCAGAACGTTTTAGAAGAGTTATTTTTGCCGTTTATCACAATGACATTTTGAAAATTTATGGAGAATCATTGCTTAAGAATTCTACTACCTTGGGAAGCTTGAAATATAAAATATTGATGAGCTCAAGAAAATGATCACACATGATTAGACAAACATACAAGATAGTACTTCAAATAATTTAGTTAAGAAGTGTTCCCAAAAGGCTTTCAGACGCGATTAAAAAAAACATGGCAAAAGTTCTCATTATTGAAATGAATTTAGTGATTGAAGAGATAAAAAAGTTTTGAGTTTATACTTTTTACAGACTTGTTTTGTCCCAATTGTAGCTAATTCTGTCAATACGATTAAATTGTTTATTAAAATGGTAACTAAACATTTACAGTACACATTAAATAATATATTTTGTTACTCAGTTCCAAAATAAATGACTCATTGAATTTTTTTTCCTTGATTTTATATTTATTCACAGAATTGTATTTACGCTTTATTAAATCGCTTCCATTGCGTTTTAGACAAAAATATATGTTTTCTGAGTCGTTAGAGTATAATACGATAATACGTCAATGTTTCTTTCTAAAACCGCTGTTTTTCGCAGTTCAGAGAAAATTCCCATAACCAGTAGTAACCATTCTTGGCGAGGATTAAACTTATCATAAAATTCATGAAAAAATATTAATAATTACTCCTAACAGGCCCTCTAGAAATATTTAAATAACAGTTCAAGTGACAATGAACTGGAAATTAATCACTTTTGTTTAGGTTAGTTTTTTCGGGTATAAGGTGGTTGTTCTTGAGGTGTATATCGCTTTCATTTTTAAATGATTGATTAACATTAAAATATTCAGACCAAGTAAAAATAGTTCTCCTCCGTCCAGGAGCCTCTTTGATATCTTTTTAAATATAATATGATTTGTTTTTTAATTAAAAATATAACTAAAGTGTCATTACCTCATTCGAGAGTTTTGCAACCTCGAAATTCTCTTCTTCTCCTCAAAAAATCTCATAAACAAATTAATGAAAACGACTACACCTCAAGATGTTTACTTCGATTTATTTAATATTTTATCTAGATGCTTAACTTAAAAGTAATCCGGTAATGTTAAGTAAATCGATACATGAGCACTTATAGGTATAATCGTTTTAATAAATGTCTACGAGATTTTTTGTAGGCAGAGAAGAATTTCAGGGTAGCAAAACATTCAATTATGGAAATAACACTTTGGTTATATCTTAAACTAAAAAACATATTAGAATAGAAAATTGTTTAATTTAAACTAGTTGGATTTGTTCAGAACGAAACAGTCATTTTATTACTTATTATATGTATAAAAAAAAAATCATGTTTAGGAAACATCTGTTGTTCAAAATCAATAATTCGCTTAGGGCAACTGATCTTGTCCAATGTCGTTTGCTACGTCTAGTTTAGATTGACCTGAGTGAGCATGATTGACCTAAGCTTCAGAGTAATAATGTAGATAATTATTTATATCCTATTAGAATAATATTTATAAAAAACAATTATTACATTTATAAGAAAAAGAACAATGCACATTAATTATATTTATATAACTAAATTATAAAAAATAAATAAAATTACCAAGGAGTCGTCGGGTTTCAATGATTTTTGTCAAATTTAATGAATGGAATGTAATCAAACATGCTCCGAGCATCTGAAAAATCACTCATTATTTATGTTTTATTAGCAATAATAGTTTCTTGTACTATTTTCTAAATAATATAAACTACGTCTTTAAACGTCACTTACTATAGAAAGGAGAAATAGTCGGTGATACCATTCTATATCAAAGAAAGAGGATTATTATTGACGGTATAATAAATCGATTTGACTCATAATTAGGAATCAAAGAGTTATAATTAAAAAAGGTTCTCTTTGTTGGGCATAAAACATTCTTAGAAAATCACAGTGATAAATCGATTTATATAAGGTACAATTTGTGTTTGTGAAAATATTTAAAAAAAATTATTTAAACCTTTTTTATTTATCAGAAAAGTAACTTTAGGAGTTTTATTGCTATTTCAGTTTATTATTTTCAATAATGAACCATTGTAATCGAACGAAAAATTCAAAAACTTAATCGCCTCTCAAAATTTGAGGTTTTACGTTTCAGAATACGTGGAATTCGAAAAACGAATAAAAAATTGTTTGTCCGTCTTTTTTTTTTTTTTTTTTTTTTTTTTTTTGTCCTCCCCTTCCTCACCGTTAAGGCTATACGGGGTTTTCCCGGGCCAGAGGATGTGGGCGGGGATTTAAAAGACCCCTTGGCACCGGGATGAGAACTCGTGTCTATTTTTATATCATTGTCAGATATCAGGTTGCCGGGCAACGGCGGTGCAGTGCACACGCCTTAGCCCATTCGGCTACCCCGCCCACCTTGTTTGTCCGTCTGCCTTCCGCGCATTTCCTCCGAAACTTCTGGACCAATTTTTTTTTCAAATTCGGATTGAAAATCGGAGGTCATCCGAGGATGATCCTGCTCCATCAACATTACTATCCGCCTTTTCCTTTCAAGATGGCGGCCGAAAAACCTGCGTTGCCATAGAGTGTATCACCTAAACGAATGTATCGATTTAAATAAAACTTAGCTAAAGTAGACCGATTCCCTTTAAATTTATCTATTTAACATACTTCAACGAAAATAAGCTGGAAAAAACGTTACGAGGGATGGTAAAATTAGATTCCGAATTAGATACTCAAAAAGTATGCACTTTTTTGTTGATATTGTACGATTTATTTATTTATAAGGTTATTTATAAGTTATTTACAAGCGAACGCGTCGTCCTCGTGTTAGTTCGCCATTCCGCTTTACTGTAGCTTGTTTTGTGCTCTAGCCTGCACAGGTATACCTTTCCGGTTTATCTGTGCAGGTTTGCCTGACAAGTATATAGAAACGATTATATCCTGCCTTAGATGAAACTTTAAAGAAGGGATCACTAGTACAAAGTAATAAGTACAGAGATGTTCAATAGCTGGGCGCTGGCAGTCTCTGACATAGCCTTATCTTCATTCTCGTGACGTATCTCCGTTCCTACCGCTTTTTTTTTAGTACTATTGATCTTTATAAATAGGCATTAGAAAAATTGAGTTTTTATTTTTATTGTAGTATATCTTAAATTTTATATTTTGTATGTAATTATAAATCGGTTAATGTTTTCTGGTGCAATTTAAATGCCAAAATCATTTTATTGTAAAATAACATGTGTTTTTTTTCATGTGGACATGTTTTAGGATGATAGAATAAATGAATTAAACGTTTATTGTGAATTGTATTTAAAATTATAAAAGTGGCGCTGCGGAAATACAGAAAAAAATATATATGCCTCGAAAAAGAAACCTAAACATCTTAGAAACGGAAGATTTAACAGAAAACAAAAATTGTTGGATTACAAAAATTTAATTTTCTATTGTTCGATGCAGAAGAAGAAGAGTGGAAATATTACGAAGAACGATTTACAATTGAACTGCGAGTTCGCGGAGTCACGTTACGTGAGAGTCAAAGGGATCTCTCGCTGGCCAATATAGGCCATAAGTCTTTCAAAATACTATTTGATCACTTCAGGCCAAATAAGGTGAGCGAGAGTTCTTTAAAAAATGTATTAATCACGTTACATTCGTATTATATAAAAAAATATTTTCAATAGACGTCACAGAATGGAAACTGAATCCACTAGTGTTTACGTTAATAAATTAAAATCACTTGCTGAGAAGAGCAAATTTGTGGACTTCCTAGATGAATGATTACGGGATCAATTAATTTTAGGGATCAACGATAAATACTGGAAGGAAAAGCTCTTGGAGCGGCTCCCGGATTTAGGCTCTACTTTTACAGACGTTGTAGGAACAGCAAAGCTACTAGAGAGGACTAAATGGGCTCATCGCACACTGGAAACATCAGAGATTACCGAAATAACCTCCATATCAGGAATATAATCATGTTGATATACCAGGAATATAACTAAGGGAAACACTGTTCTAAGTGCGGAGATTGGTTTTATAAGGACAATCGACCATGTCCAGCTGAAGGAAAATGTTTTTTCCAGAACGGGTCAAAATAACAAACGACTATTCGTCACGCAAATTGACTCATATAAAAAAAGATGGTAGTCTTTCTGATGAAGCGGACACAAATTCGCATCTGAATAAAATATGAAAAGTTTCACACAGAACAAATGTGATGCTTGACATAAAAGTGCGTGGTAGAATGAATTCAGATTTACAAAGGCTAGGGATGTTATACGATCCGGGAGCTGCTGAGTTTGCTATTAGTAAGCGAACGTGGAATAAGTTAGGATCACCATTTAGGAACTTCATCCCACACGTAACATTATTGCTTCCATAAATTTACAGCTAGTAACACTAAGAAAACTGAAGTTGAGGTTAATGCTTTAGGAAAGACACTCAATCTGACCTTTACCGTTATACAAGAAGGATGAAAATACAATGTTCTGTATGGACTTGGGGCACGTATTTGTCATCAAAAACTAAATGTAGAAGGTAAGAAATTTAATAGTTTTTTGGATAAGATATTATCCATATTTAAAGAGGTTTTCTTACCAAGTTTAGGCAAAACAAAAAAAAAACAATAAAGCGGTCGTTCACTTGAAGGAATGATGCTCAACCGAAAGTATTTAAACCTGGACCAGTCCAATTTGCTCTTCGTGGGAGTGGAAGTGTTTAAGGAAATTCTCCGTTTGGTAGATCAAGAGGTTTTTGAACCAATTGATACGAATGTCAAAGCTACTGAGTTGGCGTCACACATTTTAATCGTCATCAAACCAACAGGTAAAATAAGGATTTAAGTAGATTTTAGGTAACAATATATCCTTACATCTCAAGTTATCAACACCCAACACCGCTTTTCGAAGATATTATAGCCACGCTTCAATGAGGTAAGGTTTTTTCATTTCTTGATATGCGTGATGCCTATTTACAGATTTCCAATAGACGTAAACTCACAAAAATAATTTATAATTTCAACACACTTAGGTTATTTTAAATATAAAAGCCTAAAATTTGGAACAAATTTCGCACCGGAAAAAATCAACAGATTATGGATCAAAAGATGACAGGACTAGAAGTAGATGATCTAATTATTAGCGGGAAAGATGAAGAAGAACATCTCAAACGTTTAGAGACGGTTTTAGAGAGACTGTCTACGGCAGGTATGAAATTAAACAGGGGAAAATGCAAATTTTTAATACAATTAGTCGTTTTTCTTGGCCACAGGATAGATAAATATGGTATTCAAAACAAACGAACTTCTATGTGTTGCGATGAAACCTATGCCCTCGCCATCAAATGTCAAGAAGGTACATCCATTCCTCGGATCTATTAATTATTATCAAAGATTCGTACCAAATCTCCATGGTGAAGATGTACTCTGTTACACAGAGTGTCAAGGAAAGGAATAAAATGGAGTTGGAGGGATAGTGAAGAAACAGTATTTACTTCCTTAATGGATACGCTAACATCATCGGCAACACTTGTACATTAAAACCCACAATTACTTTTAGTAGCATCGTCAGATGCGAAAGAAGGCGGATTAGGCGCGGTTCTAAGCCATAGATTTAATGTTGCTTTAATTTAATGAATTTATAATTTATAATAAATTTAAATTTAATAAAAAAAACAGCTCCTTATCACCCCAAATCTAAAGGATTCGCCGAACGTTATGTGCAGACATTTAAAAGGTGTTTTTCGGCTTCGGAAAGAGTGATAAAATAGACATACAGGAACGTTTAACGAGATTTTTTTTTCGCTACAAAACAACTCCAAATAAAACTACAATAAGAACTCCAGTGGAAATTCTTTTCATGCGCCAGTTACAAACTCGTTTTACTTAGATGAAGCTAGACCTATGTCGAGATCTGGAAAAAGCACTCAGAAGAAGCTAAGTGACAAAAAGTTTCGATGCCTGTCAGATTGTATGGGTTATCAAATATCCTACTGCCGGAAAGTAGACGTACGTGGAAGGAGTCGTCAAAAAATGTATAGGTGTATTTTTTTTTACCTATTTGTCGACGTTGAAGGGAAAACGCTCAAAAGACACGCTGAGCAACTACGTGACGGGGAAAGACGGACAAATGCAAGGCGATAACCTATTTATTTATTTTTTTAGAAGGGGAGATGTAATGCATCCTAAATCATATATTTTGTGTGTTTTAGCGGAATTTAAATTAGTTCATGTTTGCTTTTACAATTTAAATGCCTTAACTATTTTATTGTATAATAAGATGTGTTAAGACAAGTTTTTGGATGATCGAATAAATAAATTGTGTGCATTGTATTTAAAAATACAACACTGTCATCACAACCTATGGCGATGACACATGTATCCTGTCAATCAATAACGATCCATCTATTGCATCCCAAACTCTTCAATCATACATCACAAGTCTTGAAAAATGGTGCCAAAACTGGAGGATTAAAATAAATTCCCATAAATCCTATCAAATTACCTTTACTCTTCGTCGTAAACCTATGACTTCCTGTCCTATAGTATCCTTTGACAATACCCCACTTATTGTTGTTAACCAAATCCGATACCTAGAACTCCACCTTGACAAACGACTCACTTGGAACTCCCATACCAGACTGAAACGACGTTTCCAACAACTCCAGCACTTACTAGACAAACGCTCTAAATACTAGACAGACGCTGCCAACTATTTGCAAAAGACTCATATATATTACTATAATAAGGCCTATTTGGACTTACGGGATAGAGCTTTGGGGCTGTACTAAGCCATCAAATTCCTCTCGTATGCAATCCCTACAATCCAAAATCCTGCGTAAAATCCTCAATGCTCCCTACTTTGTCACAAATAAAATCATCCATAATGACCTAAATGTAGCATATGTTTCCGATTAAGCTCAATCCAGACACCAGTCCTTTTATAATAAACTTCTGAACCATCCGAACCCTCTCGTTTCCAATCTTGCTTCCTCTTCTATTCCTGATAACCTGATGGCCTGGGGACCTTTCTAATATAGAAATATAATTGGAGTGCAACCAATGGGTAGTTTCTCTTCATGTTGTACATGTCATGCTACTTGTTGTATTTATTATTTAATACAGTTTTAAAATTTCTTTAATAAAAAAAAAATACAAAAGTTATAATATAATCTTTACCGACGAATACAAATTGAAACTTCATATAAGTACCCAATTGATTTTTAGTACCCGAACTTCAGCTGTCTTAATTATGTAACGCAAATATTAACATTATAAGAAATCGAAGATAGCTAATTTTTTCATCGAACATATTTTCACGATAATTAGTTATACAACCCTTTTCTTAGTAAAAAAAATTTCAACACCACCTTTGGTACAATTGATTTTCTCATGAGGAGCAAGTTCATTGTTCACACTTTACAAAAAAAGCAAATCAATTGCGGAACATAAATCAAGAGAGTAGACTTTTTTTCATATTTGTTCATAAAAAGAGAAAAACTAAACTTGAAAATTTTTTAAGAATTTCGTAGAAAATTCAAGCTTGTGCAGTGTATTCTGTCCATCCATTTATTCTTTGATAATTTTGTTTTTGTATTAGAAATTTTCAAATAACTTGGAAAATGGAAGGTTGTGTCATTATCAACTATTGCCATTAAGTACTAAAATGTATAGCACAGTTTATGCAAATCTCTGGATTTCAATCAAGCAAAGTGATCCAGTGATCCAGCCTTGGGTAGCCAATAGCATTAATGGCTTATGGTAGACCTGAGAAACTAGGGAGATGTATTATCCAGAACAATGACATACAGCTCCGCCATAGGAGAGAGATATGATGACATTTAATCAGGAGGGACATCTGCTGATATAATGCTTTGGCGGCCCGTGAGTAGTTTAATCTCCAGTAACAAACGCCTGCGATTACTTGTGTGTCATCGCCAGGGGCTTTCCTAATCATATTCGTCTCGAGGCAATGTCGCAAACTGGAGTTGATAGTGTTTACACCTTACATGGTGTTTTCTTAATAGATCTAAACCTGAGGATCATATTTATTTTTAATTTAAGGTATATGTTTAAAGCATATTTTTTAAAAGTGTTGTGATTCCGACTAATATGAGACGAGAGGCACACAAAAACGTACAGGATAAGGGTTGAGGTTGAAGGACAGAAAGACAAAAAGACATTGTGCTCTTGAAACAAGTTAGAACAACAACTTTTATTAACCGTAAGAAAAGTTATACAAAAAAGTATCATTTGTTCAATACAGATGTTAAAGATATAATAGATCACCATGTGACGTCACAACAAAAAGTATAATGTATTCAATTTGCATAATAATGCAAAAACATGAGTGAAACAACAGACAATACGTTACGTTCCATATTTTATGATAATGTATCTACTTCATCCGATTCTAATTAATACTGCATTTCATCTTTTCAGTAAAATAAAATAATAAAACAAACACTACCAGTATGATGTATAAGAGTAAGTAAGTATGGATAAGGCAAGTAACTTGGAATACTTGAAGTAAGTTGAACTTGAAACCAGATCTATTTCCTGCTTCTCTTCATAAAACTATTTAGGTGCTGTCGCTTTGCTAAGTTATTTCAGTCTTTTAGTCTCAAGGAAATTTATATTTAGTTTATCTAATATTAGACTAAGTTCATCTAAACTCGTGTTTTTGATCCGGTATATACCTATCAACCAAAAGAAAGTTCGTCATCATATATCACTTGATTTAATTCCATTCAAAAGATTCTGCTTGTTTTTACAAGGCTAGCAGTTATGTGCGATAAGACAGATAGTACTTATAGTAGAATAGCCTACGTAATTGTGAATTATACTCCATAATTTATTTTGTAGTTAATTAAAAATTGTCTAAATAAAGTTAATTTTATGTTAACAAGAACATTGTCATATATTGTATTAAGAAAAGCAACTATATCTTTGAAATGGATATGGAGAGATATTTTTAATGAAAAGGTAAAAAAAAAAATAGCCTTCATTTCTCGAAAACAGCATTTAGCTGACTTGTAGATTGTTTTGAGATAATTTCAGAAATCTCGCAGATATCAGCCATTTTTAACATATATTACACAAGTCTGAAAAAGGAGGATAAAATGCCTTTCGGCATATCTCTCTGACATCGTAGCTCTCAATCAGGATATATTTTGGATATCATTCAGCTGATATTTTGTTGGCTGAGATGATTTTTTCGCCCATTATGTCCTTATATTACATTTGGTAGTAGACCACAGCTGAATTGGGTTTTTCTTACAAGTTAATTTAAAATGTTCCTGATGTCAGTTTCTTGGGTTTTATTTCAACATTCATTAATTACCTCTCCATAACGGCTTAAAAATAATCTTAAACACTCAACAACAACAGTAAAGCATAGTGACGCTATTCAGAGGTACATGATCTCAATTCTTATGGGTGTTTGGATGCATTGGAACTTTCCGTGGTAGAAACAAAGCGTTTGTGGAGCAGGCTTTTTTTTGGAAATTTGAGGTATTTCAATACTCTTCAACACGGTGGGCGGGGTGGCTGAACGGACTAACGTGTATGCACAGCACCGCCATTGCCCGGCAACCTGATATATCAGACAATGGATTTAAAGTAGTCGGGGAAGTCTTTTAAATCCCCGCCCATACCTCCTGGCCCTGGAAAACCCCGTATGTCCTTAAAGGCGAGGAAGGGAGAACACAAAAAAATGTTTTTTTTTTGTTTGTTTGTTTTTTTAACTAAAGATCTTTAGCGTAGCACAAAGGATGAAACCACCTGACGAAAACCATGTTTAACTTATTTCTTGATAAAAATTGAGCAAGCCGTTTGTGTGATAAGGCTATTCACTAATAATTCTGCAATACTAAATGTTTCTATTGTAGTACAGTTACAAAGAAGTCAAATCTCTCCAACATTTTACGTATTTCAATACATCATTTATTTACTATTAATAAATCATCAGGGTATAAATAAATATATTAGAATATAAAATACACTCACGAATTCTAGTGTTCCAACGATGAAAGTCCTCAACCTCAAACTTATAATATGGGTGCTTCCTTGCTCCCTACCTCCGTCCATTAGTTAGCATTGTAGGATTATCAATAATTTGGAATGAATAATAATGTTAAATTATTATACTCTATAAAACTATAAGCACTATATATCCAGGGTCATACCACAATTGTAAATGTAACATATGATTCATAACAAATTATGAGTCTTTACTTGATTATTGTTGTTTGGATTGTATGTTGGGGAATAAAGGCAAATGTTGGTGTTTGGAAAGAAAAGCTACTTATAAATGGCTACTTCTAAAAGACTGTGGTACTAGTGAATCCCAGCAATGACATTGCTATTTGACCGCCGTCGCTGTCATGCAAAGGTCGCCGATGTTTCAAAGAATGAAATACGTTTATAGGTGCTCAGAACGGATACGAAACAGATTATGTATGATTTCTCTGATTGGTTTTCAGGAAAATTAATGTAATTCAAATGTTTTTTTGTGATATCGGTAGAAAAGTCATGATTTTCTATTTTAAATAATTGGCAACATTGCATAGATTGTCTTTACTCTACTACTCTTCCGTTCCATCTAAAATAGGGGCCCATCACTATCTTTCTTGACAATGCCTTTGATGTATTGTCAATTTAATTTTATTAATTTCGTTGTCTTTATGTTATCGTAACCTTTATGTCAGTATAATCTCTAAATGCATCTATTATTTAGTTCTATTCTTAAATCTAAAGCAACATGTTCAATAATTGGCAATAAGCTAATAGGTAGTTGTGAGTTCTTGCGCAAAACCATGACCAAGACTGAGTAGGCAAGACCAAGACCAATGCCAAGACTAGGTGTGTTAACGCAACACTAAGACCGACCAAGTCTCGTCTTGGTCTTGCATTTCGGCAAAACCGACAAAAGTTCTACCGTCTTCGCAATAATGAGATAGTTGAAGATTTCATGACCGTCAATGTCAGGGTCGGGGGATCCGATCTTCATGGGAAAAATGTCAAGATAATTATAAGAGATTATGGATGGAAAAGGAACTATATGGTCGGTTCTATCAGGAGTTGGATTAGTCTGGAGTCGATAACGACTCTTCAGTTAATTCAGCAGAGACTAACTGAATTTTGGTTGAAACAGAAGAGTTGTACACAGAAGACATTACACAAGACCAAGGCCTTATCGGTGACAATCTCAAAGGAGAACGTTCCAGTCAAATAAAGGTTTCCTATGCTTGAAGTCTCACGAATCTATTCAGCATGTGACTCCTGGCTATTACAGACTATTTGATGAGACGCAATAATGAGGCAACGCTAGATCATCAAATCATCTGTGTATGATTGAGATTACTGGTCTAGATTATGTTATCTATAATGATTCTATACTATCATAATACGACCGAAAAAAGTCGGAAATGCAAATAAAAAAGCCTAATGGGATCATAAAACTGTACTTTAGATGATGTAAGCTACTTTAGAGGAACAAATTTTAAAAATTCACCTTTTAAGAATTTACAAATGCAAGTTTTCATCAATAGAACGAGTTGTAAATCATTTTTTTTTTTTTGTTTATATTTCTTTATTGAATATTAATACATTCTGCCACATTAAAGGGCATTAATATTAAGGCTACATTATTCATTAACACAATATGTACATACAATTAATATTTCAATAATAAAGAAAAAGAAATATAAAGAAATAAAATAAGTAAAATAAATAAATAAAATAAGTAAATGTAAATCATAGAGTCTTTTTCAAGAAAAAGTAAAGAAGTGAAAAAACAATCATTTAAACTGACATCTCCACTAAGTCGATTTTAATAATAAGACATCCTAGGCATGTACTTATTTTAAGTATTTAAGTAAAGTTTCGTACAATTAAACGTTTTCTAACCAGGCTGTTTACATGCAGATTCATACACATAGAATATTTTGAATTACTCGGTCACTTAGCCACACGAGATCTAGAAACGTTGAAAAGTCGGATTTGTAATTTATATAATCGTAATTGTTTTTCTTACTATATATTTCATACATAGGTAGGTAAAAGCAATAATTAATAACTACGAAATTCGTTTAGTGGAGGTTATAATTACAAAATACATTACAATCATGGGATTTAAGCTTGACTAAAACTCATTTCTTATATTTATTTTTATGTCCATCCGGATATTCCAAAAGAATTAAATTTCTTTCGGACTTGGATAACATAGGCAACTAATAGGTTTGTTTTTTTGTGTAGGTCTCCTTCATCCCAAAGAAAATCTGCTTTTCCCTTTCCAAGAAATTGCCACTCATTAATCTACAAAATTTACAAGAAAAGTATTTCCATCATAGCAATTGAATAACCATTCAAAATGTTTGAATTGTTCATTCGTTTTCGTTTTAGCATCCAGAATAAACACATGAAAATAACCATAACATCAAATATCACCGGCCAAGTAATCGTAAAAGTATGGGTAATAAAATTCCTTGGAAAAGTAGTAAAATTGCTTTCTATGATATCATAGTTTAAGACAGTATCTCTTTTAAGGTTGGTAGTTGGAGGCTTAATAAAAAAGTTTTTAAGCAGCAATAGTCAAATGATGGTGATTCAAAAAACTTTATACAGTCGGTACTTATCGTATTCCAAATTTATACTGTAGCTGCGGGTCAGTTATAAAATCTAAAAATTCATTTAAAAACAAGATAACAAGATTAAAAGATACATTTAATGCTGAGATAAATATAATTTTCTGACAAAATGGGAATTTGTTTAAAATTTTAAAGAAAAAAAAATATTAAAATGTAATTAAGCATTTTCTCTTACCAAAGAAATGTTTATTTTTTCAGACAAAGATCATGAATTCATGAGATCAGTAATTTTTTTTTGCCCTCTCTTTTTAGGCTTTGCCCCCTGTAATAGCCCTGTATTCCCTATTCTACCGAGCCAGGGAAGAGGGCGGGGAATTTATGCCAGAGTTAATTCCTTTATCTATATATGAAATATTTAGTAAGGGAAAGTATTGCAATCGTGAAAATTTACGTATATTACGTATTTTAAATAGATATACCAGGCATATGTTACAGCAACTTTATTGCTTATATAGACATTAAATAAAAAAAAAATTATACTTTTATACTGCTTTGAAGAGCAATAATTCAGCTTTTTAACGGATATATTAACATCGAGTTCGGAAAACATCCTGAAGAGTTATGAATGATATATCTATAGTACATTGAATTTTATTTCACCCTGAAAAACCGAAAGGAATTATTTGCCAGCCCATTACTTTCAAACCTCCCTAAGTAAATATGAGTCTTTCAGTTGAAAGAATGAACCCGAACTCCAATTTCAACATTCTTTATTATTAATTTTAGTGATGTTTTCAGTGGAAAAATGTATACCTTTATTCACAGTTCTATATTTCAACACTTCAATCGCCTACTCTGGAATCTACCCACTCACTGTCTCTATAGATATAATTTTTCCAACTAGAAATATCTCTAAAATAATATTACTCAAAGATGTTGAAATTGGAGTAAGTCATTCTGTCAACTGAAAGGCTCAGAGACTGAAGTTATGTGGTTTAAGAAAGCAGATGGAGTAACTAGCTTTTTATTGCCTTCCGTCAATATAATAAATAGAGATTTTGTTATTTTAATAGTCTTAATGATTCGTTATCTGTAAGCTTTAGTTTCATTTAAAATGAACATCAAAAGTTTTATAATAGCCCAAAATTGCCAGAAAATAATTTCTATTCAAGCGGTAAGTGTGAGTTGTGTGTTTCTCGCACCAGTTTTTTTATTTGAAATAACTTTCCATTTCACATTGTAATCTGCTATGGAAAATGGTTAAATATAAAATGTGAAAGAATTTTATAATTAAATAAAGGAATTTAAATTATTACATTAGTAAGAAATAATAAGGATCGTAGTAGAGAACCGAAGAAACCTTGGAAAGCTTGGCCGAAAGTTTAGGATAGGTTTTCATATGTAACACATGCATTAAATATTTTAAATAATTTATTCAAATTGTATTTGGTACCGTGCTGCGAGAAGACTAATGGCGGAAGTCAAGAGTCAAGAGGCGTTTATAAATAAATAAATAAATAATATATATATATACTTTATTTTAGTATCTTCTGTGATTTTTACTTTCATTTCCTTTTATCTAAAAATTTGCTGAAAAAGGATGGTAAGTGAAATGCACGGGTGCATATCCAGTGTACCGCACTAGATATTTTTATTTGTATTCCATACGCTAGTTCATGTTATTTCAAAATTCATTATCATGGTATTCTGTACCATAATTTCTGTAAATAATTTAGTTTGATTTTGTCCCCTCTATGAACGTTATATATTTGAAATTTAGCGTTATTGTAAATATATTATTTCTCATTTTTTTTTTTTTTTCTATGACAGAAAGGAAACGGTTTCATCAGTACGGTCTCATGGAATATAGAATCATTCACTGAAATTTCATTAGTTGGTACAGGTTTCTATTACCTCAAAGGCCAAGAATAATGAGGCAACACATAGTCCGGAATCTGCCGAAGATTTAACTACGTGATCAGAGGCAGAAGGTTTGAAAATTGAAACAGAGATGACAACCCTAATGCCAAAACTCCTCGAGTCAGACGGCTAACTGGAAACGTTTGGTTATGGTAGAATTTAAAAAATCGAAAAAACTGCCAATAATTACGTGATCAGCAGCCGGAAAAAAACCTACTGGAGTAGTTTCAGACAAATCAGTAGATGACAGATTAAAAAAAGTCTGACAAAATTTTGGAAGCTTTACACGAATCTGACAGCTTTAAAAATCTCAAAAAGTCCCAGAAATTGATACGTGATCAGCAGCAAGAAAAAATCTGTTAGAACACTTTCAGAGCACAGTAATTTTATTATTATTATTTCATAAAATCTGAATAACTGTTTTGGAAGCTATTCACGTATCTGACATGGAAATTTGAAAAGTTTACCAAAGAACATGCGATCAGCATCAGGCAAAAAACAGTTGGAATAGTTTTATGCCACTTAGTAGGTAACTAATTTGATAAAATCTGACAACATTTCGGAAACTTTTCACGAATTTGAGAATTAAATACTTTTATACTACTTTGTAGAAATCTGATTTCATAAAATCTGGCCAATATTATGAAACTTTTGGAGATAGTAGCACTTACTACGTGCGAGGCGAAAAATTGGAATCCAAGAATTTTTACTGCTACATATTTCAATCTATCTATTAATTTATCAAAATAAAAACACAGTCATACTAAAATACAGTTGTTGTTAGTTATAAAACAGTTAGTTAACTAGGAAGTGTGTGTCAGGTGATGGATGGCACAACTGAACATCGATCGTACATTGATTTGGTGCAGATCTACTCAGTATAGTATTACTAAATTAAGTAACTTATTTATTTCAATGATACCTATTTATTAATATTTTTAATAATTATACTGTTACTGTATAACCACCTGTTGTCATGAAGGCCCGGAAGTGGTGTCACATACAATCATAAAATGAACTTATATAACACTTATAAGTTTAAAATATAATCATATTTAATAATATTCGATGAAATTAAAGAAGTGATATAGCAGTATCCTTATTTTTTTAAGAGTTTTTTTTAAATTTCTAAATGTAGATTTACATAAAATATGAATGAAATTATATATATTATGTAATAAGTCATATAGTATTTTAGTTGCGTACTTTATAAAAAGCCTCGTTAGTTGTTTAGTGGCAAATTTAATATTTGATGATTGTCCACAAAAATTATTACGGAGCTCTTGGTTTCCTTCCACGGCTCTTGGTATGGCCCAATGGTGGCAACTAGGCAGTAATATGTCGTGCAGGCCTCAAAGTCCGATTTTCATAAAGTTATAATTTCAGTAATATAAAAAAATAATCATTGCTTAAAAACAAAAATTATACCAGTATTCTACTTAAACTAAAAATAATAGTTCACTCCCATAGCTCAAAAATCGTAATTATTTCCAATAAAAAAAAAATCTGGTGGATCCATTCACACGACTTTCCTACCTATTTCAGAAAAGTTTTTATATCTTTACATATGTCCATTGAGAAACAAAAAAAAAAAAAAATGAATTAGATTTATTATCCTTAAAATTATTCAAATCGTCTTCAATAAACTAAATCAATGTAAACCAGCTTGTGGAAGATCACTGTAAAAAAAATTCAAAGCACTCTAATATTTCTAATAAAAAACTTTTTGCCATAGCAAAATTTTGTCAGAAAACGATCTCTGTTAAAAGTAGATGAAATAGTTAAACTTGTGTGATGCGGGCACTAGATTTTTTTCTTTCACTTACTTTTCTATTTCCTCTTTCCCCTTTCTGACACCGGAATTTGAACTAGGAAAGTTTCAAAATCGTAAGAGCCGTTTTTACAGTCTATAGAAAAATATGTTTTTCACTTATCGCGCAGCCGCTATTGCGCAAAGAGCCTGTTTGTGTCAAAGGCTTCAATAGTCAAAACCCGACAAATTAGGAAAAGAAGCAACAAAACTGGTCTACTAGTTCTCGAGATAATCTTGGCACAGACAGAAAAACATACCGATGGGTGGAAAAGTGTTTTTACGGACCCAGGAGGCCCTGACACGTACAGATCCGTCGAAAACCGCACATCGAAATTTGAGCGATCCCAATACTTCCTTACTTAGTATTGGTAGGAAAGTAATAAACTATAGAATGATACAATAAATTATAAAAAATATTCAAAACAGAAAATTGGATAATATATATATATATATATATATATATATATATATATATATATAAGATAAAGACCGGAGACTGGCGATATCAGCCTTAATGCCATCCTGAATGTAAATAAACATCCCAAATGTATATAAGAAGGATTACTAGATGAATAAAGCAGTATCTATTCTGAAACCGTGAGTGTTGCATCTCAACCCCTTTCCTTTCTTTTTTTTTTATTGTTAGAGTCCGCCGACGCTTAACTGGTGCCGAAACCCGGGACTACGACAGGAGAACAGAGAAGTAATTTTTTTTTTTTAAAAGTCATTTTTTTTTTCTCTCTCGTTTTTTCTTCTCCTAGTCATAAGGAAAGAGTGAGATGCCAACAGAGGGCTTAATCAGGCCGGGAGTGTTGAGCGCCCCGGAAATCCCTCAACCTCAGGAAATGCCGCAGATACCTCAGATCACGCAGGCCCCTCAGGTTCCTCAGATACCTCAAATACCTCAGGTACCGCAGATTCCGCAGATCCAGGAGATCCCTCCCTTACCAAGGGACACATTGGCAGAAGCGCACGCTAACGCGCTGGAATGGATGAAAATAAGAGCGGCGACCACGCAGGACCTACGAAGAGCCATTGCGGACCTGGAACGCTTCGGTGGCGAGGTAGGGGAGCTTAACCATTTCCTGAAATGCGGAGACCGCCTCATGTCAAGGATAGAGGTAAAGGTGGCGGAGGACCTGGTAAACCTAGGGGACGCGGAAGCATTGAAAGCAGCTCTGGTGTGCCGAGTAAGGAGGAACATCCTGAACCAAATTCAGGCGGACGAAGAGACACCATGGCCGGTGATTAAGGAGCGGCTGAAGAAGGCCTTCGGAGGAGGCAGATGGACGCCGGAGGAAGACATCTTCCAAATGTTTAGGGAGCGCCGGTCCCAACGTCAGACGAGGGGCCAGTATGCGGGGGTACTAGTGGCAAAGTACAATCGCATAACGGAGAAAATGCGCGAAACAATGAGTGTGGGAGAGGTGGAAGCCAGGATGGAGTTAGTCTCGACGATACTGAAGGTCCAGTTGGCGAAGGAAACGGGGAGGAGAGACGGATTGCCCAGGGAGAGATCATTCCTCGAGTGTGCCCAGGAAATGATCGACCTAAGCGCAAGGGAAGAAGAGACTCGGATGGACGTGGAAGAACCAGGGTGGATCCGGGTGAATGACAGACGACCCCGGACAGCCCCGATGGGTTGGAAGAAGAGAGAAACGATGCAGCCGAGCGGAGAAAAGGTCAGGATGGGTGAGAAAAGATCCGGACAGGCGAGGCCGAGGAATGGACCCCGCAGGGAAGACAGGAAATGTCATGGGTGTGGAAAGCCAGGACATCTAGTGGCACAATGTCCGCGCACTAGATGTTTCGAGTGCGGGACCGAAGGGCATATTGCTAGGCAGTGCCCGTACATATTCCGGAGGAGAGAAAGAACTCAAGACGAGCCCATGGAGGTAAACACGCAGAAGTTGACAAGACGGGCTAGGATGCAGCGGAGGGACGGATCTTCGGAGGAGGCAACCGAGGAGTCGGGAACTTCGGGGACAGAGACGGACGAACCAGGTAGCAGTGGAGGCGAAGGAGGCAGGAGCAGCCAACGGACCGAGCAGCGGCGAACGGTGGCGGTAAGGAGGAAGCGGGGCGGCATCTGAGGAGTGTGGCAGCAGAGAGGCGACCGCACAGCAACATGTAACAACATCCGAGGTAAGCCATGCTGGTTGCCAATTATCGAGGTAGACGGGGGAGTAAAGTGCCTCGTGGACACCGGGAGCTCGAGCACTATTATGACCAGAGGGGCGTTAGGGAAAGTGTGCGGGAGCGAGAGGGCACTCCGGATCCAAAAATGCGATTGCCAGCTAATCACTCTGGGTGGCCCCTGTAGTGTAGAGGGAGAAGCGACAATAAGGCTTGATCGGTGGGCAGGAAAAAGGGCGAACTGAAGATACACGTAGTAGAACACATGACTCGGGAATACCAGGCCATAGTAGGGTGCGATTTGTTAGGACAGGTAGGGGCTAGCATTAGAAACCATAGAGGAGTCTGGAGTGTTAGGCTGGGAAAGAGGAAGTTCGGGTGTATAGGGGTCGCGAGAGAAAGAAGGGTGCGGATAGGAGCGGTGAACAGAGTGGAGGACTGGAGGAAGTTGCTACAGGAGGAGTTTAGGGACATTTTCTTCAGGGAGGGTGAGGTATTGGGGGTAACAGGGAAGACGGTGCATGAAATCCCACTGAAGCAGGATAGGGTAACGTACGTGAAAGAGAGAAGATACCCGCAGGCGTTGAGGCAGCATATTCGGGAGGAGTTAGACAGTTTAAAAGAACAAGGGATCATAGTGGATAGCACCTCACCATTCAATAGTCCCCTGTGGGCGGTGAAGAAGAAGGCAGCGCCGGGGGATAACAAGGAAAAATACAGGGTGGTAGTAGACTATCGCAAGTTAAACGATAATACGGTAGATGAGAAGTACCCGATCCCCAGATTTGAAGATATACTCGATAGGTTGAGTGGGGCCGTGGTCTTTAGTACGTTGGATCTCAAGGCGGGATATCACCAAATACGGATGCACCCGGAAGACCAACACAAAACAGCATTTACATTTGAAAGGGGGCATTATGAGTTCACCAGAATGCCGTTTGGTCTGAAGAATGCGCCCATAACATTTCAGCGGCTGATGGACGAATTTTTGAGGGGTATCGATGACTCGGTATGTCAGGTATATATGGATGACCTGCTGATTTTTAGCAGAACGGAAACCGAACACGTGGGACATCTGAGGTCAGTATTCGAAAGGCTCCGGCAATTCGGGTTGAAATTGTCAAGCGAGAAGTCCCTGCTGGGACAAACGCGGATCAATTTTTTAGGCCATACTATCTCTAGCGAGGGGGTCAGACCGGATGCGGCAAAGGTGGAGGCAATCACAAGGATGGCGGTACCACGGGACGTTAAGGGGATCCGTAGGCTTCTCGGGACGTTGAACTATTACCGGAGATTCGTACCGGAGATGGCAGAGTATTTGGTACCCATTAACAATTTGCTGAAGAAGGGCGCAAAGATTGTGGTGACACCAGAGATGGAGAATAATATCCGGAAATGCATGAATAGGTTGCTGACAGAGCCTGTGTTGGCGTTCCCGGATTTTGAGAAGCTCTTTAATATAACCACCGACGCGAGCGAATACGCGTTAGGGGCCGTTTTGTCCCAGGGGGGGAGTGAAGGTGAACGACCGATAGCATACGCGAGCCGTCGGCTTACGGGTGCGGAATCGCGATACAGCGCTTTGGAGAGGGAGCTACTCGCGATAGTGTGGGCTGTCGACCATTTCAGGCCATATGTATTTGGGAGGAAGTTTCGAGTCCACACCGACCACAAACCCCTTCAGTGGGTAGGAAAACTTAAGGAAACCTCAGCTAGGGTCACAAGATGGAAGGAAGTCCTGAGCCAATACAATATAGAGGTGGTATATAAGCCGGGAAAGGAAAACGTGGTGGCAGACTGGCTCTCTAGGGCCATCATGATCAACGCGGTAGAAGAGGACGTGGGAGGACCATCGCGAGACGTGCGCCAATTCTTGAGTGAGTGGACTCCCGATGGCGAAGGAGCAGATGATCTCGTCGCTATAGGGGACAGGGGAGAGTCCACGGAAGAGGAAAGCTCAGCGGAGGAAAGAGCACTAGAGATGGAGGAGATAGATGACATCATCAATGACAAGCATCGTCAGGTAATCTGGAAAACGAGAGTCGCAGGGATGATGAAAATAGATTACCGTAGATATGGGAAAAGTAAGATTCGCGTCATCTGGTCGCAACCCGGGGTGAGTGAAGAGCAAATCCGTACGGCACTGAAGGACGCCACGGAAGCGGGAAAAACGCACCATCTCTATGTTGGAAATAATACAGTATGGGAGAAAATAAAGCGGATGTGGAGATCCGAGCGAATAGGTGTGGACAGAACGCTCATCCGTTGCAAATATGCAGTAGAAACTATACAGGATAAGGAGCAACAACAGGCAGTCACATTGGCTTATCACCAGGGAAAAACCAACCACCGAGGCGCGTGAACGAGACTTGCAGGCATTACGTCGAAAGTATTTCTGGTGGGGAATGAAAAAAGCCATCCAAGAGGTCATCGGGAAATGCGAGGTGTGTATGCGCACGAAATATGATCGACATCCCCCCAGAGGAGTTCAGGAAGAGACCTACAGGGAACATGCCACTACAGGACCTCCAAATTGATACGTTTACCTGGAGAGGGTTCAAGTGGGTTACGGTCATCGACGTCTTCAGCAAGGTAGCTATGGCACACCAGGTCATGGACAAGTCTGCCAACGCAGTTGCGGAAGCCCTCCAAACCTGTGTGCAGTTCTACGGGGTCCCCGAGAGGATCACATCGGACGGTGGTAGAGAGTTTGACAATGCCGCGATTAGGGAGGAGGTGAAAAGACTAGGGATTCCTTGGCATTATAACACCCCGGGACATCCTAAAAGTAGAGGCGGCATTGAGCGGTTGCACAGCACGCTGAGTGACCACATCCGGGTGTATCAAGGGGAAAAAGGATTGGAGCCGGATGTTGCGATGAAGAAGGCGATAACAGCCTACAACCACTCGATTCACTCCGTCACGGGATTTTCGCCAGTGGAAGTACTGTTCGGGATGCGCAGGCCAAGGCGAGATTGCGCGGAAACAACGATTAATGAACCGGTAGTCGAGCAAATCCAGAGCAATAGGGTAGAGGTGGAAAAGACGTGGGAAAGAGTGACGGGGAAAATTAAGCGGGAAAAGCAGAAGCGGGTAGAGCGGCAAAATGTTCGCGTACGGACCAAATGGGTGACCTAAAGATCGGGACAATAGTGTACCGTAGAGTAGGAACCAACAGAGGGAAACAATTGTTACGATACGAGGGTCCATTCAGAGTGGTTGCTATTAGGGAACATAATCTGCTCACGATCGAAAGCGTTAATGAACCTAGAAAGAGGAGAACTGTTCACATTGAACAATTGAAGCTCCCAATGATAGAACCGGGACCAATGGATTCGTAGTACCCTCACCGCGGGTTATGAGAAATATGTTTTTTTTCTTGCTGTCAAAACGGAAACATGATGTATTTTTTTTTTATTATTATTTTTGTGTGTAAGTAGTATCATAGCAATACAGTAGAGGAAAGTGTATTTTTTTTTTTTAGGTTATTAAGAGTTCGGTTCTTACAAGCAAGTGTTGTGTTTAGTTTCTATGTTTTTTTTCTTTCTTTCTCGGAGTGAGAGTGAGTTTTAGTTTTAGTTTTAGTTTCTTTCAAGTGTATATTAGTAACAACAATTGTAAGGTATTAAGGCCGATAACCGTTGGCTCCGATCTAGGAATATCTAAGTTTCCGAAAATCCTATTCGTAAACTGGTGGGGGGGAGATAAAGACCGGAGACTGGCGATATCAGCCTTAATGCCATCCTGAATGTAAATAAACATCCCAAATGTATATAAGAAGGATTACTAGATGAATAAAGCAGTATCTATTCTGAAACCGTGAGTGTTGCATCTCAACCCTTTCCTTTCTTTTTTTTTTATTGTTAGAGTCCGCCGACGCTTAACTTATATATATATATATATATATATATATATATATATTTGAATTATATATATATATATATATATATATATATATATATATATATATATATATATAAGTCAAAATAATTGTGAATAATATTTAAGACTGAAAAGCTGTGTTTTGATGTAAAACAAGGTTACAACTTAATTTCTCATCAACTTAATGATCCAAATGAATGGAACTCATCTCACATCTTGTATTCTATTTCCCATTATGTTTTATTTTATTTAACGCGTGAAGGGAATAACCATCATGAACCTAAATTTTTTTTCTCCTTTCTTTTACATTAAAGGGTGAGATTTTATTTCTAGATAAATTGTATTTATTATAAATAGGACTCCATCTGACACTTTCATTTAAATACAATATTTCTGTATTTCCAATTGATAAAATGTTCAAAGCAGGTACTCAATATTTTGTTAAAATATTGCTAAAATATTCCAAAGTCTTATTTCTTCATTCAGGCATTATCAGTTTCAACAAAGGTTTTGAAGTTCGTTTTTACCTAGGTGAAAGCAGTTATTTTTCGATCAGCAGTTATATTATTTATATTATGTTGTGATACAATTATATTTATTATGAAATCATATAGTTGTAGTTATTATGATGAAATGGAAGCGCGATATAACAATGAAAATATTACAAGCAAAGGCTCAAATTGATGTTGAGCTTATATGAGACTGGGACAAGTTGAATATATATTATGATTACAAATTGGCAATAAGAATAATTATAATTATATAATAATATAAACTGGCAATATGCCGCGATGTATAGATTTTTAAAGAAATTCAAAATTTGCCCGACCTGTGGTTTCGTTCATTTTATTTCATGTTGATAAAAAATAATACAATCTGATCTGTAGAATACGTCTAAATTACAGTTGTACAACTTGAGCAATGAGCAGTACAATCAAATGAACAGTTGTATACTTTGTAAAATGGGGGTTGGTCCGCTGTTAGGTGGACAGGAGCTACCCCTTTCAAAACTATTAATTATAAAATACAAAAGAATTGTGTGAGAAGCTTCATCGATTTTATGAAATGTTATAGCCGATACTTGTATTACATATTAAGATCTCCCAATGGCACTATCCCACCGTTAGAACAAGGTCAAAAATCAGTTCTTATCGTTCGATAATTTTATAATAAATTTTAGACTTTAACCCTTTACTTCGGTCCTTGTTACATCGAAGAAAGTGAATTCTTCATTTCGAACCACTTTATTAAATTTTAATTTATAAAAATTATTGACCTAAACTATAACTGTAACTGAAGTAAAGTTATTTAAGTTATGAACCTTATGTTTTTCGCATACTTAAATATGACTTGAAATATTTGTAAAAGCATTTACTTCACATTTTCTTTCACAAAAGCATCATAAAATAGTTTTTCAAGCAATTAATGTGATTTTATATCTCATCTAAAGGTGAGTTGGAGTAATGAGAAGTTAAAACAAAATAAAACAAAACTAGAAAGAATAAATCAAGACAACATATCTTCCAATATACTATTCCCATATTCCAGGGGGCGGGGTGGCCGAATGGGCTAAAGCGTGTGCACAACACCACGAGTTGCCAGGCAACCGGATTACAGATTTGAGAAGTTTTAAAAAGTACGAGTTCGCGTCCTGGTGCCGGAGAGGATTTTAAATTCCCCGCCCTCAGCCTCCCATTATAAAAATGTACAATAAAGATGTAAATGTTTTTTTGTTCAAAGCCGCAAAAAAATGTGTCGCTATAAACTGTAGCGGCAAAACGGCTTTACCGATTTTAACGAAACTTGGCTAAAGTCTTCCCCTTGAAACCCTTTTAATTTATGTGCGTAACATACTTTCCCGAAAACAAGCTACTTATCTACTCTTATGTGCTTTCTAGTTTCATTTTACCAGGCTAGGCCACAGCAGCGCGTGGCCAGGTAAAGCTAGTTTTCATATAAATCATAATTTCTTTTTCCTTTGGACTGATGCAATTATTTGAGAAATTATATAGTTTCTGTGATTTTAATTTTATTTTTCCTACTAGCATACGTTTGGCTTTTTCTAATACATTTTCTTAGTTTCAATCACTAGTTCAAGTCTCTGAATTTCGATACAAAGCTGCAGTGATAAGAAGGGTAAAAATATTGTATTATCTGGCCAAATTGATGATTTGTCTCGTGTAGAGTTAATAAGAAAAAATAGGGAAACAAAAAATACGTTTAGGTAATCTTTCTCATGTATCGAATAGACGCATGGACTGGCCTTGGCAAAGGCAGCAACCCAACTGAGATGTTTGAATCAGTAAGACCCATTGTAGGTAAAATGACTGTTAGAAAAACAAAACCCCTTACACTGGCTTCAATGTCAACAACAGTACATAATAAATAACCACAGTACATACAGAATACTAATTTGGTGCAGATGTCTACCTGATCCGTTAGTGTAATCAATATGCATTTTCCTATTATTGTCTCTTATAAACTATGCCAATTGTTTTTAAAATAAAATAACTGAAACATGTGATAATTTAATATTAATCTATAGTTTTTATTTCTGTTTTGTTTTTGTAGATAATTTAGCTGCTTAGGGTTATTGTAGCAATCAGAGATGGCGAAGATAAGTCCCTCACCGCCGCCGATCGGTACCCACTTCGGGAAGACGGACTTGGAGAGGTTGGGCTACTTCGCAGAGATGAGCTATCTTAACGGTGGCGGATATACTCCCCTCATTACAAGTGAGCTCCTTTATCCATTCAATACTTTATCGAATCCTTGTAAAAAACTAAAAAATTTAAGAACAGATTGATGTATTTTTTCTTGTTTATTATATATGGCCTTCCGACAGAATCAAATATTACATTTTCGTTAGGATAAGAAACTAATATTCTAGTTAATGGAATTTCATCTTGATAAGCTTCTAAAACCTAATCTTTATTCCATCCTTAAAAATTAAAGTAGAGGAATTGCGCACAAACAGATTAGACACTTGCCTAAGAAGTAATTTTTGGAGGCCGGCTAATTCGAAAAAATGTGTTGAGATGCAACGAATTTGAGGGCGTAACAAATAGCTTAATTAAGCACATTACAATAAAGATTATCTCCAGTTCGTTTTTAAACATATACTGCTTATGTATCCTTTATAGATGATAGAAGACATCAGCTGAAGGAGAAGGATTATCTGCGGTTTCAAAATAGGAAAAACACGTTCGGCCTACTAGGTCTAACATTTACTTCTTCAGATAGAAACTGGTCTAGCAATAGTTATTGTGTAATATACAGGACTCAATGGCGATGCCTCGACAGTGTCGTCGCACTGATAGGTTTTCCGTGATGCTTGACGAAATCTTTTTCCTTAACTCGCTCATATTAACTCATTCAAACTAACCTAATCTGTTATAGCGATTGTTTGAAAACAAATAATAAATATTATCCAAAGTTTTTACATCATTCAATTCTTGGATTAGAACTAAAAACTGTTTCATATAGTTCCTTTTTAAGTTTCTTTGATTTGGTATTTACATTGAATTCTCTGATTTACTTTACATTAATTTAATCAATGAAACTTAATTATTATAACGTACAAATATTTATTGTATTTATGTAGATCATGTAGATCTTTTGTCGCTTTTACAAGCCTGCTCCATCTCTGTCTGATTAGGGCTATATAACACAGTATGAGGCAAAGGCCATATAACAGAGTATGAGAGAGTAGCGATATTTGAGAATGTTCATTCAAGTGTGACTACAAACGACATTAGGAAATCTGTCGGGATTGTTAGACGGGATAATGCATAAACATTTATGAAATTATCTGTCTCGAGATTATGATGCCTAGGTAATGACGCTGTAGATTGTTTTTTTTATATTATACATGAGTATGATTGATCGGCTCCTCTCCTTTGGCTATGTATATTTGTGAGCATATTAATCTGCTAATGTGAACCGGAGGTTAAAGAGGACAGATTTTATCAGCAGCTTAATCGAGTGATGGAGTCATATGTCATAGACGCCAATGACAATGACGAGAGGTTTTCATATTTCCATTTATATGTACGCCGCTCTGTTGCATCTGTGTTGATTCTACCTATCCATCTGCCTTTTGGCCTTCAACATGGCCTTCAATTTGGACTTTTCTATTCTATTGAGGCATTCATTGTTACGTAGAGGGTTCCAGAAGGGTTGCTACGAGCTATATGCCCGCCCATCTCAACCTTCATGCCTTCATATCATGGGATATTGATTGACAGTTACGGTAAGCAGTTCTTTATTTGTCTTTCTTTTCCATGTGTTAGAACTCTGACTCCAGATCGCTCCGGTTATCGTGCGAAGGATTTTCCTCTCAAATCTTTCCACACTATTTTCTAGGGTTCTAGTTAGTATCCAGGTCTCACAGCTATATATTAGAATTGACTTTACCATAGCATTTTATAACCTTAGTTTGAGATTATTCGGGGTTTTTATACCTTTGAGAGGGAAAAGAAAGCTCTGTTTGGACTAGTTATACGCTGGTCTATTTTTGCCCGTTAGCCATTCATTGAGGTTATTGTGAAACCGAGGTATTTGAATTTTTCTACTCTCGGTAATGATTTTCCTACTACACAGATCTTGTTATTCGGGTGAAATTTTCGGCTTATGATAATGTGCCTATCTATGATAATATGACATTATATATATATTATATATATATATATATATATATATATATATATAATTAAGACAAAACGAAGCACATTATCATAAGCCGAAAATTTCACCCCAATAACAAGATCTGTGTAGTATCAAACCATTGCCGAGAGTAGAAAAATTCAAATACCTCGGCTCCACAATAACCTCAATGAATAACCATATATATATATATATATATATATATATATAATTAAGACAAAACGAAGCACATTATCATAAGCCGAAAATTTCACCCCAATAACAAGATCTGTGTAGTATCAAACCATTGCCGAGAGTAGAAAAATTCAAATACCTCGGCTCCACAATAACCTCAATGAATAACCATAAATATATATATTCTACATTAATAACTCTTCTATAAAAATAAAAATAATAATACATTGCCTTACAGGACCAAATAGTGGAAACTATCTCGTACCGTAATTACGAGTACGTATTTAAAAAAGACGTTATTGATTAATGTCGAATTTGTTCATTCAGCGTATGGCAACACACAGCACAATATAAGCACGGAAAAATATCTTGAAATACTTGATAACAGTAATTCACCGAAATAATTTGCCAAATTTTATAATTTTGCCGAGAGGTCTAAACCTTACTAGTGTTATACAACGCAGTCAGTCCTTTCTGATAAAGAAACAACCATCTACCAGGATTAATATATAATTATCATACTGTGCCAAAAAATAAATAAGATATTCTGCTCTTACGAAACAAGGAAAAGACGACTGCAATAATTGAGATAGGAGTTCCCAGCTATGACAATATTCAAAAAGTGGTTGGAGAAAATATGAGAAAATACCAAAAGAACTGTGAGGAATTGAAACACCTCTTCAGCCTAAAACAAAGAGAGGTATTCATCATTTCAAGCAACGGATTGGTCTCAGAGGAAACCATAAAAACTTGTAAAGAACTGGGACTCCCTAATTATATCCTAGAAGAATGTCAGGAAGCTGTGCTACTATGATAATCAGAATTGTTTTAAATATTCCATAAACAGAGCTTAACTCTTGACTTATTGAACCCGGGTAGGTGAATATAGCAATGACTGAGAAAATTCTGATAATAATATTGGTAGTATGGAGGAAAGGACAAACCCTGTGTAACTTAAACCTGTGTCTTCAAAGCTGAAAGAGAATATTACTACGGCGTAAATTGTACCATTTTAACGAGGTTAACGCTAAGCTTTAATTATGGCAAATAAAGGCCAAAGATTTGGAACTCTTGAATAATTGAAAGATTGAAAATGGCCAAAATTTCATAGGTGCTGAATCTAATACCAAAAATTTCTAAATAATTCCAATTACCTAAAAGCGTATCGCTATATAACGATCTACATGTGCATCAAAGACAGACTATTGAAGAGAATGGTGCTTTCAAACTGCATTTTTAGTATACTTTCTTGGTCCGAACTCTACTGGAGTGGATGCCAATTTATTCGAGAACAGCTGACTATTGAAAAGCGGATAGAATTATTAAATATAAAATTATGTTAAGATAAAATACTTGATTATTTTAAGAAATATATCAAAAACGTTGTTGGAAAAGGTCATATAACACAGTATGAGAGAATAGCACTGTTTGAGAATGTTCATCCTAGTGTGACTACAGACGACATTATGAAATTTGCAAGGATTGTTAGATGAGATAATGCATATACAATCATGAAATTATCTGTTTCGAGATTATGATGGTTCGATAATGACACTGTAAATTGTTTTTTAAAATTATACATGAGTATATTTGATCGGCTCCTCTCCTTCATTATGTCTATTTGTAAGCATATTAAGCTGCTAATGATGTGAACCGAAGGCAAAAGAGGACAGATTTTATCAGAAGCTTATAGCTATCCTGTGATGGCTTCATGTGCCATATACGAAAATGGTAATAACGAGAGGTTTGCATACTTCTTTTATAATTATAGCCTTATCAAACTACTATGAATTTTTTATATTCACTACATGCCTAACAATATAAAAAATAAATTTGAATTACCCGACCTTCTGCAAGGTAGACGTAATTTTTTTGTGTGCTAATTTGACTGGGCCATATCCGTTCTCTGGTGCTGACGACTAAGCGAAGACATGGAAACTATAAAATTAAATATATCAACGTCCATGAAAGTCGGTGTAAGAACTGAACAAGACAAAATATTAGTGACAAAAATGGCGTCAATTTCTGTTAAATAGGTGTAAAAGGGAATTCGTTTAAGCATGAAGAAAAGTTCAGGTATTTAGGATCTAAGATAACAAGAAAAAACGAAATTGAAGAGAAAATTAAAGGTAAGTTTAAGGCGGGAAAAGCTATTTTTCTGTTATCTGCCAGTTCGCGTCTGTTGTCTGCCGAAACTTTTAAATTAGTATTTACAGAACTATTATTCTTCCTACGGTTCTTTATGGATGTGAAACGTAATTAATTAAAAAATTAGTAACGTCTTGTAAGAGGTTTTTGAAAAAAAAAAAGATTTTATAAAATTTTCGAACCGAAGAAGGATTAGTCAACCGAATAATTTAAACGGTTACGCAGCTAATATAATATGAGAAGTTACGTTGCGGCGAATAAAGTTGGCATGCAAAATTGCTAGGTATAGTAACGAAATAATTCCAGAAAGGTTAATATGGATTGGGAAATGTCCGAAGAGCAGACCAAAGCGAAGGAGCGAGGATTGCGTTAGGGTGGATCTGGTGGGGTATGGTTTGAAGGACCACCAGTGGATGGAAGGGTGTAGCCCTTATTAAATTTTGGATAATATCAGTAATTTCATATAGAATCGCTGGTAAATATTAGTATTTTTGAGTTATGTCACTTTGCATATGTATAAGCGATGATTTATTTTCTTTTTAGTTAAAATTAATGTAGGACAGATTGGTCTTAGCAGTGGCTTCCTTTTACTTTCAGCGACTGTAAGTTTTTTGTAGAGTTTTTAGTAGAGTAGAGTTCCCTATTACACTCCGCACCACTTTGTTATGCAGCAGTTAGCAGGGGAGAACCCACTCACTAGCAGTGGACAAACCACAAACCGAAAATTACTGCTGCATTGTACTTCCACAACCACATCGGTCGTAATGCCAGTCTCGTTACGCTCAGGCAAAGCTTTTGTGGAGGTAATTATCGTTGGCCTGCGAATGTTTTTTAATGGGATTCCTTCATAAAGGGAAAGAGTTATTACAAATTGGATGGCCATTAGATGGGCGGTCTGCAGATCTTATTTCTAGCTTTGGTGATTTTTGTCGATTACTGCACTACTTTCATGTGCCGTTCATTGTAAATTGTTTACACTGCTATCGCTACAATTGAAGTTTAGGCGATTGGCTAATCCCACGTTCTCATTAAATAATGATTATTTTTTTAATCAGTTTATATTTCGTTAAATAAAAATAAACATAATGATGACCGAAATAAATAAATGTAATGATATTTCGGTACTAAATTAATAGAAACAGGATAAAATAAAGTTTGATATCAGTTTAAACAGTTTTTGTATAAGTAACATAATTGAATGAAAATCATTACAAATACGCAATAGGCTCCAGCAGCCCCAGTTATTATTATTTTTTTAGTAATCAAACTTTTTTCCCATTCGGATATCATCGGGGAAATTCGTTCATAAATTATTTTTTTGTGAGAAAGTGAATTGTATGGTCCAGCACGGTATATTTAGTTACACAACACTTGTGCAGTGCTAGATATTACTATTCACAATCAGCTTAATGGTTTTATACTAACAAAATATATGGTTCATGAAGAGCGAACTATTTGAATTAAATTATATTGAATTATTTGAATAAAATAAACTTATTATAAAAGTACATCAGTGTGTACGATTTGTTACCATTCCCCCTTGAGGTGTGATTATATTTTGGTACAGAATAGTTATTAAAGCTGGTTCCCACACCACTCTTCCAGTCCGGGTGCCCGTGCAAAAAAATTTACATTTTGAAAAAGCCTTTTGTTGAATGTTCATTATATTTTTTTTATTTCTTAATGATATTTGGAACTTTATTAAAGAAATATATTTAGTAAATTCAAAGAGGAAACAAGGTTGGGCCAGATCTGAAACATTAAGGTCATTATGGATTGTTTTATTTGTAACAATGTAGGGAGCATTGAGGATTTTACGAAGGAGCAATTCGATGGTTCAGTGGAGCCCCTTTGCCCAACTCCGTAAGTTCAAATAGGCCTTATTATAGTCATGTATATGAGTCTTTTGTAATTAATTGGAAGTTCAGGGCATTAGTCTAGTAAGTGCTGAAGTAACCGGAAACGTCGAGCGGTTTCTTGTCGTTTAAGTCTGATATAAGGATTCCAAGTTAATATTTAAATTTTAAAAAATAGAGTTTCCCTGTAAAATCATTCTGTCTGAAAAAATAGCGACTGATTTAAGTAATATAACGCCAGTAACTTGAGAATCGAAACGGAAAATGTATTGCGACAGATCTGATAAAAGCTTTTATTTTTATAACTTGTATATCTGAGATAAACATGTAAACAACAAAATTTCTAACGCGGGCCTCCAAGGAAAAAAAAATCCGAAAAACAAGATTTTTCGTTTTTTTTTTTTTTGTTAGTTTTTATGTATAACTCTTAAACGGCAAACCGTACGTAATCCTTAAGAAATTAAAGAACGTTTGTTTAAATTGAATTGTACGTCACATGAGTACGTAAACTTAATACTTTGGTTAAGTGGTATGGTTGAAAACCGCAGTCAACGAACGCTCATTTATACTAAATTTGTCAAAAATCGTGACAATTTACTATTAATAGTCCAACAGCTTGGAAATGAATTTGTGTTCCACCCGAAGATTACCGATTTAGGAAGGAGTAAGTGACCTACATTAAAACTGTTGGTGGTCAGTGGTCGTACAATGCAATGCTCTACAACTGTTATTTTATCTCTTAGAAAAATCATTTCCAAGCTGCAGGGCCATTTATAGATTTTTTTTCAGTTTTTGACAAATTTGGTAAAATCAGCGTTCGTTGACCTTGTTTATCGATATACCACTTAACCAATTAGGTTCACGTACATATTACGAGTTTTACGACTATTACTAGTTTATGTTACCATTCAATGTCAAGAGCCTTCATTTCTATACTTATGCTAGCGTAGTCGAATTCTCTTCCACTATATGATGAAATTCGATCTGGTAACCGATAGAATTGAAACCTTGTTCGTAGAGTTCCTAGCACCGCCTCTGCCTAATGCTCGTGTACTGGGTATTCCACGGAGATCCATCATGGTAATCCACTTATACCTCTGCCAAGCGAAAGTGTCCTCCTTAAAGTGTCCCGTATTCCTTTTGGCGGATGTCGATCGCATTTTCTAGAATGGTAAATTTCGCACGCCCCAATAACCTTCTTAATTGTTGTCTTCATTCCCCACCAGAAGTATCTTTAATGCCTGTAATGTCTCGTACTTCCCGAGTTTTTCCTTGGCGATATGGTAGTGTAACATCTTGCTGCTGCGCCTCATCTTTCAGTGTTTCTACCATAAGGTTACACTGAATGAACGTTTTGAATAGTTGAACCAATCTGTTTGGCCCTCCGCAGCTTCTTTTACCGAATTATTGCGTTTCTCACGTATAAATAATAAATTTTTCCAACACCAGACGCATTGTTTAGTGTCTGGCGAATCTGGTCGTCTCTTTCTTCCAGTGCCAACCATATGGTAGTAATTTTACGCTTTGTAGATTCCGTCTCCATAAATCCCAAGGTCTTTGTTTTCCAGATAATCTGACGGTGATTATCGTTGATTATCACATCTGGATTATCAAACAATGGATTTCTCTTCCGTCGAACTATCTTCACTTGTCGACTTCTCCTCACCTTCGACTTCTAACGAACTATGTTCTCCTTCTCCTTCTGGTGTCCATTCCCGGTGTCCAAAATTGCTGCTCATCTCCGGGACAGCCAATCTGCTACGACGTTCTCTTTTCTCGGTGAGTATATTACTTCCATATTATGCTGGCTTAGGAGCTCTTTCCATCTGGTTATTCTCTCCGAAGACTCCTTCAGTCTTCCTACCCACTGGATTGGTCTATGGTCCGTGTGCACTTTAAATCCCCTGCAGAGTGGTCTAAAATGGTCCATGGCCCACAAGTAAATGGCCCAATCCCAGCATTTCCCGCAGTTCCCGCTCTAATTTTAAATTAGATTTTAATAATTAATTAATTCTATTAATTATTTAAATTCTATTTTCCGTATGTGTGAGACGCCTGCTGGCGTATGCGACGGGTCGTTCTCCTACTGACCTGCTAACAAAAAAAAACAAAAAAATATTTGGTTCTGACCCAACCTGGATTTTTCTATTCTAAATTGCCGTAGCCGGTTGTAAATACTCCGTGATTCTGTTACCCTAGGCCATCCAGAACCAGGCCTTCTATTGTAAGAACCAGTTTCCCAAAAAGGCCTGATGGCGTCTCGTAAAGTTTCATATGGAACTCCGATGGCATTAGCTGCATATCTAATGGAACGTCCATCATCAAGAAGTGCCACACCACGCGCAATATCCTCAGCACTAAGAGGCATTTTTAAACTTAATATTAAAAAAATTAAAAGCCGGAGACTAAGAAATGTGCTGCAAGAAATGGCACTGAACTAATGATACTGAATAAACATTTTGATTTCATAGAAAGTAAACATTGGAATCTAGAATCATTTCATTGAATTAAGGATTAAGGGTTATTGTCCTCTATATTAACATTCCTAATTGAAAACAAACAAAAAGATTATCTATTTATTCATTAAAAACAATAGACCAATCCAAAGCAGAAATATTTTTAAACATGAAAAAATCAAGTGGGTGGAATTTTTTGCCTGTCAGTGTGTGTATATATATATATATATATATATATATATTCCATTGGAACCATAAAGAGACCATAAAGATCTTTGGTCTCGAGATTTGGTTGTAATATATGGATATATATGTAATTACTTATTTAAAACAATATATTGTACAAATTATATTTCACAGCTATTAAATCACCAACATTAATTGGCAGATCAATGGGAGAAGGGAGCTTTCGAACTGAAGGCCTCCCTCCTACATGCAATTTTTTTTCATTGCTTCATAATTGTTTCTGTTTTCGATCTGATTTAAATTCATAAACAATCAAAGTATATATTCTTTTATAATAATACGTATATATTTCAGCTACTAAATATAAAAACGTGGTAAGGAAAAAATATAAAAATTATCCCTTGCATTATTATGTTATGTTTGCAGGGCTTAAAGCACCATTTAACATTATTTTACGTAGTTTCTTTTATATTCTTCAATAACAACTACAGTGATAATAATAAAAAAAAGTATCTGTTACTGCTCACATTAGTTGATTCTCAATCTTTCAGTGCCTCAGATTAGAGACTCGAAAAACAAGCAGATGATTCCGGAATTCCCAAAAGTAAAAACCACAGGATTACAAGATTGCTACTTTGATAAATTATATAAGAGACTGTTTATTGGAGAAGCATACTTTGACCCTCTGAAGTACGCTTTAAAGCAAAAGTAAGCATCTTATATATATATATATATATATATATATATATATATATATATATATACAAATATTGAACCTGATAACTATTAACATTACGATTCTATGTTTAGTTTAAAAAACATAAGCATAACCATTGCTATGTATTGAACGTAGCCTAATGGTAATTGATAATATTTAAAGAAAAAATAAAGTCAACCTGGGCGGGTACCTGAGACAACCTAGCAACCTTTTGTAAGTGTCAAGAAAACACGCAAGAACACCCAAGGACACCGTCATCATAATTACGTGTGAAAGTGGTTTCCTAGATAGTGGTCGGAATACCTGACACCCCCAGCAACCTTTTAGCAGGGGCAATAGGACACAGGTCGGCCAAAAACACCAAAGGACCAGTCTTATGTTTAAAGAGGATCAAAAAGCTTTTAACTCTATGCAAAGGAAGAAACCGTCGTGTGCCTGCTAAAAGGAGTGTGTTCAACATTAACACCTTCGCGAAAGAGGTATACCTGCTTGCCGGAAAAAGAGAAAGACCTAATATATACCTGCTGGAATATCTTGGCCTGGAGGAGAGGGTGTGGTCATCCCTTATGCTAGGAAAATTCAACCAATGGGAACCATTCTTGCCCCACCCTAGATATTAGAATAAAATCCACAGAGATGGATGGAAGAAGAGTCTTTTGGTCTTACACCACTGCCCGGCATAGAGAAGAAATCTTTTGGTCTTACGCCACTGCCCGGCATTGAAAAGACGTCTGATGGACTACCCGGCATAGAGGAGAGATCTGATATGGAGAGCCGGCTTGGAGTCTGAGGTTTTCTTCTGGCTGGAGAACTGTTTTCTCCTGAAGCCCTACCTGAACAATGATGATCTCGACTTCGCAGATGCAGCGATGACATCTACCAAATCCATCACTTCGCATAACATAATAGATAAATTACAATTCATTTTAAATATTTCATGGCAATATAAATTTTCAATTCTGTCTATCTTAATCATGCCTTCACAACCAATTACTAGTCATAGATCATTAAGCATTAATTCTTGGACACACTGTATATACATACATATATATATATATATATATATATATTGTAATATATTTATTTTTTTTATTTTATCTCTCTGTCTGTTTGTCTATTATTGCCGACGTTTGTCTTTTAAAATCTGAAATCTGTCCTTCTAACCTTTAATCTTTCTGTTAGTCAATTAACCTGGTATTCGTGTATCTATTTAAGTTTGTAAGAATGGGGTGTACCAGCTTAGACAGGATGAGAAGGATAAGGTATATAAGGTAAGACCGCCAAGAATGATAGAGGGACAACCCCTACACATCCAGGGTTCTGCAACCGAGGAGGCAATCCCCTGACGTTGCGAGGATAGGATAAGGTAAGACCGCCAAGAATGATAGGGGGACAACCCCTACACATCCAGGGCTCTGCAACCGAGGAGGCAATCCCCTGACGTTGCGAGGATAGGATAAGGTAAGACCGCCAAGAATGATAGGGGGACAACCCCTACACATCCAGGGCTCTGCAACCGAGGAGGCAATCTCCTGACGTTGCGAGGATAGGATAAGGTAAGACCGCCAAGAATGATAGGGGGACAACCCCTACACATCCAGGGCTCTGCAACCGAGGAGGCAATCCCCTGACGTTGCGAGGATAGGATAAGGTAAGACCGCCAAGAATGATGGGGGGACAACCCCTACACATCCAGGGCTCTGCAACCGAGGAGGCAATCCCCTGACGTTGCGAGGATAGGATAAGGTAAGACCGCCAAGAATGATAGGGGGACAACCCCTACACATCCAGGGCTCTGCAACCGAGGAGGCAATCCCCTGACGTTGCGAGGATAGGATGAGGTAAGACCGCCAAGAATGATAGGGGGACAACCCCTACACATCCAGGGCTCTGCAACCGAGGAGGCAATCCCCTGACGTTGCGAGGATAGGATGAGGTAAGACCGCCAAGAATGATAGGGGGACAACCCCTACACATCCAGGGCTCTGCAACCGAGGAGGCAATCCCCTGACGTTGCGAGGATAGGTAACCCTACACTCCCAGGGACAACCTGGAAGATGCAAGGGGGACTGTAGGAAAACAAGGGCCAATTAAGTTATTCCTACGAAAGGAGAGAGGAGGTAGGTTAGGAGAGAAGAGAGAAGGAGGAAGGTAAAACCAAAAAATAACACATTGGTCTGGTTTCAAACTGTCAGACAGAGAGATACCAGGAGCCTATGTGAGAAGGTAGTGACTCGAGAGAGTAGAGTGCCTGCCCTAGGAACCAGGCCAGTATTTAAACTAATAACCAGCCCTCAGACCTGTTTTCAGGTTGGTGAGAGGCTACACTAGTAACAATTATTTTAATTAGGCCCTGAGATCTCTAAGTCCAAACTCTTTTTATTTTTATTTAATTATAGTACATGAATACTTATTTTAAAAATATTACAAACATTAGTTATTTACAGAATCCGTAATTACAAAAAGAAATAATAAATAGCTTCAAAATGAAATTCATAGTTCACTAGGAAATTAACAGGTTGCGCTACTAAAATTATTAATCATTATTAGAAAAAACAATGACTTGCATAAATTAATTAAATTGTTCATTAGAACAACGCCTAGAGGGCGCCACGCGCAACCTCCAAAACACTATACCACTAGTCATTTACTATTCAACCTTTGACAGAGGACCTCCCGTCCGTTAGCTCTAATACATCGTACCTTTTAATCTTGATCGCTAGTTAAATGTTATTATTGTTTTTACAATTTTAAATTAAATCACAACTAAAATTAATACAATATCTAGAAATAAATTAAATTTATAAATATATTACATATAAATGCTCCTTTTCATACAGTTCAAAAATAATAAAAGAACAAAACATGAACATGAGTTCTATTAACAATTACAATTTATAAAGGCCCTAATAAAATATGTTACAATATATATATATATATATATATTATATATATATATATATATATATATATATATTAATTATATAATTTGTAAATAAATATAATTTGTACATAGAAGTTATTTTAATCACAGGTAATTAGAGAACAGATAAACACACAACAAGCCTTTGTGAGAAGTAATCCAATAAATTAATCATGGACCAGTATGTTAAATAACATAATTTGTTTAACCAATATTTTATTAATTGATTCATATTAAATAATTCTAGATAATTATCCTCAACAGTGGCATCCCGATAAAATTCAAAAACCAAACGGCACGTGGAACCATAGTACCTATGAATGTTAGATAAATCAATCTAAAAATAATAATTATGAAAAGAAATAATTCTTGTTTAATCGTAACAATAAAATATTAAATAATTTTAAAATTTGTTGTAGATTGGAAGAGGGAAAGAAAATAAAGGGTTTATTCCGACCAACTTCCTATACTCATCTGCAGGCCTGTCGAGGTGACTTCTTTGGTTGCTTTACAACATCAATGAAAGGTAAATCCTAAAAAAATAGCTTATAATTTAATTTAGCCTTGTGCAAGAATACTACTTTTCAAATAAAACAAAGCGAGTTGGGTATCTTGAGCTGTTCTTTCAGTCTATGTCAAGGCAAACTTTTTCTCCCTAAAAATAACTTGGGTATATTATTTGGTAATGGTTCATAATTTGTCTCTCTCTATCCTCGCCTTTTAGACTATACGGGTTTTTTATTGGGTTAGGGAAAAAGATAAGGGATTAATGTCTGTGGAATTGCGTTTAATTTTATTTATTATACATATAATGTATCACTCAATATAGCTCCTGTATCACTATTACTAACGTCCTTAGTCTCAGCAAAATGTAATATAATTCAACAAAGAAAATGTTTAAAAAAAAGAACTGTGGTAAAACAACTATCCGAAATTTAAAATAACACAATGTTGCTCAGTTACTGATCTGATTATTTAAATATCTTCCAAATACAGTATTTTAAAATTTATTTTAATATACATAAAAAAAGCACCTTGGTACGTGACTAACGAAACTCTACATACCACCCATAACCACCTTTTATCAACAATTTTACTCTAATTTAAACGGACGCAATATCAGACTAACAAGAGACATGGCTATAGCTGACATACTCCAAACATGAGGAGGAGACTAAAAAGGCATTGGGTGGAAGATCTTCTGCCTTGAACAACTTGAATAATCGAAACAAGTCAGAGAAGAGATGCTGCTGAGTTATTTCCTTCCCCATGTCTGTCATGTCATTATTTCCTTTATTTCCAGCACATTTCTGAGTGTCAACAAAAAGTTGATAGGCGCTAATACATTTTTTTTATATTTTTAGCAAAAAAAAATGTATATAAGATTGTGTAAATCACTAAATTGTTGGTTCAACATAAAGAGTAAAGTATATTTAAATTCTCTGCGATTATTGGACTGAAATCAGGACCTAGAAGCTATGCGTCGAGTTTCACCTTCACATCTCTATTCTATTTCGAATATTATAGAAAAATTTAACTGTTTGAATCATTCTTTTGTTATGCATAAGTTCTCTTAATTACCTCCATCTGGAATGTGTCGGTTAAAAAGTGGATGATGACCAAAAAAAGTTTATTTGCCAAACATTATGTATGATAGAGATTCATTTATCAGTTAGATCCAAAGTAGAAATAAAGAAATTAATGACTTTCCTGCCATTAAAATATGCATAAATACTTTCTATAGCGAACAATTTATGTTTAGCAGAAGTATAGCAAATAACCCAAAGATTGATAACATTTGAAAATCCGTCAATTGGAGAATAATTTTTGAATTTTACATTTTGTTATAGCTCTAGTATTTTTGTTATTGTAACTAGTGTGTAACGCAACTATTTCAGGACAAAATGTGTACAACGTTCAGTTAAAGAATAACAATGTGATACTTTTTAACATGATATATTAAAAAATAATATATTTGAAAACTAATAATTTATAAAATAAGAAACTGTTATATAAAATAAGAAAAATGAAAAACTGTTTTAACGCTCCTAGCAACAATAGAATTAATTATTTTGATTAAAATTTTGTGTTTTGTACATTTCTACCGTCCCATTGTCAATTACTTACATGTTAGAAAAAAGAAAATTCCGTTTCTACATCTTCTGTATTGTTTATATGAGCTTAAAATTTTGATACATCATCCACATCACATTTTTTTTTTTTTTTTAGAATCCATTGTTGTATTTTAATACAATTTTATAACTACTTTTTTAAAAACGTTTTTCTAATTCTGTACTTTTGTTCTTTTGAGCAACCACCTTCTTTTAAAGCCTCTACTAATTATGCAAATTTATTAAAATTTCCTGAATATACAGTGCAATTCAAATCTGGTTATTACTGCTTTAGAAGGGAGTTAGAGAAAAGTTATAACTATTCTCCTCAAAACATTAAATGTGATTTTATATTTACTAAAAATGAATAAAAAACAAAACAGTTATGTGCTAAAAGTCCTTAAAATGTACGAATTTGTTCAATAACCTCAAAACTGGTAGTTTCGTCCAAAGTAAAAATAGTATTAAAAAATGTATTCTTCGTGAATCGAACTATTCTCGTTGTTTGGCTGAATTTGAAGCTTACGATAAAAAAAATGCAACTGCATAAAAAACTGGACTCTAATTATAAGATTGAATTCATTATTCTGCAATCAAAGATTAAATATTTGTAGTTGGGTGTGAAATTAAGGTGTGAAGTACGTAAGGAAGTAGAATATTTATTGCCCAACTATGCGTTTACGTTGAAGAATTTGTTTTATTGGCAATATCTTAATATTCCAGTATGTCCATTAACGTTAAATAAACCCTTTAATAATAGAACCGTCAGGAACTAATATAGGACCTTTAGAAGGAACAGCCTCTGAAACAACAGTTTTGCGGCAACACAATACTTATTTTCAACCGATTAGGAATTTATTGATCCAATTTTATTTTTCCCACTGAGACGCCTGTGCAGCAGTGTCCATCCTCCGCAAGTTCGATGGCGCAAGAACCTACTCCCTCACCCAAGATATTTCATTGCACATCTTCTTTTAAAAACAAAGCAAGGGATTAGAAAAATGATAGATCATACACAATTATACTTGCTGCTGTCTATTCAATGTTTTCTCCTTGTCCCTTATTATGAAAATTTTCATTCCAAAAATTCGGTTAACATGTGCCACCTCAAAAATCCGAAAAAAGTATTTATATTTACACTCTCTCAAAATTTTTGGTGGCACAACTTGCGCCATAAAACTCTCTTTTGGGCACCCCTGCGCCTGTGTGAAAAAAACAAAACAATGCTGCAAATTATGCTAAAGCTTGTGGAAAAAGAAATTGAATTTAATCCAGAAAGATAATTTCAAAACTTTTTTTCAATTGGGACATGGTAAAAATAGAAATAAAGTTAAATATGTTAGGTATGAATTCAAGCCGTCTATACTACCGAAAATTTGAATTAAATATTCAATTTTTAATTGAAAAATCAAAACAATTTTAATTGTAACAAACATATCTTACGAATCAGACCAAAAAGAACAAGGTTTCAAATTGAAGAAATATGATGAATAAAAAAAACATATTGTTAGTCTAAATGACCCACATGTTCGTAAAATTCAAGTTATGGCTGTATAAATGCCTCAACCTAGTATAGATAATATTCATCATGTACATATTTTCTTGTTTGTGCATTTGTCTATATTTCTGAAATGTTTTTTGTATTTTTATTATTAAATTTTACTTAAATTGTAATAGTTAACTTTTCTTCTTGCAATTTTAACGTTTTATATTATAGTAATATAACCTTTATATTTTAACGTCCGAAATTTGTAGTAAAGAATTATAAAATTGTATTTTGAGCATTCGTAGTCGTAGTAGTACTACTAATTCATTCATAATATTTATTTATTAACAAAAATATTATTTTCAGCTTTCGACCCTAGGACTAGAGGTGTTACCAAGGCAAAAGTTGGTAAAGATGCCATAAAAAAATTCCTCGAGTTCATTCCTTCTAGTCCAGGGAAGAAAGGTGGATACGGATATCTAGATACAACAATCAATCCATACCCAAAATATAAGTAAGAAACGTTAATATATCTAAGTTTTTTTATTTTTTCTGTATTTGTTTTAGAGTATGGGCTGGATGGGCTGCCACATTTCATATTGCATCATCAAAAGCTCCATTTTTTACTATAAATATTATATTAATTTATTTTATATAAATATGATCGGAATTTGTTTAATTAATCATAGTTTCTGTTTCAATCTTATAGACTCCACTCATCTCTATAATACAATACTGTAAAGATAGTTGAAAAGACCTTCATTATAAAGTGGCTACGGCAATTAGAGTTCTTAAAAAGATTACATTTTACACACGAGGTCTGTGGGTGTGTGAATAATAGTATTCACATTAAATATCATTTCTCCTTTTCATAATCCTTGATCAAATGGAAACTTCCAGGAACACTCTGGTTCTATACATGGATCTGCAAATCAACGTCTCTCAGTTTAGCAAGGCTGTTAATTTCTCGAAATTTCCTTTAAGTCCCCCTCTCTATGCTGTCATTTGCACTTCTGAAGTAAACGAAAATTGGTTCACGGGTAATTTACATTCATGACCTCTCTGCAAAAGTTCTGAAGGAGATGATTTGATCAGTAGTGATCCAGACTTGAGGCAAGCGAACCTGTTATATTTCATTTTCTCTATAAACTTATATGTCCCATCTGTTTGGGAGATGATTGAGGGAACTATTTAGGCATACAAGAGCAAAGGAAAGAAGATTCCAGTTGGTCTCCCCTTTTCTGTAAAAGAAACAGCTACTTATGATGATGTATTTTCCCACTGCGTGAATACGGGATTCTCCCTTGAATACGAGATTCTACGGGATTCTCCCCTTTTTCGATATCTACTCAACTGTTTTTTCTCCTTTACTAAGAGACATTTAAAATATCTTACGAAACGGTCAAGTTTGTTCTCAAAGAACGTAAGCATACCAGACTGAAACGACAAGAAACCGCTCGACGATTCCGATTACTTCAGCACTTACTAGACAAACGATCTAAACTTTCAATTAATTACAAAAGACTCATATACATGACTATAATAAGGCTTATTTGGACTTACAGAGTTGAGTTATGGGGCTCCACTAAACCATCGAATTCCTCTCGTATTCAATTATTACAATCCAAAATCCTTCGTAAAATCCTTAATGCTCCCTACTTTGTTACAAATAAAACCATCCATAATGACCTTAATATTTCTTTTGTTTCAGATCTGGCCCAATCCAGATACTTATTCTTTCATAATAAACATAAGAATCAGCCCAACCCTCTCGTTTCTAACCTTCCTTCCTCTTGAATTCCTGATAACCCTCCGAGGCGTCTGAAAGAAGATGGCCCCGTGATCTCCTAATGTAGACATATCATTAGAGTGCTACCATTGGGTAGTTACTCAGCAAGTGCTTTCATGTCATTATATCCATATGTTCAAATTTACTAGGTGTATTAATATAATACAGTTGTAAATATCATTAAAAATAATAATAAAAAAAAGAAAAAAATAGAATGTAAGTGGAACATCTCCCTTATTTCAGATTGGTATCAACAGTGTGAGGAGTTTTCTTCTATCATTCAACTGGAGAAACGTTTTTCTCACATTACCATTTAGGAGATGCTGCGATTCTTCAAGCCACTTTTTCTTAAAAGTCATTTTCTCTTTTTCGCTGGAACAGATCAATGTTATTAAAAATCGTTAAGTTGACGATGTTTTACTTTACTTGGTAGTTTTAGTGTAGTGAATCAAATTTGTAAATATATTCGTTCGTTAATTTAAACTGACTTAAATTTGATATGAATAATTTTGTTTCCATTTATTCTAAATTGATGTGTGTTTAAATTTGGTGATTTGCAGCATAATTGAACTACATTCATTCAAAACAGAAATTCAAAACAGATAAAAAAAATAGTGTAACGGATTAAGAAAAAAAATTCCATAACTTTTTTTTTTTTTAATCTTTTTATTGAGAAATAATACATTTTGCCACATTTAAGGGTACTGAGTACTAAATCTGAGTGAGGCTCATTCATACTATATATACAATGCAATAAAAAAAAAATATATAAATAAATAAATATATATCTATATAACTAAGGTAAAAACTATAAAACTAAAGAAATGTAACTTGAATTCAAATTAAAAAAAAAAAAATAATAATAATAAAACAAAAAAATACAAAAATTGGTAGCAAATTAAATAAGTCATAAGTAAAACAAATAGATATATAAAAAAGAAAAACATTCATACTTAATATATAAAAAAGAAAAACATTCATACTTAATATATAAAAAAGAAAAACATTCTTACTTTATTTACAATCAGCCAAGGGAGCTCCGAGTACAGACAGCTCTTTCCTCCACGTGTGAAGGACAAAGCGAGACTCTAAGAGATCCCAGCGCTTCTCTCTCAGCTGCGTCACCGGCAGGAGTCCAGTGGAAACTGAGAGAGGGCATTAAAGCAACAGGCGCTCATGACGTGATTGGAGAGGCTGGCCATTGCTAGAACTCCAGTGACAGTCTTTACAAAAGGTTTCGAGGCCACTGCCGTTTCAACCTTCGAGGAGGGTTGTAGGGGTGACTGGAGCTGGATAAGGATTGTGCTAAGGAGTTAGGATGGTGGATTAGGTTCACATGAAAATTTGAGAATCGAGATGGGATAACGTCAAGGACATAAGGGATGTAAAGGTCATGATGTAGGGTTTTGTTTGTAACATAATAAGGAGCATTGACTATTATACGGAGGACTACAGGAGGTTGAGTATGCTGTTCTAATTCTCCTAACATTTGAGCATAGGAGACTTCTTTGTTTGCAAATCTTGAGGGTTGCCTTGGTGGTCTGGGAGTCCTGGAAGTCTCTTCATGTCTAGGCGCTGTCTATAATCTTGATTTTAAGATTTTATATGTCTGGCATCCTTTGTAATTTGCTGGGTGATCTTTATGGCATAATGCGCACACAGCAGGAGTTTGCCTGGACTTATTGCAATCTTCCGACTTATGTTGCTGCCCGCACTTCACGCATCACGGTAAGCGGTGGCAATAGCTTTTAGTATGGCCATATGATTGGCAATTATGACATTGTACTATTTCCCGTTTTGCATACGGTTTTTCGACAACTATGTTAGTATAGTACAGGCATCTTAATTTATAGATGTTTTCGACTCCACTGGTGCGCTCAAGGTCTACGAAAAATAGTGGTAAGGCTATTTTGTTGTTTGCACCTTGTTGCTCTTTATTATCTCTATATACATTGACAATTTGGCGGACACTGAAACCAAGTTCTGTCAATTCTTTGATTGCCTCAGGTGGAGTTGTTGGATGGAGGCCTCTTATAACCACTATTAGTGCTTTCTCTTGAAATAATTGATAAGTATGGAATTCCGCCTTTGTATATGTCAAGTATTTTACTATTTTTCTATATGATTCAGGAGAATCTGGCATCAACTTGGTGTCATTGGTTCGACTTTGACATGTGTATTTACCATTGTTAAGTAATTTATTTAAATGCTGGCAAAATAGCGGAAAATTGTTTATGTTTCTTATGAATATTGGAGGTGTTTTTGGCTCTCTGGGGGTTGATGGTATTTCCATTGTTTCTTCTACGGTATTAGATAGTTGTTGGTAAGGGTTAACAGTAAAAAAAGGTGATTCTTCAATTACATTTTTTGTTTCGGTGGTCATAATTTCAGTTGATGTACCGGCTTGAGGGTCATCATTTGGTCTATCAGGTGTAGATGGTGGTGTTTTTCTGTTAGAACGCCTAGGCTTTTACAGGGTTTTACTGGTGAATCACGAGAGCTATTGTTGCCTAAGCTTCTTGATCTTTTATTCTTGCTAGACGTTATCATTTGATAATATCGGATATCATGTCAACGACTATTGGGAAAATTTTTATTTTTTTTTTATATTATATGACCTAGCTTACTTAACAGCTCGACAGACACTGCTCGACAGAGCAGGTAGAGTATAAGTCTACCTGGCCCTAAGTGGGGGGACTATAGAAATGGCCACTCTTATCTAATTCTATGGTTGTTCAAACTTAATAAACAAGCGGTTACTCACCGTGATGTTGGTTCTATTTAAGAATGTACTATATAATTGTTCAATAGCTCTATTTTTTAACACAAATGTTCACTAATTCACTGGTAATTATGATAATTGTGAGAGACGATGTAGCAGGTGGGTTGAAAGATACTAGCGCATGCGCAGAACTGCCAATGCCATAACTAATTCCATTAACCATATTTGTTTTTCTTTCCCATAGATCATCTCCTTATGAAATGAAAATAACTAAACAAGCGCTAGACCCTAAACGTAAAGTGGTGAGCTGGCTGCCTCCTTCTCCTCCCGGTTTATTTCAGAGCTATTACACATCAAGCACAGGCTACATACGAACGGTCCCTGCAGTCTGGTCTTTGAGCGGTCTCTTCAGGCCACCCAATCCGACCAAGAGTGTGAGTATATATTCTCTATTGAGTATGCACAAGATATAAGTATAAGTCCACCCCAATTTGATTACTCAGAACATTAAAGTTTTCACAAGTACATGAGATGAAAGAGGTTGATCACATATAATGGCATGCAACAAGAGGGGGGGGGGAGATTTGGAGCTGCTTGACGCTATTTGACAAATAAATCTTGCATTGTCGGTTATTAAAACAATTTCTCTTTTAACGTTCACGCTTACATTAAGTAACATAGTTCCTTTCTAGATCATTCTCTTTGTACCAAGATTTAGAAGCCGCCAATGTGGGATAATTACAAGAACGGGACGTTCATAAGTTAACGATGGGAATAAGCATACTATAACATATTAAGATCCTTTTCATACACTTGGTGGAACATATCCACACATCACATCTTCCTGGATACTCATCTAGCTTTTCTAAAAGATGATTTTTTATTCTGAGACTATTTCTAACAGAGAGTGAAGTTGATCCTCCAAACTCCTGATATTATATGAACTTTCGTTGACAGACAAAAGTCGGGCGTTTGCCCAATTCTTATCTTCGGTCGACTACGGTACCAAAATAGCTCCAAATTTTATTATTTTTTTAACTTTAAATATATGGTATGGGGTATGTTTTTTTGTTTTAATGAATTTTTATATAAATCAGGTTTTGATAATCTGTTTATTTGATTCTCTTAAAAGATACTTCAACTTGCGATGGGTAGCTTTAATATCAAATGAAGGTGACTTCATAATGAACTGTTTGCAAATAACTTCCTACTCTAAAAATCTTTGTAGTTTATTAGAAAATCCATGTAAATTATGTAAGCCCATCCAAAATTATACAATACGAATCTGAATACAAATCGGAAAAATCAATGATGGACTGATGAAGAACTTCTACTACTTGCTATGGACGAGGTTCAACTCCTATCTCATGGACGTACGTTTCGGCTCGACTGGTCAACATGCAAGCCAATAGAACTGCCGGTAGTCTAAAATGGGCTAGGAGGAAAATTAATTATCATATTATCCGCCAAAGAATCCTGGCCGAAGTAAACGAAGAGCAATGAATCGCGAAATAACCGTAATCAACCATGAAAATACTCCAGAAGTAGCCTTCCTAGAGGCGGCTGAAGCTACTCATAACAACATCGACAATCCTAATCCTACGGTGCTGTCCATTATAAAATTGGCAAAATATGGCAAGGATATGACAGATCACCTACCGACCTGGATCGAATCTGTTCTACTTGGATGGGAAGATACTAGCGCTAAAACCCATCGTAACATTTCTACAAATAGACAACTTCCAGCAGATGCCGGACAACGAAGAAAGCAGCAGTTTAAACGAATACAAAGGATGTGGCTATCAAAAAGGTAAAAAGTTGTAAACGAAATACTTGATGGGGCCAAAATTAAAGGGAAACACGGCATCAAGGAGCTGGAAGCATATTGGAAAAATTTAATAGAAACAGCATCCTGTCCCGTTATCCCTAATACAGCAGTTCCTCGCAATCGTTTGTTCACGTAGTGGCTGCCCGTGACAACAGAGGAGGACGATGGACGATTCACACACAAAAATAGAAAGATTTATATATAGCTTCCATTGACATAACTAAGGCTATTAGCCACAATGCGTTATATCAAATATTGGAATGGAAAGGGATACGAACAGGATTTATTCAATATATTAAAATTTTATACCAGAAAGGCTATACTCGAATAACCCATAGCAGTCAATGGTCCGAACCCATAATTTGTAAAAGAGGAATCAGACAAGGGGATCCTCTCTCACCGTGTCTCTTCAACTTGGCCCTAGGCTGAGTTATTTAATCTTTACCAGAAGGTATTGGATACAAAATGACGGGTACGGTGGTGAATTGTCTAACCTTTCCAGACGACATCATTATGATTTCATCCAGCTCGGACGAACTAAAGAAATTACTGATAAGGGCAAACGCATCGATTAATGAGCTTGGTATGAATATTATTCCTAACAAAAGCTTCACATTGTCATTGACTAAAGTCGTTAGGTCGAACAAAATGAAAGTGGAGGATAGACCTATGTTTGCCATAAATAATACTAATCTTAGGAGCCTGGGAATCAAGGAGGGATGGACATATCTGGGAGCAAAATTCAAAGCCAATTACTGGGATTCTATCAGCATAGCAAACGATTTTTTGTCCGCTTTGCAAAGGATTAAGGAAGCCCCATTGAAGTCCCAACAAAGATTGATTACTTTGCGAACGTACCTTATTCCAAGGTTTACCCCCGTGCTGACCTTAAGTTAGGATAAGGTTTCCGAGTTGGAGAAACTCGACATTCTGACGAGATTCGCAGTTCGAGAATGGTTAAAGCTACCCCAGGATACTCCCACCTCTCACTTTCACACATCGTGTTCCAGTGGTGGGCTGGGAATAACGAACTATTCTCTGACGAAGTCCTCAGTTAAACTCGGAAGGCTACGAAGAATGGAATTTTCCGGATGCCAAGCCGTGAGAGCTGCTTTTGGATCCTCCTACGTAGCTCAATTGATAAGAAAAATGTCTGTCCACCTAAGAAAAAAGGCATAAATCCTGGAAACGTCTGCAATCAAGAGCGGAACCAATCTTGGGCCATGAAAGTTTATGAGTGTGTCGATGGGAAAGCTCTTAGAGAGGCCGGTCTCTGTAGCCCTTCAATGCACTGGCTTTCGTACTACGCATCAGTAGCTAAAGGACGGGATTTCATTCAAAATGTGAAGACCTACATAAATGCGTTACCAACGAGAGTCAGAACGTCTCGAGGAAGAAGAGTCTACATGGAGACCCGATGCCGAGGAGGATGCTCTAACAACGAGACTGCAAGTCATGTCATCCAAACATGCTACTTAACCTATGGCAGGAAGGTGAAACGACACGATGCTATCGTAAATTTGTTAGAGGAAGCCCTCTGCAAGAAAGGTTATGAGGTAGAAAAAGAAAAAAACCTACATAGGTAGCAAAAGGAAGTGGAAACCTGATCTCGTTCTAGAATGAGAAAGACATTCGTAATAGATGCCCAGATCGTTGGAGATAATCCGAGTACCTCTTACTGGCGCAGAGTAAAGATCAATAAATACAAAGCCTTAGGCTGTAGAATGGCTATTGGTCGAACAATTAAAGTGTCATTGATGGACATTAACGTATATTCCTGTACTTTGACCTGAAGAGGGATATGGTGTAGAGATTTCATGCGAGACCTTTCATTATTGGGACTGAAAAAGAAAACGGTGAATCACATAACATCAAGTGTTCTGAAGGGATCGAACATGAATTATTACGGTTGGCATAAATTGTTATCCTGTTGAAAATGATAAGAAATAATATATGAGTTATTTTTTAGTTGGATGCGATATCATATATTCATCATCCCTGATCGGATTTTTTTTAGAAACTTTTATGTTATGATAATTGAGATTTTAATCTGATTTAATATAAAACGTTCAATATTGAATCCCACTTGTGCTTAAATAAGATATATTACCGAAAAAAAACATGTGTATGCTCTTAACTATGTATTATTTTATGGATATTGTGGATGTGTATGCGGTTGTAAGTAGGTATGCATATAAGTGTATGTATGAGTGGGCATGTGCGTGTGACTCTGTGAATGTATGCGTGTCTATATTGGGTCTGTATATATATATATATATATATATATATATTCGGAATATATATGACGCAGCAAATTATTGTATAAATATCTGCATAGTTTTTGATGAAAATCTTAATGCTTGTAAGACCTGGGAACTCTAACCCAGGATTTATCTTTATATTTTTATTTTGTTTTTTGCTTTTATTTTTATTGTTTAGTCTTAGTTTTTTGTTTCTTTTATGGTGAAGATAGCACCATGTTAAGGTAAATGGAATAGTGAATAAGAAAATTTTGTAAGTAAAAGAAAAGAAAAAGAAAACATGTATTTTCTGCCAAACAAAAAAAATAAATAAAAAAATAAAAACATTTGGTTTCATAAAAGATTCAAGACAGGCACTAAAAACTACAAGAATGAGACTCTTAATTTGTCCTCACAATTCGAAGGTACTATGATCCAGTTAAGATGGAGTAACTGGATCAAATATAATATCTGAAATTGGGACATAACATAAAATCAACAAAGATGTCGATGTAGTTGATCAATTATAAAACTTTTATAATATAGCTCCTCCCATAATAAGATTGCTCGTTGTTTGTTTCTTGCATATTGTTTGTTATTAAAAGGTTCTAAAGTTATTTTTAAGGAATATCTTCATAAAATGGAGAAAAATTTAACAATTGAGGAAATAATCTGCACTAAAACAATTAAATTTAATAAATTAATAGGTTGGTTGTTTTGATGTCATAGCCGCAAAACATCAAGGTCATCAGCGCCTTGTCCATTAAAATATTTAGCTGGTAGGTCTAACGAAAAAACAAAACAAAAATAAAATAAAATATAATACATAAGTAAAAATAATAGATAAAACAATATACATTAAAAAATAAATATAAAATATAATAATAATAAAATAATAAAATAAGGCTTAGCGAACCCGAAGGTTCGATGCCGACACCACCAATCGCTTGTTACACACCTCCCTCCACCGTTCGCCGTCCAAACCCAGTCCCTTCAGATCGGCTTTAATGCAATCTTCCCACCTTCGCTTCGGTCTACCCCTCGGACGCTTACCATTCGGCACAGCAAATATTAACCTTTTAGGAATTCTCTCGTTACTAAGCCCAACAACTTTACAAGCCCATTTGATTCGCCGCGATGAAATTACCTCAATTATATTACCCGGATACAGCTCACGCAATTCGGCGTTGTGTAACCGTCTGAACTCTCCGGTTAACTCATCCTTCTTCGGTCCGAATATTCTACGCAATACTTTATTTTCAAAAACCTTAAGACGCTGCTCATCCCTTAATGTAAGCGGCCAAGTTTCGCATCCATAAAGAACTGTAGGCAAGATAATTGTTTTATAGATTCTAATTTTTAAGTTTCGGGACAAGAGGCGCGAACTAAGTAGTTTTGTCACAGAAAAATAACAAGCATTCCCGCCTTCAGTCTAACCTTAATCTCTTCTTCAATTTCGTTTTTTCTAGTTATCGTAGAACCTAGATACCTAAATTTATCTACCTGTTCAAACATATTACCATCTATATCGATATCACCAGTAGTATCGCCATTTTTGCAGCTAACCATATATTTTGTTTTATCCACGTTTATTTCGAGTCCTAGTTCTTTACCGGCTTTCATTAACGTTGTCGTATTTAGTTTTATAGTTTCAACGTCTTCGCTTAACAGTACCAGATCATCAGCATAGCCCAGCACGGATGTTGTCCCGCCCAGATCCAACCCTTTCTCGGTTCGCATTACCTCCCTAATGGCATGTTCTAATGCCAAATTGAACAGGACAGGCGAAAGAGAATCCCCCTGTTTTAAGCCCGAACGAACCTCAAATTTTTCGGACAAATTATTACCGATTCTAACTTTATTGAGTGTCTCCGTCAAGCACATCCTGACTAGATTTACTAGTTTTTTTGGAATCCCCTGCTCGATTAGAATATTATACAGTTTCTGGCGGTCAATAGAATCGTAAGCCTTTTTAAAATCTATATACAGCTGGTGAACAATACCGTTATACTCCAATTTTTTCTCTAATATTTGCCGTAAAGAAAATATTTGATCAATAGTCGAACGATTCCGTCTAAATCCGCATTGGTAGTCTCCGATAATTTCCTCGGCGTATTCCGTGATTCGACTGGTTAAGATTAAAGTGAATATTTTATAACATACCGGAAGGAGTGAAATTCCTCGATAGTTATTACAATCCGTCCTCGGACCCTTTTTGTGAATCGGAATAAGAATAGATTCTTTCCATTCTTCAGGTAATTTCTCGTTCACCAGATCTTTTTAACCAACCGATGTATTTTAGAAACTCCAGCTTCCCGCATGCCTTAATTAGTTCAGTAGGAATATTATCGATTCCCGCTGCTTTATATGATTTTAATTTTCCGATAGCTACTTCAACTTCCTCTTTACTTGGTCCTTCTATTAACGGTTCAGCACTCTGGTACTCAGAAGGAGGACACAGATCATAATTTCCCGTATTTAAAATATTGTCAAAGTGGTCCTTAAACTTATTCAATATGTCAACCGGATCGGTCAGAATATTGTTATTATCATCCCTAATTCCAGACGTTACGGGCCCTACATATTTACGTGATCTGTTTATACCTTTGTACATGTCTCTTACGTTATTTTCGATTCTATTAGTTTCTATTTCAATTATTTTATTTTTAAGATACTCCCTTTTTTTATTTTTGAGCAATTTTGTCGTTTCGTTCTTTGAGATTCGGAAGTATTCCAGATTGTCTTCGCTAGGATTATTTAGAGCTTTTAATTTAGCGGCTTTTCTTTTTTCGCACATGTTTAAGCAATCTTCATCAAACCACGGTTTGTTATTCTTATTTTCCTTTTTTCCTAGACACGAGTTACCGACCGCTTTAATATTATCCCTGATCTCTACCCATAACTTGTCAATATCCTCGTGGTCCTCGTCAGGAAGCTCTAAAGCTTCAAACCTATTCTTAACATCTAGCTCGAATTGGTTTCTAATTGATGGATTTTTTAATTTTTCCAAATTAAAATTCTCAAAATCGAAACGGTTTTCTTTTCTCTTTTTTATATTAAGTTTTTGTCGAAGTTTCGCGATTACTAATTCATGATCCGACCCACATTCTGCTCCGCGATAAGACCGTACATTAATTATACTGCTTTGCCAGCTATGTTGTATCAAGACATGATCGATTTGATTTCGTGTTTGCGAATCCGGTGATGTCCAAGTATATTTATGAATATCCTTATGTTTAAACGTCGTACTTTTAATTATCAGGTTTTTCGAGATGGCAAAGTTTATCAGACGGATCCCATTATCATTACTATATTCGTGCAAACTTTCTTTACCAATCGTCGGAATATAAACTTCTTCCCTTCCTACCTTTGCGTTCGCGTCACCTACAATTATTTTCATGTAGTTTCGCGGTAGTTTATCATAAACCCATTCGAGTTTATCGTAAAATTCACTTTTGACTTCATCGTCACTGTCTTCGGTCGGACAATGTATGTTTATTAATGCGATTTTAAACCAACGTCCCTGAAATGTAGCTACCGAAATTCTATCACTAAAGAATTGTACGTCCCTCAAAGCGGATAGTAATCTACTCCTAATTAGAAACCCGGTACCAAACAATGATTCCCGCTTCCTCCGTACCAAATAGTGTACTTTCCTTCCCTCATCGAGCCCTCCCCTGGCCAGCGAACCTCTTGCAGAGCCACGACATCCAAATTGTACCCATTTACCTCATTCGCGACCGATTTTAGCCCCCCTGCTGTGTTTAAACTCCTTACGTTCCACGTACCAATATTTAAATCCCTATATTTCAACTTGCGCCATGAATCCCCTAAAGCAGTCCCCACCCGGAGACCCGAACGGGGGACTAGTTTACTTCCGGATAATGAGCGTTTTACCTTAGGGAGATCCATGACCAAATACATAAAACCAAATACATAAAATAAATACATAAATACATAAAAAGGGGTAAAAATTAAATAATAGAAAAAGATAAATGGAAATTATTATTATAGCTCTTTTATTAAATTTATCCTGTTATTGCATAAAATATAGATATCAAAGCAAAGTCAATCTTAAAATGTTCATAATGATTTATAATTTACTTTTTTTTTTATTATTTTTTTTTTTTTTTATTGAGAGAAAGAAAAAATACATTTTGCCTCAATTAAGGGCATTGAGTATTTATGATGCATGAAGTACAATCATACCATATATACAATAAAAGAACAACAAGATTATAAGAAAATAAAATAAAACTTGGAGTAACAGAATAAATCAAACTGATATAACATTAAATAAAAACTAAAAAAAAAAATAATAATAAATAAATAAAAAAATAAAATAAATAAATAAAAAATAATAAATAAAAACACATTCAAACTTATTTACAATATTTACAGTCAGCCGAGGGAGCTCCGAGTCGGGCCTTTTCCCCCACGTGTGGAGGACAAGGCAAGACTCCAAGAGATCCCAGCGCTTCTCTCTCAGCCGCTTCACTAGGATGGGAATCCAGTGGAGACTGATAGAGGGCACTAAAGCCACATACGCTCATGACTTGAGTGGAGAAGCTGGCCATTGCCAGGACTCCAATGACGTCTTTACAAAAGATCTCGAGGCCACTGCCGCTTCAACCTTCGAGGAGGATTGTAGGGATGACTGGAACTAGATAAGGATTGTGCTAAGGGATTAGGATGATAGGTTAGGTTCTGATGAAAATTTTAAAATCGGGATGGAATAACGTCAAGGACATAAGGGATGTTAAGGTCATGATGTAAGGTTTTGTTCGTAACATAGTAAGGAGCATTGACTATTATACGGAGGATTTTAAACTGGAAGGATTGGATGCGTTTGATGTTCGATAATTTAGTTGGCCCCCACAGTTCAAGTCCTTAGGTCCAGATGGGTTTCAGTATGGTCTTGTATATTAATAGTTTGTTTTCAATTGAGAGGTTAGATTTTCTGTTAAGTAGTCTGTATAACTGGCCAATCTGTATAACTGGCCAAAATTTACTTATTTAAATTAGTAATACAAGCTTATGATGTATCAAACGACTGTATAATATTTATGTGGAAAACTTTTGTTGGAAGGTTATGTAATGTTATATTATTATTATATATTTTCCATTATGCCTAAGAATTTCTGTTATTATTATCATTTATATTATTTCTATTCTCATTTTTTATATATTGTTAATAAAGTAAGAATACAATTTCAATGTTGTAAAAATATCAGCATTTGTATATATTTATTATCATTTGGTTTTGGACTATCCTACTCTCTAACACGTTGTTGGGTTAAGATATAATTTTGAATAATAGCTCATTACAAAGAAGACGAAATGCTAAACATTGCCCTCTCTTACAATATACAGTTCCGATTTTTAGTATCTGAAATATTTTAACCCATATATTCAACACAGGCGGATCTACGGAGGGAGGAGGGGCTTTTGGGCTGCAGGCCTCCCCTTGCCCTCCCTCCCCAAAAATGGTAAAATATAACCATGTTTTATGGAAAACAAGCATTTTAAAATTACTTACTTTACTTTATAGGCGTTCCATCAGTGCAGAGCTCCACGCGCTTCTATTTCGCCAATCATCTTTCTCCAGACCACGACCCACCATTTCCTCCTGGGCCCTCTCCATCCACCTGCTTCTGGGCCCGTCCACGTCCTCTCTACCCTGGCCGAAACCAATTCAGGACTCCGCTCGGCCAATATTCCTCCGCCATTATTTCCAAACAATTAAATAATTATATCTTAAAGTATTATTGTCCGTGAAATTACATTTAATAGGACTTCAAGAATCACTTAAATACGATTTCATATAGGTAGTTAGTTTCTTTCTTTCTTTTTTTTCAAAGCAATTATCGTTATAAATATTTTAGAAAAAAGCTTTCAGGCTGCAACTTCCCTCCCTTCAAATTAAAATCTGGATCCGATGGTGCCTCGTTACCATTTGGTTTTGGACACTATATTTTCTTTTTCGTCTTTCTAACACGGCGTCACGTTAGATGCAATTGAATTATAGCTTATTATAGAGAGGATTAAATGCTGAAAAATTTCATCGCATTCAGCATGTAGTCTCGAGTTTTAGTTTCTGAGATGTTTTAAACCATATGTAAAAACATTCCAATTAGTCGACTATGACCGACGGATCAATCTAATTCACTCTCCACAAAATAGTGCAAAACGCGACTAAATAGGTTTTTACTTAAAAAATATTGCTATGTACGGATTTAAGCATAGACATTTACTGACGAATGCCATAACTTTTCTTCGACATTTAATACGTATTTCATAACTTTTAGGCAGACTTATCTCAATCGGAAGAATCACTAGTAAGATGAAGCCACATTTTTCGACTTACTGGTGCAGCACACGTTCCAAAGCAAGTGTTAGCGCGGTGTACTATTTAAGGCTCAGTTTATACCGATGATCTTGCTGGTTCTATTTTCCTAGTTAATAAATTAAAACCACTTCTAGTGATAATCAATTTACTTATTTCATAGACTTAGGGTATTCATTTAACCACTAGATGGTTTCAGCTTGGAGGTTGTATGGACGGTTGTTTCGATAAATGGCCAATCCATTCATGTGACCCATACATAGATCCTTGGAAGGTTCAGGCAGGAAAGACGGAACCTAAACGGAAATCCAAAGTAGAAAAGGAAAGGCCACCAGTGTGGGTCCCAAATGGAATGGGGAAGACTAACTTCACACCATCTGTCATGCAGAATAATGTAAACATTTGCACGAACGCTCTGAATTGGAGGAATATGAAGCCGGTGACGTACACAAGAGAATTCATTTAACTGTTTTGTAAAAACTCAATTCAATTGGTCACTCTACCGTTGCCTGACATGTGTATTTTTAATAAAATAAATTAAAAATATTTTGTAATTTTTACTTTCACTTACCTATATAAGTACTATGCTGTTCGAGAAAGTATTGCGATCGTGAACATTTTTGAACAGGAATAGATGTTTTGATGTTCCATGAGTCCAAATAACCACGTCTCGCAAAATGTTCTTTATGGATATGTATTAATCTAGTTCGAAAACGAATAGTTGTAGGGAATATTAAATGCGTATTTAAGATTCGTACATGCCTTGAATATTACAGTAACTTTTTCGTCAAAATAGCTAACCCAACAATTTTACACTTTTGTCGAAAATGAACGATTTTGGTTAAATTCAATCATTACACCAGTGTAAAATTAAGCGGGTTTAATATAATGTAGGTCTTATTCTCATTGCTGTTCCTTAACAGGGTTTCAATAACTAATTTTCAAAAAATGTTTAATTTTAAATAATTAACTATTTCACATTGTAAGCGGATATAAAAAATGGTAAAATATATTGAATCAAGAAAATTAATTGGTAACTAACGGGTTGGGTTAAAGGTTGGAAACAGCCGAGAGCGCTTTTTCCTAAGGATGGACTCTAATTGGGACCCAGTATATTTAATGAGGTAACGAAGAGGTTGAATTGGGTCCCGGGTGTTCTTTCCAATGGCACGGGTTGGGTCCCGCCAGCAGGAAGGAAGGAACAGGTAGCTCGATTCTCTGGAGACAGGTTTTTCACCCAAACATTTTCCTGCATTAAATTCAATGTAATTTGTACTCTATATAATGTATCGTGCTTAGTCAAATGGCGAAATACATTTAGTGGTGGGAGTAGCGTGAATGAATCTTGTTTTTTTTCTTCTGATCCTCCATAATATTATTTTTAACTAATATATGTACATCAGTGTTCCCCAAACGCAAGACCAAAACGAGACCGAGGCGGTCTTGATCTTGGTCTTGGACTTGGTCTTGTGCACTCGGTCTAAACCTTAGAAAATAAGTACACTTAGATGTTTTATTGACGTAAACATATTATAGCCTAACTAAATCGATAAAATTAAGAATTAAAAAAGATAGAGAAAACCCTCCTCCATCCATCCGATTATATAGAATGGAAGAATTGTAGAGTAAAGACAATTTATATATTGTTACCAATGATTTAAGTGAAAAATCGAGTGTATCCATTTACATGACTTTCTTGTTTATTTAAAAAAATACAACTTCAAAGGTGTTCATTAGAAAAAAACAAACAATTTAATTAGATTCATTCTCCTAAAACCCAATCAGTGAAATCATTAGGGTACGACTGGATGAGCCAAGCCAAGGTAAGTTTATTTATTGTTACATTCCGCATCTACCCGAGCGGGTGATTAGCGGCTTTAGATGGAATCAAATTAGGTGAACAAATTTAATGTCTTTTACAAATTCAAATACTTTTTGTATCTTTTCTTCGTCATCTGAAAGTGCGTCAGATACGTTGGAAGGTATATTATGTTTGGTCGTAATTTTCAGTAGAAGATACTTTTTGAAAGTAGGATCCTAGTTCATTTGCTATCTCAACATTGTCTGTTACTATGCCATTTTGGGTTTTTAATATTGTCGACATTTATTTGTATCTCTTAATTGTTCTAATTGTTGACCATACTTGTTGAGATTTAGTCGAACTGTTTATTGAAGTATTCTCTCCAACATTCTTTTATTCTTTGTTTTATAATTTTATTAGTTAATAATTTTATTTATAATTACTCTCCGTTCCTTGAATTCTAGAAAATCACAAAATAGTCTGTTTTTTTTTTTTGTGTCTATTTAACGCTTTCTTTTTTGCATTTTAAACCGGTAAGTGAACCACCATTGAAATCAGCTTATAAAAAACATACTGTAACTTTGCTATAAGTGGTCTGATTCAGATGATTTTTGAAAAACTCAAATAAGTCAGTGGCGTAAGCTTAAAATTGAGATAATTTTCAAAACTAGGGCTCTGAAAAAATATAAATAGACCCTGTTATAGAAGAAATTCGAAAAACTCAAATAACTTAAAACACAGTAACGTAATCTCAAAATAAACACCTTTTCCAAAAACTATAACTCCAAACACATATAAATATACTCTCTTATATTCAGTATACAGATAACAAAAATAACTGACTCTCCCCATCTTAACCTCCATGCCTTAATATCATGAGATATTGATTATCCAGTAAAATATTAAGGAAAAATTGTTTTGTTTTATTCATATGAGTAAATTAAGGCTAACAGTAATTAAAGATTTTCATCTATTCACGGATGCTATAAGAAATAACCTTCAATATTCACAACTATTATATTATACTTTCACTTTTACTTAATAATCATGTTATTTTTTACTATAGTTTTCTAAATAATACAGTATTTAAAACTCCAATAGAACTGCCTAAAATAGTTTAGCTTAAAAATACTCAACAAATGTCTTTAAATTGTTAGAATTAGTGGAATTGTTTTCTACAAATTTTCACCTATTTATAATCCGAACTGTAATATGTTTTAAATAATGTTTTCTTTCTACAAAATGAAAATTTAAGAAACATTATTCCTGCCTTTGAAATGTAGATATTAAAAAAAATAAATAAACCTATATTACAACAACCCATGAATGGTTCTGTACAATTTAAGAAAAGTACTGTTTCTTGGTTAATGGTTGTTCATGGAGAGAATATGACGGATATCACTCTCAACCGCCAGATCCCTCCCCCTTTAATTAATTATTTAAAAAAGGTTACCCACATTGTAGAGGCTGGATGCGCCTCAGGAGGGTCTTCCATTAAAAATCTGTTCATTAATTAAATCTATTACTTATATTTTTTTTCACGAGATTAATGACATTTTTGTTTTAAACTATATTAACGAAGGTTTTTTTTCAATCAAGCTTGATTTTGCACTATCTCATAATGCAATAAGAACAGAATTTAGCTACTTCTGAAATGAAGTAACTCTTATTCAATTTGAAGTTGAGCAGGAACTGAGTGAATGGAACAAGTTCATCATGGAAGTGTAGAACTCCTTAGACTACGCTCCTCCAATTAGTAAGACTTTTATTTAACTCATTCCTGTTCTCAATTAACTTGGAGCCTTTAGAGTCAACTTGGTAGTTAACAGACAAGCCACTTCTTCTTGCTAGGTGTGTCTCAATATATTCGCCTTAACATTAATCAATTATTATCCAATAAAAATAACCATATTTTTTTATTATATATAACCAATGTATTTTGTGCTCTTCAGATACTTTAAAAACAATTTCACAATGCACAAAGTACAATGACCTACCACAATTTTCAATTTCTCTATTTTTTAAACTACTGAAACTTTTGGCAAGTTTTTTTATAGAAACATTTCGTCATAAAAATACTAGCTGAAATGGATGCAAATAATTTTCATGGAGTTAAATTTAAAAATTATCATTAATGAAATAGAAATATTGTGATCGGAGAGAAAGAGCAGCTCAGGAACAATCCAATGGTAACGAATAAGCCTCATTTAATTAATAATTGAGGTGAAGAAGTCAAAAAGTATTCGATCGGTTTAACAACACCATTTGATTTAATTTTTTTTCTTTTTATCATATTCAAAAGATTATTCCGTACAGAACTAAGATTAAAAAAGTTTAAAAAGGTACAGAACTAATTTTAAACGCTGGGCCAAGTGATTGTACAGGTGAGTGGCATCTAGTGTCCCCGCGCTAGGCCGTTTCTCCGAGAGCAGATGCAACTACTGATCCACAGAGGCAGGTTAGTTTCGAATCATCAAATCCATTTACGGTTCTACCAACTGAAGTAGATGCTCAATGTCATAACACTAATCAACCCAGTGCAGAGGTGATGTTGAAACCTACGTTAAATCAGTGAGTAACTACAAACTGTTATGCGACGAGCTAGTCAAAGAGGTAGGTTCAAACGGGTTCACTTTGAAATCTGGAGCTAATAATGTAGTTATAATGTCAAATTCTTCAGATTCCTACCGACGAATATCCAAGTATCTCAAAGAAAGAAAAGCAGAGTTCCATACCTATCAACTTCCTGAGGACCTACCTTTTCGTGTAGTTATAAGAAACCTACACCACTCTATAGGTTGTGATATAATAAATTGGGTTATCAAACATTAGGTGTACACAATATCCTCCACCTTAGAAGAAAAGTAAAATATTTCATAGATACGGTTAAAACCTTAAATATATTAACTGTAGTTTAACAACTCTAGATCTGATATTATATTTAAATATTTAGGTATTTATCGTCCGTTTATTTCGAAAAATCATAATGTAACCTTTTAAAAAATTAAATTAGCGAATAATTTGATACATTTTTCCTTTGCGATATTACAACAGAATCCTCTTACAATTAGAGTGGCAACTTTTGACCTGTCTATGACAGACAAAGCAAATCTCTTAATTCCGTTTTAATAAACTTTGCAATGGAAAATAACAGTTTAATAATTAATATTCGTACAATCCATAATCAACCGGTGATATAATAAATAGGACCTTTGGTATTTTAATAGTACTTATGATTTGTTAGCTGCAATCTTTTATCGTTAGCTCAGTTAAAAATTCAATTCAAAAATTTTATAATAGTCCAAAATAGCCTTATAATAATTTCTATTCAAAGTTGAGCGGTAAGTGAAAGTTGTGTGTTGCCAAGCACCAGATTTTTATATTTATTATTACTTGTCTTTTTTTTTGTTCCCGGGATTAGAAGTTATGACTTTTCGCTTTCAATAAAAATCGAAACAATAAGGCTCCACGCATTACGTTTATTTTTGCAGGCACCTTAACTCTCTCGACCACCGCGGCCCCCTCAGGAACAATTAATGAAGTAAATATTTTTTTGCAAAATATTTTCTTCAAGCATAATCTATATATATATTTTTATATATTTTTATAAGGTATATATATTTTTATAAGAAATCGCCAAAAAAAGAAAGAAAATTAACTCTTTATTAACGTATCGTCTATACATCAACTAAAACACAACACAAGACAGAATCAAATTCTTACCGCTTATTATTGAATAAGTTATTACTGGCAGAGATGCCACGAAGGAGGTTTCATGACGGAAGTTGCGATGTTTATGAGGAGTCACTTTTTGAGGGAGTTATGAATTTTCAAAATGAAAAGTTTCAAATTAAAAGACAAGGGGAAGCATAGACCAGACTGCAGTATGTGTAATTATATACAATCTACGAATATTTACATTCTACTTTCGCTTCCACTGTTGCACTCCTCCTTTTTAAAAAGGAATGAATCTTAAAACAATCGCGACATTTTTGAAAACTATTAGTAAAGTATTTTGACTCTTATGAGAGCCATTCTCGGAAATTTCTTCACTATTGGGTTCTACCGCCTTTAGTAATAGAATTAGTGATTCCCTAGAATCCGTATTTCCTTCGGAAAAACTATTAACAGTCTTTGACTTCCCATCTAAATTCCGAAGCTAATTGTCTCCTTTCCCCTTTCATTTCTTCTATTATTTCATTCTGTTCCTCTTTCAATTCTTTTATCTCCCTTTTATTGCTTTATTTATTGCTTCTAATATAATCGTCGCAAAATCTGTTGGATTCATTTTTTAAATAAATTATTATTTTATTACGCGACTTATTAATTGAATCTATTTAAAATTAAATGTAATTAAGAGTAGTTTCAACATGATGATCATCAGTTGTATGTAAATAACAGTTGTTAGAAAATAAATCATGCTTATTATCAATAATAACAAAACACATAGCATGCAACCATAATAATAATAAACCATAACAACCTCTGTTACAGCATTGTTATTTAATATCAATTCACTTCTAAATTGTTAGTTATTGTTTTAATTAATTATAAAGTAATATTCAGAAAATCTCTATTCACTTATATTTAATGAATCCCGGAGCGGCCTTCAATTCTTCGTCTATCTAATTTATAATATTTATTAATTCAAAAGTTTATTATTTATCACTATTAACCTGTCAGACAATGAGTATGATATTTAAATTTTATTAGAATACTTTGGTAAACGAAGAATCTGAACCAAATAATTGGTGTAAAATAATTATTAGTTAAATTGTTGATTGGGATAGTTGGTTACAGTTTTCCTAAAAGTGGAGTACCTGATAATAAAAACAAATGGCAAATAATTTATGATTTTTTTTTAAACACAGCTTAGCTGAGTTAAGCCGCTCAAAAGTCCTCTTTAGCTAGTTTTAACAATGCCAAACTAGATTTTCCTTTTGAGTGAATTTGGTGCAGTTTACAGTGACTTAATTGTTAATTACTTGTGTTGAATATTTCTTAAGATATTGATTCCTATTCAACGAAAAACACGACATATTTTTGAAAAATCATAAAACTTAGGTTTCCTACTTTTCTGGTAAGAATTGGTCTATTATTTATATAAACTGTTATACAACATTTGAGGTCTGCTATCACTCCCATAAGAATTGGAAACGCCTGGATAAAATACATCTTTCATTGGACAAAATACTATTACAAAATATAGCATTAAATTTGACCACACGCCCTCTCACTTCCCCGATCAACTCCTCAAATTACAATCACGGTCACCCAACTCCACACCATTATGAAATAATGTATAATTAAGTGCTATGTCCAAAAGGATTGTTAAGTATGCTATGTATTGAACAATAATATGTATTATAGTAGAGAAACGTTGTTTTAAACGAAGTATTTCTCTCTCTAATATTTGAATTTTATTTCATTTCACATGCCTCGGATCGTAAAAATCTGAAAACAAAAATTTTAATAAGATAACTAAATTAAATTAGTGATGGTTTCTAATGGCATTGATTACGCCTCAAGAATATTTTTTGGTGCAGCTTAGTACGTAATATATAGTAATCAATCCCCGGCTACTGGGCGGGTCCACAGGTGGCGGATAGTGAGGGAGCGGGGTGGCCGAATAGGCTAAAGCGTGTGCACAGCACCGCTTGTTTGAGATGATGAACAGAGATTTGAGATGATATAAAAAGTACGAGTTCGCGTCCCGGTGCCGGAGGGGATTTTAAATTCCCCGCCCTCACCCCTCGGCCCTGGAAAATCCCGTATAGCCTAAAAGGCGAGGTAGGGAAGAACAAAAAAAAAAGGTGGCGGATAGTGAAACAGCCTGCAGATATGCAGGTTAGCTGCGAATAAGGGTTACCAAATAAGCAGTCCTGGACCGCGGAGGGACAGCATCAGCAGGAGTGGGCGTCTGGCCATTGGCAAGGTCAGGTGCATTAAAATACCATATAATCCAATGACGATGCTGTGACGTGTTACTCACCACGTGCCGCCAATAAATATGCACTGCTCCGTATTGCCTTGTACTGTTTGGGAGGGGACCTCAAATGCTAAGTGAAGGTACTCCGAAAATAAACCCCAAAATAAAATGACCTGGTGGGACGAACAACCATACCTTGAAAAAAACTAACCCGTTATGAAACCGAAAAATAGCAAGCTGGGTGGAAATAAAGACAAAGGAACTCGGATTTGGATTTAACTGTCGCTACATGGCATGTTCGTCCGATGCTCTAGCCTAGAAAGATGGCAGAGGTAGCGGAGCAGATATTAAAATATAAAATAGACGTAGCAGCTTTGCAAGAAATCCGATGGAACGGGCAAGGCAGAATCGATAAGAAAGATTATACGATGATGCTTAGTGGTGAGAAGGTCAAGAAGGGAAGGAATGGTACTGGATTCATTGTAGCAGGGAAAGCAAGACGGTGTGTACTCACATTTGAGCCTGTTAATGCAAAGATTTGCAAAATGAGACTGAGAGGAATATTTAGGAATGTCACCTTAATATCTGTGTATGCGCCAACTGAAGGCGATAGGACGAGATAAAGCTCCACTTCTATCAGGATCTTGAAAGAACTTTTTTGGCAACTCCACATTATGATTTGAGAATTATTTTGGGGGATTTGAATGCACAAATAGGAAAAGAAAGTTTTTTTGGTGCAGTATCTAGTCGATTCACGATTCATGATGAGACAAATAATAATGGAAAGCTTCTTTGTCAGTTTAAGCCAATAATATGGTCATAAGGAGCACTACGTTCGAACTCAGAAATACTCATTTAGGAACATGGAAATCTCCAAACGGAGAAATAACACAAATTGATCAAGTATTGGTTCAGGAAAGGTATGCTGGCATCAATTATTGAAGCTCAGACAACGTCTTGTAGTGATAAGAACTAATCAATGGCACTGTAGAAAAATATGGAAGATTGATGAGCTGAAAGATCCTGAGATTGCTGAGAGATTTAGAATATCACTAAATAGGAATCTGATGGACAGTCAGGACGATGAAAGAGAAGAATGTGTGGACAAAATATGGAAGAGAATTAGAGGAGCTATTGAAAAGTCAGCAGAGGAGCAGATAGGTGAGAAGAGTAGGCAAAAGAATGATGAGTGGTTGGATGCTGAATGCTTTGAGGTCCTGCGTGAAAGAAATCAATGTAGGACAGTGATGATGCAGCGTTCTATAAGACAAACTTCTGCGGCATATAGAGAAAGTCGGAAAAAAGCCAAGAAAATTATTCGAAATAAGAAACGGAATTTTATGAAACGAAAAATAGAGCAGATTGAGGAACTGAGACCAACAAATGAGAAAAGAAATTCTATGGAGCAGTAAAGTGTATGAATCAGGGATTTTAGTAAAAAATGACCGGAACCAAGATAAAAATGGAGTGGTAGTAGAGAGCTCTCGAGTACTAGGTAGATGGGAAGAGCACTACACGATATTGCTCAACTCTAATGGTAATGAATGTAAAGCTGACGAAGAAACATTTTTTGATGATCTGGAGCTATTGTCTATAGAAGAGGTGGCTGAGGCGGTTGAAAAATTAAAAAATGACAAAACACCAGGGGAGGATATGCTAGCTGCGTAATTCTTTATGTACGGAGGTGAAGAATGCATAAGTCAAATACATTTACTGTTGGAGGATGTTTGGAGTAGTGAAATCATGCCTCAGGAATGGTGCACCATTCTGATATGCCCGATTTATAAAAAAGGAGATAAACTTCAATGCGAGAATTACAGAGGAATTTCCCTATTAGCTGTAGCCTATAAAATATTTTCAAGCATTCTCTCTCTGAGGCTCAACATATTTGCTGAGAACATACTGGAGAAAAACCAGTGCGGATTTAGGTAGGGGAGAGGAACAACTGATCAGGTCTTTGTGATGATACAGATAATGCAAAAAGCCTGGGAACAAAAGATTGACCATATTGAAAGCCATAAGTAAAAATGTTAGTCTGGAAATCAATCAAAATAAGACAAAATACATCTGTGTCGGGGTCGACAAAGAGGCTGGTCCACAGAGAACTGAAATATGTGGTCTCACCTTTGGGTGTTTGAAAAAATTCACATACCTGGGGGGTGGAAGTGAATTCTGGAAATAAAATTACTGCCGAGGTTTACAAGACCATTATGACTGGAAACCGGGCGTACTATGCCAACCTAATTTTTTTTCGATCATCGACTCTGTCACAAGAAACAATAATAAGACTGTATAAGACTTTAGTAAGACCTATTGTGACTTATGCAGCGGAGACATGGACCCTTTGTACTAGCACAATTAGTATGCTGAATATTTTTGAAAGAAAAATATTGAGAAGAATTTATGGAGCTGTTTGTGAAGAGGATATGTGGATAAATAGAAAAAATGCGGAGCTAAATGAATTATATAATAGCGTCAACATAGTTACTTACGTTAAAATTAGGCGTATGGAATGGTTAGGCCACGTGGTTAGAATGCACTACAGCAGGATGCCTTATAGGGCATTGTTCTCCACAATGTATGGCACAAAAAGAAAGGAAAGACTAAGGAAAAGATGGCTACAAGATGTTGAAAGCGGCCTTCGAACTTTGAGTGTGAGAAATTGGAAGGAAAGAGCGAGCAATAGAGATGATTGGCATGCTATAATTCAGGAAGGCAAGGCCCACCCTGGGCTGTAGAGCTACATAGTAAGTATATAGTAATAAATCTTGTAGATGATTATATATATCTTGAATATATTAATTATATATTCTTAACAGATCCCAGGAAATATTCAAATAACAATCTTAGAGAATGTGTGATAGAAACTAAAATATCAACCTGTTCAAGTTAGTATTTTTGAATTTAATATCGGCATTAATCCATCAAGTATAAAAATATACGTAGAATTCAGGAGATTCACTAAGTTCTGAGGAAATAATTTTTAAAAAAGATAAACCCAAACTTAATACTCTTCAAAATTTGTAACAACATATTATTGCCAAAAATGAAGGCAAAGAGAGATGAGGAAAAGTTAAAAATGTACATTTCTTAATGTTTTTTTTTTCAAGATAGCTCAAAACGTAAATCCGAAATCTTTCAACACAAAATCTTATACATTCAACATGTCTCAAAATAAGATTTTTCTACCTTTTAGAATCTAAAATATCTATACTCTAATTCATATTATAATTTTCAACCCAAAATTTCATTTTTTAAAAATGGGAGTAACTACTACTTTAGTGTAATGTCATGACCAGTAGTTAAATGTAAATATAAAATAGAATTATACTAATGTGTGTAAATTGGAATATTAGTTGAGTGGAGAGTTGATTAACCGGCTCAGTGGCCGTACTAATGATCCCATTAGGGAATTGCTTCATTAAATAGATTTGAGGCCCTTTATTCCCAAAAGTGATTCATGATATCGGCAAAATTAAGCCGTGGTTCGTTCAAATTCTTCTTTTTCTGAAATTATTAAGCCTCTGCAAATAGAGAAAAGCTTTTTAATATATAATATCTATTATTATATAAACTATGAATAGTTTAACTTCTTGGATATATAAATGTTTTTACCTAATATCTTTCAAATCTAAATTTCTATCAAAACCTTTCCTGCAATTCGAACCTTTTGGTTCAGTATGCATTATATACTACTCATCTGTATCATAAACTATTCTCGAAGATTTAAGAAATAGAAAATAATGTTTTAAACTTAATATCAGGTGCCGACAACGAAAACAAAGAAAGAGGGTCTGTTAAAATCAGACGACATCAAAGACACCGTCAAGGTGGAGTAGCAGGAATCCGGGGATACGTTCTTGTTGTTGTCAGTTGGCGTTTTAAGGTGTAAAACCTCGAGGTCATCAACGCCATCATTTAATTTTGTTTAAGTTGAATTAGATTTGAATTTTTAAATTTTATTTAACAAGTTGTTTGATTTTAGAAAATTTAACACTAACTGAACTGTTCCTTGGTCATTTTTTAGAATATTTGAAATTGGTGGTGTGGTCTAAAACTAGTTAAATTCGAGATATAGAAAGAACATTCTTGAAAAATGTGGCTAACTGTACTATTACAGTGTTGGCATTTTAGTGGTGGCTGTTTGCTAATGAGATGTGAAAGGGTTGGATTGGTATGGCCTATTCCTAGTCTGGTCAATACAACCTCTTCTCTGCGGATAGAACGATTTGATATTGACCATGGCTTCAATGTTTTTTTATTTAGTATTTTTTTTTAATTTGCTTGACGGGCTCTCACTCCACATCGATTGCCAGCTACAAAATATGTATTTTTTTAGAGGAAGACTTATGTCGTTAGAATAGGCCACAGAATGACCTGGAAGGGTAAGTGCTTGCGTAGCCGTCATGTCTTCGAGCTCATTTCCAATGATCCCCATGTGACTACGTACCCAGATAAGATAAATTTAGGGGAACTTATTGGGTCTGTTATTATTGCAATGGTTTTGGACGACATTGACAAGGAAACGTGGAGGGCCCCTTGACCCTACATTCATCCCATGGTTCTGTTACCCTTGGCCGTCCGGGACCGGGCCTTCTATTGTAAGAACCAGTTTCCCGAAAACGCCTGACGGCGTGTCGTAAAGTTTCATATGGAACTCCGATGGCATTAGCTGCATATCTAAAGGAACGTCCATCATCAATAAGTGCCACACTACACGCAACATCCTCAGCACTAAGAGGAATTTTTAAACTTAATATTAAAAATATTAAAAGCCGGAGACCTGAGAAATGTGCTGCAAGAAACGGCACTGAACTAATGATACTGAATAAACATTTTGATCCCATAGAAGTAAACATTGGAATCTAGAATCATTTCATTGAATTAGGGATTAAGGGTTATTGTCCTCTATATTAACATTCCTAATTGAAAACAAACAAAAATATTAGCTATTTATTTATTAAAAACAATAGACCAATCCAAAGCAGAAATATTTTTAGTGGGTAAAATGAAGTGGGTGGAATTTTATTTTGTCAGTGTATTTCTATATTATTTTGTTTCACTTCTAGTTACATTTCTTCTGTTTTTATTACAGTTTTGCCTTTGTGAAAATATTTTTTATTTATTTATTTTTTACTTTATTATTTTTTTTAATAGTATTTTATATATGGTATGAATGTGGCACACTCAGCTATAATATTCAATGTCCTCAGGTGTGGTTAATTCTATTATTTCCTAGTAAAAAGATTTTTTTTAATAATTCTTAATAAATTAAAAAAAATGTCATGATTAATTTTGTAGAATATTTATTTATATTTATATATTTTTATTCTAAAATATATTCTATAATTATTAATACAAATGATTTCCACTGTAAAAAGGTATTAATATATATGGTTAATATAATTATTATTATCACAATTATAGTCTATCTTAAAGTTAGATTTCTTTAAACTTGGTTTAGATATACTTGGGTTAAATAAAAAAAAAATATACAGTAGGATCTAACAGAGGTTTTGTTTTCTATTTTTATTTACTTTAGTTATTAAAACATACTTTTTTTAGAATGCATTACTTTTTGTAATCGGGCACAGTGAGGTATTTCGGGATCATTTTTTTCACTTGATAAAAAATTCCAGCCAAGCTAGGTTGACAAAGGAGGGGCAGGAGAAGTATAGGTTCTACCTTCAAACAGACATGACACCGAGTCATTTCTGAACTGTCACCATCAGGAAATCTGCTAACAATTTTCACTTTACCTGCAGCTTCACCGTTCTTTGTAGTACACATTTTTTTTTATATATCTAAATTTGTTGTTTCGCTACTGTTAGTGCTAATGGTCTTATGTGAAAATTGAGCTTTTTTTTTTAGGAGAGCATAACAACTTACTATTTCTTTATGATTTATTAGTATAATTTATATTTTATTTCCCTCAGCTATTTTCTTATTTAGTTACAGACTACAGAATGTCACCTTCAGGGCAAAGAGAATAAACATTTAAAATTGTTACACACGACCTCTTGCACTAACACGAGCGGTATGCTCTTAAACCATATCTGATGTCAGGAAATCACTTCAGGAAACAAATGAGGCTCTGCTGATAAACTGTTACACCACAACTAGACACAACACCTTTATTCCTCTAAATAAACACCACACTATCAAGAACAAAGGACTACTACTGTCTGGGTAACCTCACACAAGCTAACCAGCTTTGTTTATAGCAGTGCTGCCAGATAACATGCATTAACTCTATACCATGCAATATATTTCAACAGTATTGCTGAAGGTAACAAGTAAATTTTTAACAAAATTTCTATTATTTTTTTTTATAGTATGAGAATCACATAACAAACCAATTATAGTCGGCGCTACAGACCTCTTTTTTCAAATTATTAACTTCATGAATGACTTCATCTCATCATAGACTAGATTTTTTTTTTTTACGAATATTCTCGGTAATGGGACATTTTCAATATGTAGACACCAAACTTCGTCTATTTAATGAGTTAATAAAAACTCATTAGCACTTATTTGCTTTTACTAGTTGCAAACCACCCACTAGTTGCAAACATATTCTATTCATATTGTGAATGTTTGTTCAATGAATCCGTACTATTTTCTCTCTCCACCACAGTATTTTTTTATGTAGCTGTGATATTTATATCCTATATTTGCCTTTATTTGTTGGCTAATTCTAGTGATATTTACTGGGTTTAATTAAGCGCAACTAGAAAATACCAACGTAGATATATATTAAAATATTCTAAAATAATAAAAGTTATTTTTTAATATTTATAACTATTATTACACACCTGTAAACTGTTAAAAAATATTAAATACTTTTTAACATTCGACGTGTCAACGATTTTTTAATCATGTTTAAAGTTATGAAAGAAAAATGTATAAATTATTTCTTGAAATGGGTAAGTCGAAATTTCTTTAATGACATTTCATTTATTTCATTCAGTTATTGATTTAATGATTTGTTATCATGCCATTTCCATGTAATAAAAACTGCTAATAAAAATGTTTGTCGCAATCAATTTAAACGTTTGGCAAAACAAGATACTTTATGAGGATGAAACAAAATTGTTAGAAATTTCAGTCAATTTTTTTTTTAATGACATAGCTAACGTTTCAATCCAAACATGTGGGTTATCATCAGAGCTGTCGTTTGGAAGTCAAGACAGGAACCGATATGTTTTCTTTCCTGGATATCCAAACGATAGTTGATGATGACCCACTTGTTTGGGTTGAAACATTGGCTAACTCATTAAATAATTCTGACTGAAATTTCTCACAATTTCGTTACATCTTCGTAAAGTATCTCGTTTTGCCAAACGTTTAAATTGATTGCGACTAAAATTTGAATTATCAATTTTTATTATTACATAGAAATATGTTATTAGTACATAGGAAAGGCATGATAAAACATCATTAAAATCGTAACTATAGGAATTCAACCTTTAAAACTCAGAATGTTTTTAAATATAAAAAAAAATAAAAATATTATTATAATTCAAATTAACCAGATCATCGCTTTTAAGAAATAGGCTTTTCGTATCCACTAATATACATGTTACACAATATTTTTGTGTAGCGTATATCTTCATTAAATATTTCAATAACGCATAATTTTTTTACTCTTACAAAAAATGGATTATCAAACATTATTGCATATATACATTTAAGACCATATCATTTCAAAAAATATTTAGTATTTTGTATCATCTTACAAAATCAAAGCATTTTTACATTGTATTATTAGACCTTTTTTTATATTACATTTTTCCGCAAATATTTTTTTTAGTTTAACCATAAACAAATTGTAAATATTCATTAGTTTAGATACTAATTCTTAATCAAGAGCTCATTCCTAAGATCCACAAAATTAGTGGAATGAGATAACTGCCCCTAATGCTTGACTTAAAAAAAAAAAAAGAAAACCATTAAGTATTTAGTCCCGTTGGGCTAAAGCTCTTACGAAACACTCAGTGCCACTCTAAATGAAAAGGCCAGTTAAATCACCCATTACTCCTATGAATAAATCCAGTGCCGAAAACTCTATTCCATCACACATTGATTCTTTAGAAATTTATGTTTTCACTTTTCAATCATCATCCTTATTTGGGACAAAACTCTTTTGAGATAATATTGATTACAGAGTTGATCAATATTTTAATTAAAATATAAGGACTTGAACAGGGTAAACATATTTTTCGATGTGATATATCGGTTATTGATTCCTTTTAAAACCTTCGGTCACAAATTATTTTCCTTCATGAATATTATCAAAATTGGAAATTATGCTCACAAATCCTGTAAAATCACCTTGCTTCTGGGTCTGAATTAAACTTCCCGATTCAATTTAATGATTATATCCATTAATAAATTAAAACCAACTACCATTTTCAACTGATTTTTACATTAATTTACCTACATGTCAGATGTGAAGTAAAATATTGCGTTTGTGAAAATATTCGAACCCGAGTATTAATTAGAAAACACGTTTTAAGATCTCCTTAGTAGCAAGTGTCATGGCCGCAAGTGCAGTATAACTTTCGTGTCGCTCTGTATTTGTTGCTTTGTAATGTGCTCAATATTCAAAGTTGTGGTGTAATACTTAATCAACAGTGAGTTAATAAACAGTTTTACACTTTTACGTTGACGTACACGCAGGTGAGGTACTATTTATTAACAATAAACAATTGATAAATTGGTGCTCATTTGGTTAGATTGAGAGGCCGTTAATTCCCTTACGTGCCTTATCATACTCCGATAAGTTCACGGCCAGGGGCTCTGTTTACTAACTTCCTTCAGTCATCAGGTCTTCAGTTCGAACCCAAGACATTATATTTACGTTTCCTTATTTTTTTTTTCTTTTTTTTTTTTTTCTTTTCCAGAGACTGTTTTATTTTTATTTAAATATTTATTCTAAGAAATGTTTTATTTTATTTCTGATTATAGTTATGTATATAGTTTATTTTTTAATAGCTTATTTCGTAATCTTCAATCTTTTTAATTATCATATTTAGGAGTAAATATATATTTTTTTCTCTCTTTTATCATAATATGGAAGATATGAATTTAGATAAGAGTTCGTCAGGTGAAGATTCGGAGGACGAAACGCCGTTTTCTGAGGTTAGCGAAACAGATTCGCAGTATTTAAAAAGACGAACACTTCAAAAACGTCATCGAAACACTCCTCCTGGGTCGGGAGCTAATTCACCCAATAAGAAAAAAAATAAATCAGCTAAACCTAAACAGTTAGCAGAGCAAAATAAATCTAAAAAGTCAACTGAACAAAGTAAATCTACTAAAACTAAACAATCAGCCGAGCAAAATATATCACCACCTCAAACCAGAAGCAAATCAATTACCATAACATCAGAGCCAACTGCACCAACCACCACTAACACCAATAATCCTGTTCCCGTTAATAAAATATCAAGCAAGGTTCCGGAGCCTCAAGAGTTTTCTGAGCCCGAGCCGCCACCTATTTTCATATCAAAAGTCGATAACTTCATTACATTTGGTCAAGAAATAGCCGGTCTGATTGGACAGACCAATTTCCGCTGTTTCTCCAGAGTTAATGATATCAAAATAAACACAAACTCTCGAGAAAATTACAAAGCACTTATAAATTACTTTACGTCCAAAAACTATGATTTTCATTGTTATCAATTAAGACAAGAAAAGCCATACCGAGTGGTGTTAAGAGGACTACACTCAAGCACCCCAATATCTTTCATCAAAAGTGGCCTAGAAGAAATAGGTCATAATGTTAGGCACATATCATGCGTACTACACCCAACGGAAAAATATCCTTTACCACTATTTTTCGTCGATTTAGAGCCTGCCAGCAATAACATCGAAATTTTCCAAGTGAAGAGGCTTATATATTCCACCATTAAATTTGAAGAGCCTAGACAAAAGCCTATAATAGTGCAATGCACTAAGTGCCAAGACTTGGGGCATACAAAGACTTATTGTCATCACCAGGCCAGGTGCGTGAAATGTGCCGGCCCCCACGCATCTGACACTTGTCAGAGACCTCGAGACCTGCCTGCGAAATGTGCCCTTTGTGGTGAAGAACATCCAGCAAACTACAGAGGATGCAAAGTTTATAAACATTTTTATAAGCAGAGAGCTCAGAACATTGCCTCGAAAAGCGTAAAACTGAACCAAGAAAGTGTCACCCATCTACCTGAAATTGATAATCTGTCAAATTTTCCTGAATTGCCAAAAACGTCTACTCAAAATACACAGCTAGCGACTACTTCAAAAGAAATTGATCAACCTCAGCAGGACTTTAGAAAAACACCAATCACCATGAAGAAGCAGCAGCCTCAAATTCAGGCGCCTCAAATCTCCCAATGCAAACCTCAATCTCACAATCCCCAATCTCATCCTCCACGTCAGCAAATTCTCCCTCATCATATACCCTTACGAGTCAAATTACCACCGCAGCATCCTCAACAGTCCCATCCTAACGCCCAGAAAAAAAGTGCAGCACAAGTACCTTCCAATCTAGACCCACCTCGTGCACAACGACGGATCCCGCCCTCAGCTAACACTCCTAATCCACCACAAGAACCTATCCTGAATCCAATTCACAATCAACATCCATCCGACCTAACCTCCATTCTATCATCCTTCCTATTGGACCTGCAAAATACTATAAAACCACTTATCACTCTTCTCACCAGAATCCTGACCGAAATTCCGTTCAATTTCCAACGATGAGCACAAAGCCCCTAACTATCCTTTTATGGAATGCTAACGGACTAAGTAACCACCGTGACGAACTTGACTTATTTCTTCATAATAATCACATTGACATTGCTCTATTGACTGAAACTCACTTCACTAAACGAATACATTTCTACATACGTGACTACTTCACTTATAGAACTGATCACCCAGACAACACCTCCCATGCCGGTTCTTGCATCCTTATACATAAATCATTACCCCATTCCCTTATTCCTTCCACTCCAACTGATGCCATTCAATCAACTTCCGTAGTCCTTTCAACTCGCCCTTTCCATCTCACATTCTCAGCTGTATACTGTCCTCCTGGTAATTCCCTCTCCTATAACCTCCTTGATTCCTTATTCAAATCCCTCGGATCGCGCTTCATTGCTGGAGGGGACTACAATGCTAAACACCAACGATGGGGTTGTCGAACATCCAACCCCCGCGGTAACATCCTATCACGTGTTTCATCTTCCAACAATTATTCAATCCTTTCGCCCATGAGTCCTACTTATTGGCCAACATCCCTCAAAAAACGTCCCGATATCCTAGATATATTTATAACTTCTCAGATCTCCTCCTCACAAACCATAATCAAATCCCTTGATGACCTTTCTTCAGACCATAGTCCAGTTCTACTTTCACTACATTCGAGCTATGCTCCTAAACCATCACCTCCTAAATTGATCACAGGACGAGTGAACTGGGACCAATTTCGTGAAGATTTGGAAAACAAACTAGACTTAAAAATTCCGCTAAAGACAAAAGAGGACATTAATGGTGCCATTGAAAAACTGACAGCATCAATAACAGACAGTATAAATAATAACACTTTTATCAATAAGTTCAACAATTCACAAAAGACTGACTTGCCACAGCATATTCGTATCTTATTGAAGGAAAAACGCAGAGCAAGATCGAAGTGGCATAGAACCAGATATCCAACAGATAAAACTCACTATACCCAACTGACTAACAAACTAAAATCTGAAATTAGAAAATACAAGATTCAAAATTTACTAAACTTTACTGAAAAACTTACACCTACCGACAAATCACTATGGACGACCACTAAAAGGCTCCTGAAATTTAAAGACTGTAATCATCCACTTCTTACTGAAGCTCAAACCTGGTCCAAATCCGATGAAGAAAAATCACAAATCTTTGCTCATCACCTCTTTAAAACCTTTAATCCACACCCTGATATTCATAACCCAAATCACCTTGAATGTATTGAAGCAGAACTGGATATCCCACTCCAAATGTCTCTTCCACCTAAAGCCTTTCATCCTTCAGAAATATCCGACATCATTCAAAGGTTACCTTCCCGAAAAGCTCCTGGACACGACCTAATTACATCCCAGATCCTAAAACTGCTTCCTCGGAAAGCCATCCTATTCCTTACGTATATATATAATGCTGTTCTGCGAACCACATACTTTCCTAACCCTTGGAAATTATCTATTATCAAAATGATACATAAACCCAAAAAGCCACCAGAAAACCCATCCTCTTATCGCCCTATCTCCCTTTTACCCATCCTAGGCAAAATCCTGGAAAAGCTCATCCTAAAACGCCTGCACCCCATCCTAGATTCTAATCACATTATCCCAGATCATCAATTTGGATTCCGCAGATCCCATTCCACTATCCAGCAATGCCATCGTGTGGTGGATGTTGTCTCCTCTGCATTGGAGCGCGGAATGTACTGCACGGGAGTCTTTCTCGATGTAGAACAGGCTTTTGATCGAGTCTGGCACCCAGGACTGCTTTACAAACTCCGTAAATTCCTACACCCTACATACTTCCTCATTATCCGTTCCTATCTAACTGATAGATCCTTCAAAGTAAATCATAATAATGCCTATTCATCCCTTTTTTCCCAGTCCGCTGGTGTTCCTCAAGGTAGTATCCTAGGTCCTATCCTTTACACAGTTTATACAGCTGATATCCCAACCCATCCTAACACTGTTATTACCACGTATGCCGATGATACATGTGTCCTATCAATTAATAACGACCCAACAATTGCATCCCAAACCCTTCAATCACACATCACAAACCTTGAAGAATGGTTTCAAAACTGGAGGATCAAAATAAATTCCAATAAATCCCATCAAATCACGTTTACCCTTCGTCGTAAACCTATGTCCTCTTGTCCTACAGTATCCTTTAATAATACCCCACTTATCCCTGTTGAACAAATTCGATACCTTGGACTCCACTTAGACAGACGTCTAACTTGGAATCCTCATACCAGACTGAAACGACAAGAAACAGCTCGACGTTTCCGACTACTCCAGCACTTACTAGACAAACGCTCTAAGCTCCCAGTCAATTACAAAAGACTCATATACATGACTACAATAAGACCTATTTGGACTTACGGAATTGAGCTCTGGGGCTCCACTAAGCCATCGAATTCCTCTCGCATCCAATCCTTACAATCCAAAATCCTTCGTAAAATCCTCACAGCTCCTTACTTTGTCACAAACAAAATCATCCATAACGACCTTAATGTTCCTTATGTTTCTGACTTGGCCCAATCCAGATACCTTTCCTTCCATAATAAACTTCAGAACCATCCTAACCCTCTCGTTTCTAACCTTGCTTCCTTTTCGATACCTGACAACCCTCCGAGGCGTCTGAAAAGATGATGGCCTCGAGATCTCCTTTTGTAAATACATTTTTAGAGTGCTACCAGTGGGTAGTTTCTCACCAAATGATTTCATGTTATTATATTCCATTGTACACATTTACTGAATGTATTTTTACTTGTAATACAGTTGTAAATATCATTAATAAATAAATAAAAAAAATAAAAAAAGATCTCCTTAGTCCAAAAAATCAAGACTCATAAAATTATCTAATCTGTGTGCATATGAAAAGTCTTGTGGTCCTTTCCTAGAGCAATATGCAACAAAAGAGCGCCATACAACAAACTGTCAACTATGAAAAAATATTTCGTATAGGCTTCGGAACCATTGAAAAAAAAACCACTATTAATTTTAAAGCAATAATGATTCTAGATAAGAATCCTGGAAATGCGTGAGAACTCCAAGACATTGTTTCAATAATGTATTTATGAATAAAGACATTGTAATAGAAGTATTTTTTCACTATAAGAATCGCATACTTAGTAATATTTCCGAATATAAGCATACAACATAAGTAATTACCTTCCTGGTGTAAAACTAGCAATCATGACAGTACAAATACTATATTTGGAATTTTTTTAAATACTATATTACTGAAATAAAAATATTAAGTAGTAAATGACGGCTAATTCGTTTGCAATGTACGCGGTGTCTGGCAACATGATAGGGTGATGATTTCGAATTCGATTCTCGGTGTCGGGGTTATAGAAGGAACTATTGATTAAATATACAAATAAGAGTTTTTTGTGCTTTCTTCAAAGACATGTAACTTTTATATATTATTTATATCACAACAAATATTGAGCAGGCGGTGGTAAGTATGGTGTAGAGCGTGGAAGCGTAGAGTAAGATATTAGAGAGGGGAGCGTTATCAGTTCACGGGCGGCTGGTCGGCAGCTGTCTCTCAAAAGGTCATCAAGCCGCAGATTCACTGTCCTCATTGAGGCTTTACAGCACAGCTTCAATAATATTTTAGTGGATAAAGTCAAGTTTTAGGGCTTGAATTGACTTATGCGGTGCTTTACACCATAATACACGCCATTGTGTTATAGGCAAATACTTCCCTGATGTACTCGAATGCTAGACAATTGTTCGAGTCTTAAATGAAATTATTACGTCCCTCCCCTCCCTTTCCCTCCCCCATAAGTTTAGTCAGAGTTATTTCAGCAGTCTGCTCACTTACGTAAAATTATTATTTGAAAGCACTTTACTTATGCATCATAATTGTATTTCACATAGCTCACATAGGCAATTACAGGATTGTCTGTCTGTTTGGAACTAGAAACTGTAACTTTGGGGAACTGTGAAATTTTTTAACATCACACGCAGCCGATCCTTTCAGTCCGAAGTTCTAGGAACAATGGTCGATGTGACCTCAAAATCCCATTTGTCCTACACCTTATGCCAAAAAAATTCTCAAAATTTCATAAGAACCTTACGTATCATCCCAATCCCCTTGCACAATCCCTATCTAGCACCACTCATCTCTACAATCCTCCAAGAAGGTGAAAACGGCAGTGGCCCCGCAACCTTTTGTGGTATATATATTGGAGTTTTGGCATTGACCAGATTCTCCACTCAAGCCAAGAGTGTATATGGCTACCACTGGATTTAGCACGAGGGACGTGGTTAAGAGAGTAGCGCAGGGATTTGTTGGAGTCCTTGTTTCCCTCAATAGTTGGAGGGACAAGCATGGCTTGGAGTTCCCTCCCTGAATGTATATATTGTACATAGGTACGACCGTGTTTTTGATGTTTTTGATGAATTAACCTTGAAGTTATTTTATTTGTTATTGTACATACTTCTTTTATTAATGTTTAGTTGTTATTTTGTTTTGTTTATTTTATGTTTTCTGTATATATGGTGTGAATATGTTCATACCTCACTATAACTATTGTCCGTGTGACAAATTGTTATATTAGTGAATAAATAAACAAAATAAAATGAAGGCCGGATTAAGATTAGGCAGGATTAACGGAGGCCACTATAATTTTATATTTGATTGTTTTTATTTTTATTTCATACCCTCAATTTCTCTCACATCCTTATTTACTTCATCATAATCATTATTCCTCGTTTAGTACCACTATACAATGTGGAATCCCATATATGCATACACACATAAATAATATACAGGTCCTTAATACAAGTATTGTGGCTGAGGGAGAGGCACTGGGATCAATCATATTCCAAACTTCCTTCCACTAGTGGGGAGAAAGGCTTGGATTAGAGTTCTCCTGAGTCAATGAATCCTATAAATATGAATAAAATTATGTTTGTATTTAAGTCGTTATTTTGATTAGTTTAGTTTATATAATTAACCTGTACTATCATTATTTTTATGTTTAATTTATTTTTATGTATTGTATATATAGTGTGAATGTGATCTCTGAACACTATTATAAAATGCCCTTAATTGAGACAGATTGTAATATTTCTCAATAAATAAGTTTAGAAATAAATTTATATATATATATATATATATATATATATTTTCTTTTTTTTAACCCAAACACAGACTGTGGATCTTCAGGCATGGGGTACGGTAATTGATATCTCCTCCTACTGTATGTTTAATGGAGAAAATTGATGGATTCTTTGCATCAAAAGGATGGATTACTGTTGATTCAAAGTCAATAGTCCCATACTTATTTATTTGACATTAGTCTTTTTGTAAGAAATTATTTACATTTAAAATTTTATTTTGTGGTTCCATTTTGACATGGGATAGGTTTTCCTTATTCGATCGTTCCGAATAATTAGCATCCCAGAAGCTAAAATGTGCTTTTTCTCCTGGAATTAATTAATCCCTAATCTCGAATATTTTTTATATTAAACAACAATGGGTTATGTAGGTGAACATAGCGAATGTTTTTTCTCTGAAAAATCGTAACCAAAGAACAGTATTTTTTAATTATTTTTTCTGTCCTGGACTGTTACTAAAGAAAATTACAACAAAAGAATTTTACTCTATAAGTTTTAATAATATTGCTACTAATAATCCCTTAAGCTTTTACAGCAACAGCTTGACGACATATTATTTTTTTTAACTTACGAGTTCTGTTGATGATAAAATATAGTTTAAAGGTTGGTAGTGCTCATCATCATCAGGATTATTATTATTATTATCATCCGCAGGAATATACTTCTCACCATTATAAATGATTCATCTTAATAGGTCTAATGAAGTGAACAGCTAATGAGTGATGTGAAATATGCTCAGAAACTATGATATGTGCAAATTTAAGTGTTTATTTTCGTAATCTATATAATTAAAGAATAATTTATTCCAGAGACGGCATTTATATATTCCGCCAAAAAAAACCCTGAGTCCCCAAATACCTTAGAGACCACAGGTGCTATCAAAGCCATCAATACTGTAATTATATGCGGTTATAAGATTTCAAACTGTTAATTTAAATTTTTAATTTAATTTAATATAAATTCTGTAACGAATATACATGAAGGTAACATAACGCCAAATACCCTTAATTTGAATGGATATTTCTTTGGTAATTTTACCTGGAATGTTTTAGTGAAACCCGAGACATGAACTCATTTCTATTTTTCGCGGTTTCGATTACGTATTTCAACTGAGCCAAATCAATGTTTTCTGGAAGTATAAAGGTAGCAAAAAAAATTCTTTTTCATTCCTTGAATTATATTAATTTCGAATGACAAATAATATCCTCTTTTTTGTTTTAATTGAATTAAAAGAAATTTACCTAAAATTTGCTTTATTTCAATTAAGGTTTGATTCCTAAACAATACTACTAAACAAAAAAAAAAAGGAATAAAATAATTGGTAATTTAATCTTCTTCAATTTTATATCAAATGAATAATAAATAGAAGTTGTTCGAATAATGAACGTTTTATGTGCATAGCAAAAAAAAAATGTAATTCAGGTTTATTTGGCTACAAAATATTTGTTAACGATTAGCCAATTAGAGAATTTTAGAAATAAATAGATTTGACAATAGTAAATTCAATTACTGGAACGAATTAAAAGGAGCTCTTTTAATGACTCTTGATATACCTATTATTCTGTCTGGAAACTTCCCAACAAGTCCTCAAGTTCCGCTTCTTAATTTTTTTTTTAGTTTTCCAAAAAGTATTGCTTGTGCAAAGATAGTTCCGAATTCTCTTATTAGGCGAGTGGTGGGGACAGATCAGACTATCTAAAAGATAAGATTTAATCGGTATCATCTCTACTTACACTCGGCCCCATTCCAGTGATGTTCACAGATATTATAAAATATTGAAAATATTAGAAATTAAAGTGAAATTGTCAATTGTTTCAAATAAAAAAAATTTGGTGAGCCCAAAACACAACTTTCGCTTACCGCTCAACTTTGAATAGAAATTATTTTCTGGTGATGTTGGGCACGGGCGGATTTACGGGGGGGGAGTGCTTTCGGTCTGAAGTCCCCCCCACAAAATGGTAAAATATAACCATGTTTTTAGAAAAATATATTAAAAAATTATCTCTTAAAGTATTATTGTTCGTGTAATTACATTTAAAAGGACTTAAGGAATCGCTTAAAAACTATGTCATATGGATAGTTAGTTTCTTTTTTTTTTCCAAAGTAATTATCGTAATTCTTATTTTTAAAAATAGCTTTCGGGCTGAACCCCTCCCCCCAAAATTAAATCCTGGATCCGCTAGTGATGTTGGGCTATTATACAATTGTTGAATTGCATTTTTAACCGAGCTAAAGCTATAAAACTACAGCTAACAAATCATAAATACAATAACAAAAGTCCTATTTATTATATCACCGGTTGATATGGTTATGGACGATATGGTTACGATCCGTTGATTATGGATTGTACGACTATTAGTTATTAAACTGTTATTTTCCATTGCATAATTTACTAATACGGAATTAAGGAATTTGTATTTTCTGTCATAGACAGGTCAAAAGTTGTCACACTCATTGTAAGTGGATACTGTTGGAATATCTCAAAAGGAAATTTCATTAGACTAATCATTAATTTTCTAAAAGTTTACATGATGATTTTTCGGAATAAACGGACGATAGATAATAAAATATTTAAATATAATATCAGATCTAGAGTAATTAAACTTTAGTAAATATATTTAAGGTTATAAACGTATCTATGAAATATTTTTATATTTCACTTCTTCTTTCACATAATTACAATGACATAGTAGTGGATACTGTTTGAATATCACAATAATGAAAAATAGTTGATTATTTAAAATAAATCATACTAAAGATATTTTAGAGGAAGGCGCATATGAGCATTGGGCATTTAAGCCCTGTATATTGGAGTTTGGCCCTATTTAAAAATGTGATAACTCAATAGACTCATTTGCTTAAACGAATTTAATCTAAGAAGCATAACAAAAAATGATTTACTTTGATGATTCCTCGACGATTACGGCCTGAGTAGACTAAACCGTGAGAACAAATAGGGCGGAAGAATCCATTTTAAATTTGCTACCGTCGAAGATCTTAAGAGTAGGAATTATTGAGCCATGAATTTATTCAATCGAATCGAAACACCCCATCATTCTCACTCTGTTATTATACCAATGTAGCAGAAATATCTATCTGTCTATAAATTTATTTTTAATTTAGTGACGAACTTTAGTGTTATTAATAAAATTTGTCTTTTAATTAATAAAAACAGTCTTCATATATAGAAAGGTAAATGTTAGTTTGTTCAAGATCACTAATCTAAGTCCTTTTCCAATTGCTTAGTAATTTTGATAGAATGATGCAATCAAAGTCAGGGTTGGTTTCATTACTATCCTGTATTCGTTATAATGACTGCAGAGAAACGTGTGTCGCTGTATACTACTGCACCAAAACAGCTATAACTTGGTTGAGGTCATAAATCCATTTTAATTTATAATTTAAATCCTCATACCAGATTGAAACAACAAAAAACCACTCAACGTTTTCGATTACTTCAGCACTTACTAGACAAACGCTCTAAACGTCCATTAATTACAAAAAAAAACTCATACACATGGCTACAATAAGGCTTATTTGGACTTTCGGAGTTGAGCTGTGTGGATCCACTAAACAATCCTTACAATCCAAAATCCTTCGTAAAATCCTCAATGCTCCCTACTTTGTTACAAATAAAACCATCCATAATGACCTAAATGTTTCTTATGTTATTTTATTATTTTATTTTCAACCCTCCCCTGCCTGAAGGCAATACGGGTATTTGCAGTAGTGGGATGTTACTGTTACATAACAACCCACTGCTGCATTTTTGGCTATTACATTATTTTTCTGAGCTGTGCACACAGCTTGCTCTTCTCTTCACTTTCATCTGGTATACTTTTATTCTTATTCTGGTGGCCTCCCCGGTGCAGCTTCTCTTCTTCTTCCCAAAGAGAAGTGGGTTGGTAGAACAACTTCTTTCCATCCGTATATAAAACTTTTAAAATGATCGTATCTTTCTTTGTCCATAAGTTGAGGAAGATCTCTCTCTGTTAGGACAAAGAGACCTGTTTCTCTCAACAGTTTCGCCCTCAGTGACTCATAGACCGTACAGGTAAGCACAACATGTTCAGCGGTCTCCGGTACCCCACAACTTGGGCATAGGGGATCGATATTTATACCATACTGAACGAGCTTTGCTCGGAAACCCCCATGCCCCGTGAGAATCTGTGAAATCCAGTAGTCCGGGAGGACCCAAGTCGCTTCTAGTCGCGAACTGACGGTGGGGAAGTACTTCCTTAGAGTAGCTCCTTTGGGAGTCGTCAACCACCGTCGGTTCCAGTCCTCTACTGTATCCTCCCGGAGAATCTTCTTCCAGTTTCTTGGATCATCTCTTATTCTCACTCGGAGGTAATCCGGTAGAGCCGCTAAGCATTCTCTCCTAATCTTATAACGGTAGTAGTCTTCTCTCAGCAGGAGGTCGAGAGGTATTCCTCCTGCCAAGACCTGCACAGCCTCATGAGACACCGTCCTGAATGATCTGGATACTCGAAGCAGAGCCATCCGCTGAATCGTGGCCAACCTACATTTCTGTCTGTGCGAGAGATTTTGGCTCCAGGCAGGGGACGCATACCTCAGGATACTCACAATAACACCTTTATAAATGGTCATAGTTGCTGGGTACCTGAGTCCCCAAAATGCGCCCCAATACGACTGAGTCCGTTAAGGGTTAGGGCTACTCTACTTCTCAAGTAGTCCAAGTGAGGTGTCACGTTGAACTTTCTTCCTATCCTAATCCCAAGATAGGTGACAACCTCACTTGGACGTATTCTTGATGCTTGTACAACCATTGTTATAGGGTGAGCCCTATCAGTCGTGCCTTTCAAGAGGATGGCCTGAGTCTTAGCGGCGGCCATCCTGAATTTCTTCTTCTCGCACCACTCTTCTACTAAGTTGGCGCACCTTTCAGCTTCTTCTTTCAGTCGGGTTCTGCTGTTCGAGGCTACCACAACGGCCAGATCATCCACATAAGCCGTAGCGGGGAACCGCTCCTCTTCTAGTACTCCCAACAACTCATTGAAGACTAAATTCCATAGGGCAGGACCTAGAACAGAACCCTGGGGACAACCTCTTTCCATGGAGTCTTCAACTTCGAAGAAGTTACCCCGGATTCTTAAAGTTCGGTCCTGAAGATAGCTCCGTAATAGCTCGTACAAGTTGCTGGGAGCTTCATACTTCTGCAACTGCTGGAGTACGCAAGGCCACCAAACACTATCGAAGGCGGAGGAGATATCAAACAGGAGGAGCATAACATACTTCTCCGCCTTCTCTTCGACGTCATTGCGCACTCTTAGCAGGGCATCCACGGTTCCCCTACCCTTAGTGGATCCGTACTGCCGTGGATGGCTCGCTCTTGAGAAGACTGGTCGTAGGCTCACCAGGAGTAGGTTCTCTAGCACTTTGCTCATAACAGGGAGGAGACATATAGGCCTATAAGACTTGGCTAATTGCTTGTCCTTGTCTCCTCCCTTGTAAAGGAGCCTTATGTCGGCAATTTTCCAATTTCGTGGAAAGTATCCCCTATCAAGGCAATCATTGAATAACTCCAACAACGTATCTTCGATATAGGGGATACTATTCTTTAGCATAGCCGCATCGATTGCGTCTAAACCGGGAGCACGACCAGTCCTTTGCCTGTCCACAGCAGCACGGAGATCCCATATGTCCCATGGTGGGCACAAGTCCGTACCAGGTGGACATACCGTAGTGCGCCTTATGAATTCCTCTTCTTCATTATCTTGGGACGGATCATCTCTGGGGTAGATTTCTGCTATAAACATCTTCGATGTCTCTTCCAGAGTGGTTGCATGGGTAGTTCCGCACTTGAGCGCAGCAATCACTTGTTGTGGTGTCAGCTTACCCAGAGCCACTCTGTAAGGAATACCCCAAGGATTCTTTGATGACTCCTCAACAATGAACTCGTCCCAAGACTTCCGCTTTTGTAAGCGCACCTCATTTCGATATTCCCTGGCTTTAGACTTGTACTCGTCACGAAGTGTAATGCGCCTCTCGTCACAAATACACCTCTGGTACGACCGCCGGGCCTTGTAGAGCTCTCTCTTCATCATAGTTAAGGCCGGCGTCCACCATGGGACAGGTCGAACTCTCGCCTTCCGATGCTGGAGGGATTCTTCAGCAGCATCACGGATAACAGTTGTGATCCTGGATACTCTGTAATCCAGATCATGAGTCTGATCCATGTCAGCCTCATCCCATTCCTCATCAACCAATTTTCCCTCCAGAGTCGACCGGAAGGCGCTCCAATCTTTTCTTCGGGTTATGTAACCCTTGTCTGTGCCGTGGGAACTAAATGAACTTTCCACCAGCCTAAAAGATATCGCCTGATGGTCGGAACTCGTCTCAGATCGAAGGGTCCAATCGATGATGCGGTTTGCCAGCACCGGTGATGCCAAAGTCACATCGATCCAGCTGTGGCCTCTTGCACTGGAGAACGTTGGAATAGCGGAGGAATCGTTTATGACTAGTAGCTGGCTCCTTGCTATAAATTCACCAAGCTGGACGCCTCTTCTATTGGTTCGATTGGACCCCCAGACCGTGTTCCAAGAGTTGGTATCTGAGCAGATGATCACGTTCCGAGTGCAAGCCGTGATCATCTCCACAGCGGTTATGTCCCTTTCTATGTCATTTCCATCAGGCATGTATGATGAAACTAGCGTAAAGGAAATATTACGCCACTTGATATGACATGCGACACAATCCGCCGTGGTATACTGCCTCAGATCCATCACATCGAGGTTAGGATTATTAATCACAATAGCAGCCCTGGGCCTCCTCTCTCTACTGCCCAAAGCTATAACTCTCGATGTGAGGCCAAACCCCGTTACTAAGTTCCCACGGCAGGTCGGTTCTTGAACCGCCATAACATCGTAGCGCGGATAAAGAGCCCGGAGTTCGTCTGCCACTATATGCCGGCGCCCCATGTTGAGCTGGAGGATGGTAAGCTCACTCATAAAAGGTCCTCTTCGCTACCTCTTTAGCCCACTTCAGGTGCACAGGGCACTCCCGACTTCCCGCCTTGTGCTTCCTTTGACTAGCAGGCGCATTTACCCGCTCGCAGTTGATGCACGATGGGCTAGCCAGTTCTTTTTTCTTAGGGCAATCTTTTATAACATGGCCAGTGGAAGCGCACCAAATGCAGACTACGGCATTTGATATGCAAGTGGCCTTAGTGTGACCATATCCCTGACATTTACTGCATCGAGGAGCGTCGAGGTAGTCTTTGATTGTAATACTCCACCATCCTCCATCTAAGCTTCCTATTTCCAACAGCAGGAATCGAACTGTAGGGTGCACTTCTATCACCCAATTCTTTGTAAAGCCATTTCTTGCCATTGAGGAAAAAAGTGGCCGGATATCATCAACGACCAGCGGAGTGGGGACCGACTTCTCGGGTATTCTTTCCCATAAAAATCTCACCAACTCCGCTGAATCCCATGAGAGGGGGACGCCCTGAACCTCCAATCTAGGTTTCTTCCTCAAGGCAAGTTTGGCTTGAAGGCCACTGTCTCTTAGCCCTTGCCATCCAATCACCTTCGTGGCATCACTACTATTATCCATGCGGACCAACACGGAGCCAGTCTTGGTCGTACGGACAATGGAGGCCTTTACTCCAATTTCGCTTGGTGAAGGCAACCCATTGATTATATCTGCTGGTCTCTTGCCAGTTCCGCTTATAGTGATATAAGTCGATCTCTCAGTTTGAGTTGGCTTTGTAGGCAAAGATTTCACAATATCCGCAATGGTTATTGGTTTCTCTTGCCGTCGTTGTTCTAGAGCTTTCGGTTCTATTGAGATCACTCTGTTTGACGAAGTAAGTGCTTTATTAGTAGCTTTAGTTTTTTTCCTCCTTCTCTTACTCTTGACGGTTTCGAATCTCTCTGTTAACTCCGGACAATGATCCATATCTTGATTAGCAAGTTGGTGCTGTTCTCCAGAGGGTCCTGCCTTAGGCTGTAAATGTTGAGGTGCTGAACTTGAAAGAGCCTCCAAAACCTTTGGCACAGAAGCCTCAACGATAACTTTGGTTAACATGTCATGCACCTTTTCCGATGACAATGTTTCATTTATTGCTCTTTGGACAAGGGTAAGTACACTGTCATAACTATCTAGAGTATCTTCGTCTTCTGAGGTCTCAATCATCTTAACAAGACATTGAATCTTGTTGCTAATATGGTCCCTAACACTACTTACGGGCTTGTTTTCATGTTTGACCATGTATAAACGGAGATTCTCCTGTATTCGCTTGGCTTCAAGAAATAGATTAGAGCCCTCTTCCAATTTCTTTTTAGCAACAGGGGAACCCTTCCTGGCCCTCTTTATTGTACGTTTTCGTTCTTTACGAGGTTCCACTCCTTCAACTATATTATCATTCAACATAGTAAATTAAAAGTGACGTAACCTTTAAATAAAAGAAAACTTACTTATCTTTCCTAAAGAGTCTTTCGGCTTCCTAGGGAAGCTTAAGGTAGTTTTAGCTACCAAGGGATCGAATAGTTTTCCTTAACACACTTTAAAACTATTTTCTGGAAAAATGTTAAGTAGTAGATAAAAGGTTATAGTGAAATAAACTTGACGAGTCTTACACTGACACTTACCTTAAGGTACGACAATGTCTAACCCAATATTTCACTACTGAAGAACTTCACAAAACGTACTACAGAAATAACACTTAAAAGAAACACTTAACCTAACAGTCCAAAACTATATACACCAATAAAACGAAATTAACAGGAACAGTAACGACAAAATAACATAATTAATGAACAAACTAACAGAAACTTATTATGAAATAGAACAATTAACACGAAAAAACACTATAGATAATTAGAAAATAAGTAATCAAAAGCTATAGGCAATTACACTATAGACCTCACATAACCTTCTCCATGTTTCTTATGTTTCAGATCTGGCCCGATCCAGATACCTATAATTCCATAATAAACTTCAGAATCATCACAACCCTCTCATTTCTAACCTTGCTTCCTCTTCAATTCCTAATAACCCTCCGAGGCATCTGAAAAGAAGATGGCCCCGTGATCTCCTTATGTAGACATATTATTAGAGTGCTACCATTAGATAGTTTCTCAACAAGTGTTTTCATGTCATTATATCCATACGTTCAAATTTACTAAATTTATTTCTTTAATACAGTTTTAATTATTTTTTGGGGAGGGAAGGGGGAGGATTTCCACAACTTAAGGAGTCGTATCCCCAACAACCAAAAGTCACTGCTCCCTGTCCATCCAATCTCCTTCATGGAGCCCTCTGGCTGTCATGCATTCCTCCACATCCTCTATCCATTTCTTCTTTGGCTTTCCACGCTTCCTTCTTTCAGGTGGCATATAGTTATAAATTTTATTTGGCCAGCGGTTCTCATTTATCCGCATTAAGTGGCCATACCACTTTGACTTTTTAGTCCCGATCAGGTGAAGGATGTTCTTTTGGCATCCGTAAATATCATTAAGAAATAAAATAAAAAAACTATATTTACATCATAACCTCCTCCTTAAGAGGATAAAAAAAAATAAGGATGGATTCAGAATCGTATTTGTGAATAACTCAAAAATTACAGAATTCCCTATAAAATGAAAAAAAAAAAAAAAGCTTCGATAGCCAATAGAACGATGTCCGATAAGATAGATATTTCACTTTGCATTTAAAATACTTTTTTTGAGGTTTATCATTTTTAAGAAAATTCTACAACTTTGAAATAAAACAATTTGTACTGACCGAAGGAGCTAAGTGCAATTATTATTTTAAGGAGAAACTAAGTTGAGATATATATTTCGAATCGGAAAACTGTCAAATAGGAATTTCTTAAAGCAGTCGAAAAATAAAAATATTTTGCCTCACATTTTCAAGTAGGTTCCAAACCTGAATTTGCTTTGGAAATCACAAAATGTGTGATAACTTCAACATGATTTCCCCAATCCATACTAAAATTATCAAGAATTCACGGCCACGTTAACTCCTGGTATGCGAAATTCCAGAAACCGGATCCCATATTAGAACGGGAGATGTAAAATGAATACATGGGAGGAATTGTTCTCTTTTCAAAACTTTTGAAGGTAGTAAATCTAAAAGTTTTTGTGGAGAAATAGTTCAGCTTCCCAACAGTTATAGTAACATTAAATTGGGATAAAGTAATGATGAGTTATGATTTAGTGAATGATAGAGAATATGAATTCCTTAAAAAAATATATTAAAAAGTTGCCAAAATGTATTTAAACTATTATATAAATAGGCAAAGACAAACATTTCTTATTCTCCAGTTTCACAACCGATTTTCTTCTTTTTGTTTAGCAGATCTAGATTAACTTTGGTGTTATCTGTAAAAAAAAGTTTGTAGGCAGTGGATATAAATAAAAATGTAACCATTATTATATTCTAATCCGCTCATCTCCTGAGTTCACTATAAATTGTTTTGAATGTTTTATACAGCGTTGCAATCGAATTCAGGATTTTTTTATATATACATTCCATTAATTAAATCATCCGGGCTTTCATTTCGAAATGGCGGGCTTAAAACGAGCTTCGCTAGAGACTATTGCACCAAAACGTCTCTAACGATTTTAATGAAATTAGGTGAACGTCTTCTCCTTGAAGCCCTTTTAATTTATGAAAACAACATAATTCTCCAAAAAGAGGCTGAAAAAAAGTAACGATGGATTCAAATTTGAATTTGCAAACGAGTCAAAAAGTACACAAATGGTACTAAACTATTTTGTATTGTAAGTACAAATTAAAGAGTTTGAAAAATGTAGAAGAGTAGGAAATTTGAAAACGTCAAAATTCATATATGTTTTACCGAAATTTTCAATTACGATTATAGTTGAATTTCAGCCACTGGACAAACACTAGAAATAAAAAAAAACACAACTGCCCATTCATCATGACAATCAGAAACATTCATTCTTCTTAAATAATAGTTAGTTTTCTTCATATGTTTAAAAAAATATTTTCTCAGCTTGGAGATGTTATTTACACCGATTTCAATTATATTTAGGTTAATTAATGATTTAGTTTCCCAGTGTGTTCGTTAACAATTATATTTAGTTCACATTTTATAATGTTTAAAACAATTTAATAATAAGGTCCTGTTTCAGATTGGATACTTTGAAAAATCTGGTGCGCGCATCACACGACTTTCACTTCCATGCTGTTCTCAACAGAAAGTATTTTTCAGACAGTAGGTATATAAGAAGTTTCTTAATTAGCATTTTGAGACAAAAGGGGAATGAAAGTAAAAATTGTGGGCGCAATATTTATTTACATTTCATTGTAAGTATTTTTATTTGTTTAAATACCCTTATATAGACAAATTTTAATTTTTATACCACTGTATTCCATACAATTAAATATTAAATAATATCAACGGTAGCATGAAAACCGCACATGTATATGTACATAATATTGTTGGAGTCCGTATTATATTAAGCTCACGTTACGTATTTACTAAGCATGGACACGCTCGTATTCCTGTGGTTCTTCATTACAACTATTATCCGTTATGATCTCTTATATCTCCTTAAGTTAATTATCATATTCTTTCATATTTTATATTTAACTATTTTATGTATCAAAGAATAATATGAAATGGTTAATTGTTTCAATTAAAAAAAAAAGATACTTTAGAGAAAGCTAACATTGAAAATTAGCCATTTAAGCCCTGTTAGAGAACATCAATGAGAATAAAACCTACATTATATTAAAAACTGCTTAATAATACACTGATGTGCTGAGTTTAATCAAAATCGTTAGAGCCATTTTTGATAATATCGTAAAAATGTGTTAAATCGATTATATAAAGTACCACTTTTGATTTGGTGATTTTGAAAAAAATGTTGTTGTAACATCTGAGGAATATAAAAACGTCAAATACGCAATTTCAGTTCTGTAGGGCTTTTCATTTTTGAGCTAGGCTAATCACACACACACAAACACACACACACACACAACACACACACACACACACACACACACACACACACACACACACAAACACACACACCAATTTGCGGGACTTGGTTATTTGGATTCAGGGGACCTTCGAAAATTTTCACGGTCACAATACTTACCCTTGTATTAAATATATAGGTAAGTCAAAGTAAAAATATAGTTCGTATCTAATTATTTAATAATATCTGCATTCCTACAATAACAGTACTGTTTGTATTAATAAATTTTGTATTATTATCAGTTTTTAAAATATATGTTGGCTTTCTTTTTCCTATGGAAATGTTTTCATGAAAACGTACTTATCCTTATCGATTTATAAAGTTTTGAAGAAACTACAAGGGAATGGAAACGGCAGAAAAATACTCCGAGAATCGTAAAATGCGGGTTAGACTCACTTTGGAGAGAAGCCATTGTGAAGTTTCTCATGTGGCGTAGTTGGAGTTAAATAGTCAAAAGTTCTCCTCTTGTGATGTCCATATCAGCCCCTGCCGCCTTAACAGTTCGCATACCCGAGTGCTTCCCCCCACTTTGGGGTAGCTTTTAAGGGGAAATCTCCCAAACTTTCCAAACTAAACTACAAATATTCGAAATAACTAAGAGAGAAGGTATTTCCATTCTTGGCCAAGGCTTGAGAAAATAATACACTTTAATGGTACTTTAAAAGCATGGAGCCTAAGTTTTATTGTTCCATTTCTTTCGTAATAAAATCATAATGATCATTATTATGATTAAAATTATTTTTATTGAATTTCCAGAGGATATAATGTACACGTTTACAATAATCTAATAGTAGCACATTTTACAATTTATTATTAATTTAATTACAATAATAGTATCCATTGTTGTAGCAGTGACCAGTTCATTCGACTTTATTAACCTTAAAGGATTTCATTGTGTCCGGTGAATCCTTCTACTAAATCAAATCATCGGTTGATCATGGATTGTACGATCCGTTTATTATGGATTACACGATCTGTTGACTATGGATTGTACGACTATTAGTTATTAAACTGTTATTTTCCATTGCAGAGTTTACTAAAACGGAATTAATTTGAATTGTTGGTTAATTTTCTATCCTCTGATAACACCTGAAACCAGTCGTAATAGTACCTGCACATAGAGACGGTTTTTTTAACACATGAGCCAAGATAAAACTAATAAAAAAGTATATTAAATATAATCCGTTCAGAAGTTTGTCAAATACGACAAAGTCTTTGAACTTATCAAACTTCGGTTTTCCTTTGTAAACAAAACAAAGGTTCTTTCTACAGCTAAAAAAGAAATAAAAACAACCAAACTTAGTTGAGGTACGTGGAAATAACAAAGCCTTGTCTTGGATAAAACAGGACTCTTCTTTGATGTGAAACGAAGAGTGAAACAAGGAGACCTCATACCTCTCCGACTTTATTTAACAAAACAGATGAAATCTCTCACTCAATGCGATGGTCTGAATAAACTGACAGCAACATAGCCGCGACGTTATAATGAAGATTTATCTTGAACATTAGCTTGGTCATAATGATGAATAATGGACCTGAGTTCTGCATTTGTAGGTATCTAACCTATAAATGCGAGGTTTTCTGTGTAAAGTAAGAATCATGTTTCTCTCTTTATATGTATATTTATATCACTAGCTTGGAAGAAGACTGATTGATGATTATGATTAAGCTGAAGCGGGAAATCGTTGATATTTGAGTTTCGTCTGTTTTCTTCTAAAGTAGCATTATATTAAAAAGTTTATATAAATAAATATATATATAATATATATATATATATATATATATATACATACTATAGGAGAATGGGTATCATTTGTTGTCCGCCTAACGGACCAATCCCTATTCTACAAATTATACTAATGAAAAAGGAGTTTATGAACTGTTTATGAAGATAATAGTTGAAAATTTACATCCTTAAAAGTTATTAAAAAAAACGCTGCAATTGAATACACAACGGTTTATTATTTCCAAACAATTATACCTTACAATTAACGTTACGAAAGTAACGTATTGATTTTTCCTTATGTTACAAGGAAACTTGTAACATATGGAAAAATTCAAAAGGTGATTCCTAATATTGCCCTAATTATTATTTATTCATCATCAGTAATTTTATAAGAAAAATGGAAACAAATGCTTCAGGTGATGTACCACTTTAAAAAAATCAAAAACACCACGAAGGAAATAAGTTTTTCTGTTGAACATATAACAGTATTTAAATCACAATATCTTTGGATCAAATTGTCAGATTTCAACGGTTGGTTTTTTTTATTTTTTTTTAAATATATTTTGGGAATTTCGAAATGTTTAAATGACCGATATATTGTTACAGATTTAACAATATATATTAAATAACCATACATAATCAAAAAAGTGTATACTTTTTGAGTTATACGGAATCTAATTTTACCACCCTGGTTACTTTTTTTCCAGTTTTCGCTAAAGTTAAGTTTTTCACTATAAACTTTTTTATATGATAGAGTGATGTGTATAGTTTTTAATGTAACGCTAATTTATAAGAAAGCAGACACAACTCAAATATCAACCGTTTCTCATTTATTTCAGACAAATATGAAGTCTGCATTGTATTTAATACTTCTATCGTTAATTCTAATTATAAAAGAGAGAGAATTATAAACGCGTCTCGACAGGATTAATGCATGGCAGTCCCCTTTAACCTGTCATTTACACGATGTTACTTCCGGCTCAAAAATATTTGTTTAATTTTCCGTTTTTAGGTAAAATTGTAGGAGCATTAGTTTTTCAGATTGATGAACGTTGGGTATGCTTTAGATTAGCATAGCATAAAAACATCTGCATCGGAATTGACTGGTATCTGTGGGATGCTAACGATGCATGAACGGTGTAGTTAGGATCGTTATTTTTGACTGATCACAGCTTTATTACAAATCATTCGAAAATTAAACCAATCCCTCTAAGAAGTCACAGACCTTCTACTACAACCAAACATAGAGATAATCTAGAATTTATTAATGACTTAGCTTTGTTTCCGTACGTTTTGAGATTACATTCAATTTCATCAAGTGGGACTTATGGTGTTGATCTTCAAATACCATTCAAGGGTTCCTGCCCTTCGGGAACAGGTGCGTATGAATTCAGCTCTGTTTTTTCTCAAACAGTTCATAGACTTTCAATCGTCATTAGGTGAATCCATTTAAACATCCACTCACTTTGTGAAAGTTTTAAGTAAAAACATGTTAAGCTTTGAATTCGTCTGTAGAAATGAGAGCCCAAAACTGTTTAGTTTCCTAACCTATTATAATGATCATTTAGTTATTTAGAATATATTTTTTGAAGAGAGGTGCTTCGGTGCTCCACGGCGCTCTTTTAATCTGATGACTTAGACAAAGGCAATTGTAGACCCAGGAAAATAATATCAAATGAGGTGATATAACTTCATAATACAAGACCAGTCTGAGAGCCCGTTGCAAAACATTTTCTGATGGAAAAAAAAATATCTGATGAGTAGGGTATAAATGGCGGTTCTGGTCTCAGAATTTGCGGAGGAGAATTGGACTTTGGACCCTGGGCTATTCTTACCTTAACCACCTGTACACCACGTGACCAATATAATTTATTTTGATTGATCTTAATCCCTAATCTTAATCCTTAATCTATAATGCTAATCCCTAATCTTAATCATTAATCCTAATTTGTATTTTTTCATTTTTAAGTTCGACAGGTCCGGACCTGTCTCAACTGGTCTCATCTTGTCTACCTCAAGTAAATATAAAGTGTAACGACGAAAATATTCATTATTGCAAACGAATATAAATTATAACAATGAAATATACACATATATTATTACAAAATGAATATATACATATATGGTAACGATGAAAAACATACATTTATAGTTACTAACGATGAAATATATACATATATTATTACAAAGGAATATAAATATAAATTGTAACGAGAAAAATATATATTATTACAAAGGAATATAAATATAAAGTGTAACGACATAAATATATATTATTGCAAACGAATATAAATTATAACAATGAAATATACACATATATTATTACAAATGAATATAAACATAAATAGTAACGAATAAAATATATATTATTACAAAAGGAATATAAATTATAACAATGAAATATATACATATATTCTAATAATTTTACGATAATATATCATAAAATTAACAACAACGTCATCACCCCTCCTCTCCCCCCTCCCTCTTCTTCTCATCAACTTTTATATATTGTTTTTTTTTTTTCATAAATATCAAAACGTATTTAATAATCTAAGAATATACATCTCCAATATCACGAATATTGTAATAAATCGAAATTCGATTAATCGATCTTAAAACTAGTATCATTTTCTAATACTACACCTATAATAATCTAATAGTACACTCTAATATCGAAAAATAATAAATCATAAAGTTAATATACGTAATATTATTTTTATAACATATGTTATATAGAAGGCCGTGGAGAGTATCTGGCACTTCGAATAATCTTATACTTCAATATCAAATAAAGTTTTATTAAATCAATCTTAAAACTAATATCATTTTCGAATTTTACAAATATAATAACCTAATAGTAGACTCTAATATCGAAAAAAAAAATAAATCATAAAGTTAATATACGTAATATTATTTTCATAACATATGTTATATAGAAGGCCGTGGAGAGTACAGCTGCGTTAGGCGACAAGTCTCTTCACGTTTGAACATGCATAGGCATGTAGGGGGACAAGGTCCACTACGAAGGAAGCGGTAGGGTCGGAAGAGAGTGGTGGGGGAAACCATCAGCCAATCAGATTCGAGGATTCTCGTCACGTGACCCTAGGTTGATATATTTTTTTTTCATACCCCTCTTGGTTTGTCAAAAAACATGTTTTGACATGAGCCTCCTCACCACGTCAAGGTGGGGGTATTTCGAGGAGGTTTTTTTTTTTTTTTTTTGTTTTTACATATTTTCAACACACATACATTGGTTTACGAGTAAATCAATACTACGCCAGTGACCAAATCAAACACATACACATACATGCACACATTGGTTTACGAGTAAATCAATACTACGCCAGTGACCAAAATGCAAAAACAAAAAAAATTAAATAAAATAGAAATTAACTAACTTCTTCAAAACAGAAAATTTATTCCAACAAAAGAAAAAAAATTATATGAAATCCACTTCATATCTACCATTGATTAGTCCTCTGTAAATTATGTTTATTCTTTTTTCACAGTAATTGTATTCGTTTAACTTTTCGTCAGTTAAGACTTCTGTAAATCTTTTAGGCATGAAAACACAGTGTGGATGAATATCATAAATGTCGGTAGGACCGTGATATTTCAATTGTGCAATAACAGCAACACCATATATCGTGATGATTCTTTTAAATTTCACGACTTCATAAGTGAAATCTACCTTCATGTCTGATATCCGTCCTATACCTTCACCTTTTCGATTGACGTCATTGAGGAGAGTAGCGAGACTAGCCATGTTAACTGCTTGAGCTTCGACTACACAATGACTGAAGAGGAGCTCTGTGTAACCTCCCTTTACTCAGTAAAACAAGTCTATACAAGAATAACTCATGCTTACACATGTCCGTATCCAAAATGAATGGTGGGGGAAACCATCAGCCAATCAGATTCGAGGATTCTCGTCACGTGACCCTAAGGTTGATATAATTTGTTTCATACCCCTCTTGGTTCGTCAAAAAACATGTTTTGACATAAGCCTCCTCACCACGTCAAGGTGGGGGTATTTCGAGGAGGTTTTTTTTTTTTTTTTTTTTACATATTTTCAAACACACATACATTGGTTTACGGGTAAATCAATACCTCGCCAGTGACCAAATCAAACACATACACATACATGCACACATTGGTTTACGGGTAAATCAATACCTCGCCAGTGACCAAATTATACATACTTTTGGTTTACGAGTAAATCAATACCTCGCCAGTGACCAAATCAAACACACACACACATACTTTTGGTTTACAGGTAAATCAATACCGTGCCAGTGACCAAAATGCAAAAACAAAAAAAAAATCTGTTGAAAATAAGAAATCAAATTAACATAGAATAAATAACAAATTGAAACATTTTTTTTTTTTATATTTTTATATATATATATTTTTTTTATTATCAAATTATAGAAAAACTAAACAAAAGTTATAAAAATTTGAAAATCAAATCGTAATTCGAATATACCCACTCTGCTAGTATATGCGAACGATAATATGAACACATTAATTTCAAGTCTCTATGAGTAATACATGGGACTATTTGTATACTTTGCATATTATCAATTCGAGGACATTTATATTCCTCAAGATTGATAATTTCACACGAGTGCAAAAATTGTAACAAAAATTCTTTTTTTTGCTGTCCTTTTACAAAAATATATTTATAATTTAAATCGATATTATGAAAAATCGATGATAAATTGTGATAGGGAACATCTCCTTCATCCCAACTTAGTAAATGATAATTTTTCGAAAGCCAGCGGTTCGTTTTCATGCTTTTAGCACTGGTAACAACCGGATGAGAAGGTGGTTTGAAAATCCAATTGCTGGCTGCATTATATTTTAAATCAAAAATCGATAATTCTTTAACTATATAATTATTTGCATCATCTACGAAGCATTGAAGTTCCACAACCGCACCGTTTGATGACATGATGAAAACTGAGAATAAATTACAATGAATCCCTTTATTATTACTTATACCCTTTTTCTATAATACTCGTTAAAGGGTTGTACTCTACAACGTTATCGTGTATGATGAGGCAGAAAGCAGTTGTTTCAGGCGGAAAAGGTTTGGAAGAATCGAATTCTAACCTCACATCGACCGGTCCGGACTTGATAGATTCCGATTGTTTAGAACAATCGATTACGATAACCGGTGCTTTTTCTTTAAAGTTTTTTAGGGAAAGGAGTGGCTCTGAAGGATATCTTCCAGGATAGTAAGAATTTTGAAAATTATTATACATGTGATATAGTATCGCGAATCGATTTTTATCGAAATCCACATTCAAATCGTCATAAGGGTACGATTTAGAATTTAAATATAGTTTTACGTTACTGATATTACAATGATCGAATTGGCTAGCATCCTTTTCAATTTTATTAATTCGATCAGATGAAAACGCTAATACGATGTATCTCGGTTTCTCCATCTGATTTGAAGTTTTTACCGCCCAAACTTGTCTCTGTGTAGAGGGCAAGAGGGGGTAAACAAACAATTCCCAGCTCCGGAATGCTACTGAAACGATTTTTTCCGACTTTAGTCGGCGTAAAAGAGTCAATCGTGTAAATTCGTTCACTGATACATAAGGCAATTTCCAACATAGCTTTGTTAATTCAATTTTTGCTTTCTCTGGATCGCCTATACGTTTAGATATGTAACTGTTTTCATCAGTCCGTGATCTCATGAGAATTAATTCTTGCTTAACATTAACAATAATTTTCTGATAGTCTTCCGCGAACCCTAGTAATTGTGATAAGGGGATACATAAGTTAAAATAACCATCATCAGAGACTAAGCTATCAAGTGAATCGGATATAGGGCAGCACCAACCGATATGTTCCATAGAGGATCCACCCATGAAGGAAACCATACCCTTTAGAGTACTAGTGATACCCGAATTACGGACTCTGTCTACTTCAACACCGCATAACTCATATCTGATTTCATCGAATAAATAGGCTAAAGCATTATTTGTTAATTTAGCCGATGTGGGTACCCCGCTACCATCCTCTTTTAAAAATCGTCCCTCGAAATAAAGAAAACTTTTAGATGGTAATGTGAAAATATCTTGATGCTGGACTAAGATTCTGATTTCATCACCTCGAAGTAGTTTTGTCGAAGCATATGGAAAATGGGAATGATATTCTATCGACTCGATTGAATCGGTAAATGCTACGGTCGAACCTAGATCTGTTATTTCTTCCATAGTACTTGATAACCTGCCAACCGAAGAAACTCAAAATTTTCTTTCGTTAGAGATGTTACTCCACCGAGGTTATTGAAACGAATGAGCTTTGTTTGTAATCCATCTCTTCTTTTATATACTTTTCCAAAGTCTAGCCCCATATTTTAAAATTAAAAAAGTAGCAACTGCGAAAAGTTTATATTTTTTTATTATTGAATAAATTATAATAATAAATTAGAGAGAAATAGTAAACATAAGTGTCCACAAATATAGGTTTCAGGATCTTGATATCTTTTACTAACGAAACTTATACGACAGTCTTTAAGATACTTGACCAAATCAGAAGGAGGACCTTTATTACCGGCGCTGTCGAAAAATTTCACATAATGACCATTTTTCATATAGCATACCCAATGTGTACCTTTACCCTTAGCACTATCTAGATTCAAAATGGCTCTCTGGCTCTCACGAAACCAAGGCTTGGATGGTAAGTTATCTCTTGCGAAAACACCACGGAAATGAGGGATCTTGTACTTTTTAGCCAAATTTATAAGATCGCTATCGCTTAAACTCATTTTTGGCATGGACCCTAACATCTGTTTTGCTTTTTCACTAAACGTTCCTCCAATTTTTTTTGGAGGGCGAATAACACGAATCTTCTTCTTTTCCTTTGTTTTAGCCATGACGATGTTAACAGTTCGATTGTCAGTAACAGAATGACTCAAAAGAGTGTTGTGTCGATCCTCCCACCCCCTCTCTCTCTCTCTTTACCCCCCCCCTCTAGACATTTATATTTTTTTTGCTTTCCCAGCTGTTATGCTTTGAATCGAAACCCAACCACTTTACAAAAACTTTATCACCTTTCCGTTTCAAAATTTTTTCTACCAAATATACGTTAGGATATTTCACTTTTTGGATTTCTTGCTCATAAAATCCACCAGCGATCGTTTGATTTGATGTATCCTTAAGCCAGTAGGTTACCGGAATGGTTTTCCTCACTTGATCGATCTTGAAGATTTCAGTCGACCACGAGGGCCGATATCCCTTGGTGAAATCGGCTTTATATTTTGAAATTCTCACAAAATCACCGACTTGATATTTTGGTGGTTTACGATTCGATAAAACATTTTCACGTTTACAATAGACGTTATGAAGTAAATGTTTCTCAATTTGTTTGCCCCTGACTGAAGACGGTTTCATCTTTATGGTTCTATGCTTTGTATTGTTATATCTTTTAACTAGATCTTCATATATCGTAATCCATTTATATGTTCCTTGGAGGCTAAATTGTTTCCAAATCTTATTTTTTATCGTTCTTATAAATCTTTCTACCATACAAGCTTTCATATTACTAAAAGTAGAGTAATGATTTATTTTGTTGGATTTCATTAATTTTTGAAAAAATGAATTGTAGAACTCTTTTCCTCGATCAGATTGTAAGTTACGTGGTTTTCTACCATCCTGGATTAGGATATTTTCAAAAGCTGACGTTACATCTTTTCCAGATTTCGACTTCAATGGAGATAGCCAGGCGAATTTAGAAAAACAATCGATTACAGCTAAAATATATTTATAACCTCTATTTTCTTTGGCATATGAACACACCTCGATTAAATCTACCATCCATAGGTCATCGATACCCTTCAGAATCACCCCTCTCCTGTGGAAGGACCGTCTAGCCGGTTTATGCAATTCTTCGACTACCTGTTTCTTGATATCCGACATGGCCGAGATCAGTCGAAACAATGACAATAACAACTCCTCCCCCTCCCCTCATCATGCCACTATTTATAATATTATACCCATCATTCGTAGACTTTTCTCAACCTTTAGAATTTCTTTTTCTGGTCCATGAGTCTGTAGTAAAAATCTCAATTTTTCAACCAGTTGATTAGGGTCCTGGTCTTTATCATAACCTTTCCCTTTGATTTTATCCTTCAGTGGAAAAAGCTTAGCGATTACTTTCCTATATTTTTTACTTCCTTTTTGAACATTGACCGATCCTGTGGAACTATAATTCATTCTATGAGCATTAGTTTTTGTTAATATTATTTTATAATTTTTTTTATCGTTTTCATCTACCCTATCCATATCGGGATCTTCTAAGAACAATAGCTGAGACAGCCCTGGAGTAATTTTGAACAGCGAGCCATCAACATCCAACCAATCATCCTTAATGGAAATAACCGTGTCACCGAGAGTAAAATTTTCACCGTTATAACAAATTCCATATACTTGATCCAAATCCTGGGTTTGATTTGTAGTAAATTTGAGTATATATTTATTAGCCTCTTTACCGATTTGGTCTAAGTAGTAAAAACGGTTTCTACTCCTTGGGGTGTAGAAGCGTGTTCACTTATTTCTTCTTCCAAAGGTGAAGAACTCTCATAAGTAGAGGATGAAGGGAAAATGTCTAAGACATTAGGTCTATGTCGAGATGCGAGAGTTGGTAAAGGTGTAGAGGACTCAAATTTGGGACGAGCCCCGATTGTTAAAGACACCTCTGTAGTAGGCGATAACTTTTGAGGTGATAAAGGTAAAATTGGGTGGTGAATGGATAAGAGTTTCTTCTTCTTTTTTAATATTTGATGGATTAGTAGAGAGGTGTGTTACTACCTGTTCTCGAAAACTATCTCCGACGAACGATTGTAACGGTTTTATCAAAGGTTTGTATTTTTCCTTCAAGTACTCTTCTCTATCCTCCCTTTTACGCTTCAAATTTCTACATTTTTCACGGATGACTTACGAATTTCTTCGGTTTCTTAGCTAGCGGTAAGATGTTGCCTCGTCCATGTTCGATAGTGAATGAGGAAAATGAAGCCCTTAGACGATTATATAAATGTATCGAATCCTTTACGGAATCGACCATTGCTCAAATCACGATCTTTATCAATCACAATAAATCCATACTTGGTTTTCCAACATTCTATACATATTTTTTTAAATTCAGAAAATGTCATATCAGAATTAACATGATCTTCATATATTCTTTTAGTGCTGAGATTATCTTGTCGGAATATGATAAGAAAGTTGGTATTATCCCGAATTAATAGTTTTGGCACACGTGTATAACTCTGACAAAGATAGAAGCTATCTATCCCTCTATGTCTGCCCATGCAAAAGTATGCTCTGACACGATCTTGTTTGTCACAAGCGATGTCGTCGAAAATAAATACTGAATTTGGGGCAGCATCTCTCGGGTGTGGAATATTCGAAATTATCATCGAATGGGTAGAAACCGACGCCTTCGAGATTTGACAAAACGTGAGCCAAATGTTTATACTTTGGTTGATAAAGGGATTTACTAAATAGATAAACATTCTCAAAATTCAATCCATCGGGGTTGTATAGCAGACTCAACATAAGATTCGTCTTACCACAGTTAGATGGCCCGCAAATCAAGCATCGAATACTATTAGGGAATAAGGAGCCATGTTTGGATCCTCCACCCTCCTCGTGTTGGCTTACGACTGAATCAACGTTCGCTATATCGAACGATGAATGTTGCTTCAACAAACGCATGATGAAGACTGAGAGAAAACAAATATTGCAGGTCCTATATATATATATATACTTACTTATAACATCTCAAAAAATAAAAATTGACATATGAGCAATATAGATTCCTTCACGCTTTTTCACAGACTTAGGACTGTCAGGAACCCAAATGATACAAACTGTTACTTTTATAGTATCGATTTAGGTTTCTGGTGGTTTAAATATATATTGCCCTGTAAGGATCGAGTTGTCGGGGTGTTGGGTGTGTGTACTCTATATTCCATCACACCCTAAAAAACTTACAAACTAGGTTAAAACGCTAAAAACCATGCATAAAATAAATAAAAATATCTAAAATCGATAAAAGCATCTAAAATTGATAAAAGCATCTAAAATCGATAAAAGTATTTAAAATTGATAAAAGCATCTAAAATTGATAAAAGCGTCTAAAATCGATAAAAGATTTAAAATTGATAAAAGCATCTAAAATCGATAAAACTATCTAAGATAAATAAAAAGCATCTAAAATCGATAAAAGTATCTAAAATCGTTAAAAGCATCTAAAATCGTTAAAAGCATCTAAAATGTAAAATAAAATAAAATGGCTAAAGTGAGGATGTATGTACTCGATATTCCATACTCCTCGATAAAAAAAATTACAAACTAGGTTAAAACAAGCTAAAAACATTATGCTAAAAACAATATGCTAAAAACATTATGCTAAAAACAATATGCTAAAAACACCATGCTAAAACAATGATAAATATACTAAAAATAAATAAAATCTGGGAGTAATAAAATTGGAGGTTGAGGTCGAACCAGTAGAATAGACATACTCAAAAGTTATTAATCGTCAAATTGAAAGAAGATAGTGAATTCGGTTGGCCATGGTATTGCGGTAGTAAAAATATCTAAAAAAAAAAATTAATAAAAAAAACCCCCGTTAAAATTCATTAAAATTATTAAAACAATTGAGATAAAAACATTTGAAATCAATAAGATCATTTAAAATTAATTGAAACATTTAAATTTAATAAAAACATTCAAAATCAATAAAAGTTGTTAAAATATTTACAAAAAGCAGCTAAAATAAAAGTGGTAAAATGACTAAAATTATCTAAAGTCAATAAAAATATTTAAAATTGATAAAAATTACTAAAAACCACTAAAAGTTGGAAAAGACGAAATGTATTTAAAAATTATTAAAATTACTATTTAAAATGCTAAAATTGTTATTTAAAATGCTAAAATTGCTATTTAAAACGCTAAAATCGCTATTTGAAACGCTAAAATCATAAAATACAAGAGTAAAATAAAATATTAATGTAATGGATACAGTTATAAAATAGAAATAAAAGTCAAATTTTAAAAATATAAAACTATGAAATAAAATATTTTAGCAATGGACACATCAATAAAATAATTAAAATACAAGTGTAAAAAAAAATATATATATAAAATAAAACTATGATATAAAATAAATACAGCAATGGATACATCAATAAAATAGTTATAAAAATCAAGAATAAAATAAGTGAGTCATTATGACGATAAAATATTAAAAAGACAATTATCCAACGGACCATTCCCTCACAAATACTATTTATTTAAAACTAATTGGAGGGAGAAAGTGATAAAAAAAAAAAAAAGTTAAAATTAAGCTAAAATAAAATACCTACCTGAAAGAGCATTGGAGAAATTAAAAACATGATTCTTCAAAAGGTGAGATGAAATGTTTTGGACATTATAGGCTGGAAAAATAGATGTCACCTCTCACATACACACACGACTTACGAGTCTTTCGACCACGCCAGAGGTCCATACATACAGCTTACGAGTCTTTCGACCGCTCCAGAGGCTCAATCACACGACTTACGAGTCTTTCGACTGCGCCAGCGGTCCATTCATTCTATGACTTACGGATGTTTTAGCATCCGCAAGCCAATGGTAACAACTATTCTTCTAACTTATAATGCCCAAAAGCCAAAGTACTCTCCCCATCTTCCAATATTATTCTCTTATCGTCGTACGATGATAATGATATTTTATTTATTTCTATTGTAGACATTTCATGATGATGTGATTTAATTAACTGCATTTTATGCCTAAAGGTTTTATGCTCTCTCAGGCAGGTCATGTAATCATCAATAGTTACTTCTTTTTTTACTACATGTTTCTTTATTCCTTTAATCTTTTTTATTACTTTCTCCCCAATATCTATGAAATACATTTTTGGCCTAAACCCTATAATAGTTAAAATAGGTACACCTTTACTTTCATCTTTAAATTTCCCCATTACTTTTTTATTGTTTATTGAATAACAGGGATGATGTGTTGGATAATTGGATGTATCCATTCTTTCTTTCATTGCTAAAATGTCGTCGTATAAGTTATCGGTCTTTATATTATAAATAAAAGAATCAGTATCCATATACATTAATTTTAAATTGGCATGGCCATATTCGATCATCATTTCATCGTAATGATGATGATACATGATATTTTTTGATAAATCTAATATGGCCATGCCTACATATAGCTGCTAAATTTTCATTAAAAATAGTCCTATCTTTAAAATTTGTTTTTTTTATTAATTTTTCCAAAGTGTTGGCGTTCGATACTAATTTAATGTCGATTCTTTTTCTTATATTTTCCATTGTCTTGCCGAAAATGGCATTAATATATAATTTAATTTGGTCTGTCTCGAACTCGTTGATTGCTTTTTTTCTTAACTCTGTGTTGTATGTTATATATTCTTTCAGCCAACAACTTTGTCTGAATTTTAAAACTCTATTAATTTTCTTTAAAATTATACCATGGCCTATGGCCTGTTTTAATGTCATGTAATGAACTATGTAATTGTTTTTTTCTTTAAAATGTGCAATGAGTTTTTTAAACCTTTTCTTCTCATTAAAATTGGTATTCTCCGGTAAAAATGGTAGATCGTTGTGTGCATCATGTAAATGAGTTGGATATGTCAAATCGACATCTAAAATAAAACCGAATTCATCATTTTCACTCAATTCGTCGATGATGACGTGAGATGGGTCTACCCATTCGAATTCGCCAATAGGGAGGGGTTTACACATTGCTGCACCATATAGATTATTACAATCTTCATAAAATATATAATTTGAACCTTTATTGGGGTCATAATCTGTTAAATGTTTATTATTGGCTTTGGCGAATCGATGGGAGACCTGACAGAGACCCCCTCTTATCCCCTTTTCAAACATTAAAATCATATTGTAATCACTTAATAGCTCCAATTTTACTTTTGTAAATTTTAACATAGCATCCCACGTCATCGCGGGAACGGTAAAGAAATGCGCTGGGTCTAATTTATGTGACTTTATTGTTATTTGTCTAAAAGATTCAAAAATATCAGTAAGTAGTAGTGTATCTGATTTGATGTATACATCGTTGTAATCACCCAGCGTCTTACATTTAAACGTATCCCATACCTTTTGAGCATGTCTATAGTCTTCGTCTGTTATATGCTCCTGCGAAAGGTTACTAAAAAATGCTTCTTTAGGGGGTAGTTGTGTTTCTGAATATGTTTCGGGAGATGTCATATATTCATAAGGAAAAACCCCCTTTCTTTTTAAAACTTCAACCTCCTCCCTTCTAAACAAAGATTTAATAGCGGGTATATCTGGAACTATTTTCGCGAGAGAATCAACGCTGTCGGATAAGAATCGATATGAATCCACAAATCTGATTTTAAAATGATTACTAACGTATTTTGAAAAAGTTATGTACTTTTCCTCTGAATTAGGGATCATATCGATTCTTTTCTCGTCATACCCCAATTCCCTCACGAACAAATGGCTGTCATACCCGCTCATATTATGTAAAAATACAGGGAGGAAGTTGGGGTTTTGAAATCTCAAATTACAATGATTGTGAGCAACCCCCCTATATCTCCCCGTTAGATGACAGTGATCCCTTACTTTGTCACCATTTAATGGCAGGTCACACATATAACAGACGGAGGACTGGTTAAATGCTTCCATCTCCGAATCAGTTAGGGGATTCATCGGAATTTTCATTTTATAGACTCGTTCTATTTTAATAGCTATTTCTTTTAAAGTTTTTATAAAATTTTCTGCAGCGTCGGTTCCTCTATATATTATTGGTTCTTTGACTAGATCATCATATACGTCCATGATGCTATCATCTTTCTTAACGTAAATGCAATATGAAATTGGCTTATGAATATTTTTTAATAATGTGTATTTACCTAGCGGGTTGGGCTGACAAGATGCTACGGGTTCGAGGTAGCACTCGAAATCGGCGTATACAACATAGGGCACCTTCAAAGTTCTTTCTACATGGTTGAAAGAAATAAAATTATTTTCCCCCGGCAACTCGATCCTTACGGGTTTGTTCTCGATACATTGAGTAAAATGTTGATTAAATTTTATGTCTGAATAAAAATGTGTGAAGCATCTTTTGCATATGTTAAGATGATGTTCATGTTTTGTAAATTGAGATCTTACTAATTTATTAAAATTTTTAATATAAACATAATGCTGTTTACCCTCTCCCTCTAATAATAATAGATCTCTGTGATCTTCTAATTCTCTTTTTACTACTTTGAGGGGATAAACAGCATTTTTTTCATCAAGAGAAAAAACATTAATTGAAATATTGTTTGATGCTTCAAACAGTTTTATTTGATGAACAGGCGTGGGGAAATCAACACATGAGAAGTCGTACCTATGCTGTATACGTTCATAATTTAAAACACGTTCAGGATGTTCAGTTACAAGTTTACATAAAATAGCATATTTGAAACAGAAATTATCGTTTTTATTAACAACATTTATACAAGCTTTTCTATTTTTAATTTTATCTGGTAAGTCTATAAAAGTGCTACCTCGAAGTGGTTTGAATTCGTTGATTTTTAATCTTAACCCCTCTATTACGTATAGTTTCCACCCCGACTTCTTTGTTTCCATATTTTCCATTTCATATATGATTTTATTAAACCCGCTATCTATTATTTTTTCGATTTCAGTATCTTTATAAATTGCTTTATTGCGTGTTTTAAAAGACGTCTCGATGGTTTCCCCTAACTGATTTATCATTACGCAATCAGCCCACATATTTATTTTAATTGAATTATGTTCTCGGAGGGAAGCATTTATTCTAATAAAAACATCGTTTCTGATACTATTAAAAAATTTAGTTAGGTCGTAATTGTCGTCGCATCTAATAAAATAAGACCTCAACCTCCCCCCGAAAGCAGTTTCATATTCCGAAAAACCGACTGAGTCGGGTTTGAGACCAAAGAGGTCCTCCCTTTGTGGTTCTTGCTTACGTTTTTTTAAAGGGGGCTCTCTATTACATAACGGCTCATGTCTAAAATAGTTATAAACATTTGTAAAATTTGTTCCGCAGAAACGGCAGGACCTCTTAAAAACTACTTTACATGCAATCTCATGCTTTAATCTAGTATCTTTTCGTGTAAACACCTGTCCACATTTTCCACAAATAACTTCACAATGGTTATCAAAATTATCAAATCGGGACAGGTGTTTACACGATTTTTCATGCCTCACACGGTCTTGTTCTCTATTAAAAGATTTCCCGCAAAAAGAACAAATCAATTTAATATTGTTCAAAAATTCTTGGGTTTGAGAGGAATCCCCACAAATAGCCTCGTGTCGTATTCTGTTATTAGATCTCGAAAAAGATTTGCCACATTTGGCGCAAATGCACGAGGCTAGTTGTGGAAATTCCTGACTATAAATACATGATAGTTCATGAGCCATGCACTCTCTATGGCTAGCAAATGTTTTATCACAGTTGGCACATTTCCTTGATGAGGATTCCATTTTTTGTAAAATATATATTTAATAAAGAATAACTATATATAATAATAAAGAAAAAAAATTATCTCCGACCGATAAATGAATTAAAAAAAAATATATATAACTATAATAAGAAAAAAACGAAAAGAAAAACTCTATAAACTAGTATAAATATAAAGAACACACGAAAATAACTTTAAATATATATATATATATATAATAAGAACAAAAAGAAAGAACAATTACTTTGAAAATGATATTAAGAAAAACACACGAAAATAACTTTAAATATATATATATAATAAGAACAAAAAGAAAGAACAATTACTTTGAAAATGATATTAAGAAAAACACACGAAAATAACTTTAAATATATATATAATAAGAAGAAAAAGGAAGAATAATTACTATAAATATAAAGAAAACACGAAACGAAAAAAATTTAAACTTTAATAAATATATATAATAGCAAGAGAAAAAAAAAAAGAACACTATAATAAGAGAATATGAAGATGTAAAAAGAAAACCCCAAAAAGAAAAATGTTAACAGAATAGAAAATTTTTAATAGAGAACTAAATAAAAAGAAAAAACTTACCTTAGGATAGAAAAAAAAAGTATGAAGAAACAAAAATAACTTTGAAATAAAGAAAAAACACTGTAGATAACTATAATAAGAAACTAAACTAATAATCTAAACAAAACTGTAGAAGAAGAGAGAGAGTTCTAACGCAGAGGACACTAAGTACGATAGGAACACTGTGAAGTCTGGAGCTAGAATGAGAGTAGTGGGGGTAGGCACACGGGTACCTCCGGTTGTATCCTCGAATCTGATTGGCTGATGGTTTCCCCCACCACTCTCTTCCGACCCTACCGCTTCCTTCGCAGTGGACCTTGTCCCCCTACATGCCTATGCATGTTCAAACGTGAAGAGACTTGTCGCCTAACGCAGCTGTACTCTCCACGGCCTTCTATATAACATATGTTATGAAAATAATATTACGTATATTAACTTTATGATTTTTTTTTTTTTTTTTCGATATTAGAGTCTACTATTAGGTTATTATATTTGTAAAATTCGAAAATGATATTAGTTTCAATTTCGATTTATTACAATATTCGTGATATTGGAGATGTATATTCTTAGATTATTAAATATGTTTTGATATTTATGAAAAAAAAAAACAATACATAAAAGTTGATGAGAAGAAGAGGGAGGGGGGAGAGGAGGGGTGATGACATTGTTGTTAATTTTATGATATATTATCGTAAAATTATTAGAATATATGTATATATTTCATTGTTATAATTTATATTCCTTTTGTAATAATATATATTTTATTCGTTACTATTTATGTTTATATTCATTTGTAATAATATATGTGTATATTTCATTGTTATAATTTATATTCGTTTGCAATAATATATATTTATGTCGTTACACTTTATATTTATATTCCTTTGTAATAATATATATTTTTCTCGTTACAATTTATATTTATATTCCTTTGTAATAATATATGTATATATTTCATCGTTAGTAACTATAAATGTATGTTTTTCATCGTTACCATATATGTATATATTCATTTTGTAATAATATATGTGTATATTTCATTGTTATAATTTATATTCGTTTGCAATAATGAATATTTTCGTCGTTACACTTTATATTTACTTGAGGTAGACAAGATGAGACCAGTTGAGACAGGTCCGGACCTGTCGAACTTAAAAATGAAAAAATACAAATTAGGATTAATGATTAAGATTAGGGATTAGCATTAGAGATTAAGGATTAAGATTAGGGATTAAGATCAATCAAAATAAATTATATTGGTCACGTGGTGTACAGGTGGTTAAGGTAAGAATAGCCCAGGGTCCAAAGTCCAATTCTCCTCCGCAAATTCTGGGACCAGAACCGCCATTTATACCCTACTCTGATGGAAATTTTGAAAGCTTTATTTTAATATTCATAACGTTTATATTTAACAAAAAAGAGAGACTATTCTTGTCGGATCACACAAACTGAAAAAATGGTGGCTGATTTAAAGAATAATAGGCCAATAACAATAAGGGAAATTTATTGCGAAAAAATTGGTAAAAGATTTTATTTTTTAACTTGCATATATGTCTTTAAACATGTAAAAACCAAATTTCTAATGCGGGCACCACGGGAAACTTTTTAAATTAAAACTGTTGGTACTCAGTAGATGCGGAATTTGATGCTCTACAACTTTTATTTGATGATTTTTTTCTCTTAGAAAACTCATTTCTAAACTTCAAGGCCGTTTATAGTAATCTGAATCAGTTTTTGACAAATTTTGTAAATATCAGTTTAGGTACTCGTACAATTTAACGTTCTTTAATTTTATTAAGGATACGTTCGCTTCTGTTTCCCGCTTAAGAATTATAGGTTAAAGAATAAAATAAATTGAAAAAATCTAACTTTTTTTACTGTAAAATGTTTTCCCTTAGTTGCCAGCGTTAATACCTTCGTTTTTTGTATGATTAAAACCATATATAAAAGTAAAAAAAAAAAAAAAAAACCTGCTTCAAAGATTGACCTGGATGGATTATGAAATACACTGGGATTATTGACAAAGACTAAGTGGATTAAACGAGCAAATTAGCAGTTTTGTGACCAATTGATGAAAACATTCTTTTTAAAAAAGAAAGACATGATGAATGAGGATTCGTAGAAAAAAAAACAGTAATCGACTGCTGAAGCTGGACTACAATAGATAAAATTACCCAGTCAACTGAAATGCATCAAAGACGAAAAAAATATATACTATAGTTTGGGAAAAAAAACTTTCAACTCATTGAATCCTATTATTATTTAGAAATTAGGATATATCGAGAATATGACAAACTCTGGCATATAATGTATTATTAGAGGTAATTAAATGATTACAATGCAGAATGTATCGACAGCTTTACGCAACAAATGGAAAATTGAAGTTACCTTTGTAACTAAAATTAAAAAGTACTTTTCGGTTGAAGTTGGTTGAGGAACTGGGAGTGGCGAAGTGGCAATACCCCGATTCGTGCCAATTAAGAAAGGATTAGAGGAGCTCTCAAGGCTCAGGGTATTAGATCGGCTTTATCTCACCGTCTTCCAATCGGCCCAACTCTTTTAAAAACAAAATAAATTTAACAGGGCTACCTCCTAAATACAAAATAAATTTAACAGGGCTACCTCCTAAATACAAATTATTAACCTTAACTTTGGTTCGTCGTGGTTGTTTTTAGATATAGATCAATGCATTCAGTAATAATAGTCTGTGGTACAGACCCCGTTATATCACATTATTAACATTCGGCTGAGACTTCGTAAATAGCTTCATGTCATCGCAATCTATAAATAGTTTATTTACGATAATTCTCGGAATTGAGGCGTTTTCAATTTGGAGATCGGCAAACTTTGTCTATTTAATTAGGTATTAAAAACTCGCTAATACTCATTTGCTTTTCAATTGGATCTTAAGATGATTTGATCACAAATTCGATACAAACACGTGGCTTACAAAAATATTGGGCCGTTTGGCCCAATAATCACGTCATTTTGATAATTTGGGAGTGTAGGTCACGCCAAACAGCTCAATTTCTATTAAGTTCGCCTTTCTTCTTGACTTTGTGCTCAAGTTATCTAACGATTCAAGTGGAAAACAAGTTGATTTTTACGAGTTTATAGTACCTAATTGGATAGCTGCTCTTTCAACTGATGCAAAAGGTTTTGTTTCTACAGCGGCTCTCAGAATTTGCTTGTTTTTCTGCGTATTCTCTGGGATTATTCATTTAAAGTAGATAAGGGTACATAAGAACAACTGAGATTTACTGTGTACAGTTATAAATTCAGTATTTATTTATACATCATCAAAAAAGTGTACACTTTTTAAATTATACGGAAGTCTTATTTTACCACCCTCGTATTTTTTTTTCACTATACACTTTTTTGTATAATAGGGATATATGTATACCTTTTAATATAACGGAACTATGTAAGAAAGGAGACACAACTCAAATATCAACGGCTTCCCGTTGACTTCAGACAGATATGAAGTCTACATTTTATTTAATACTGTTATCGTTAATTCTAGAGAGAATTATAAATTTTTCTCAGCCCAAATAATGCATGGCAATCCCCTTTGACCTGCCACTTACATGATGTTACTTCCGGCTCAAAAATATTTCTTTAATTTGATGTTTTTAAGTAAAATTGTAGGTATTTTACTTTTTTTTCTTTGCTTTTATGCGATACCTCCATCAGGCCATGTTTAGTAGAGGGTCTATTAAGAGAATTTCTTCGTTAGGCTCACCACCTCGTCTTTCGCCTGTCAAACATAACCCCCGTCAATCTCGTCAAATACCTCCAATTAGCTGCGGATAACATGAAATTCAGCCAGGTACATCATTAAAAGAAACGATTAAAGAACCTCATACTCAACAAGGTACATCATCACAAGTGACAATTGAAGAATCTTCATTTTTACACAAACCCTTATCAGGTGCTTCAGTATGATAGAGAGGTGATGGAGTCCACTACGATACCAAGAGACCCCAGATCTCCACCGATATTCATTAAAAACATTTTAAAAAATTCAGTTACTAAGTAATTAAACAATATAACAGGCTCTGGAAGCTATTTATGTCTAAGCAGAACAAAGGACATTAAAATATCAATAGTATAGCTGAAACCTACAGATAAATCATGAAATATCTAACAAAAACCAAAGCGGATTTCCATACGTATCAATTACGGCAAGAGCTAACTTTAAGGGTAGTTATAAGAAACCTACACCCCTTAACACCAACTCAAGCAATAGAAGAACTGAAAATTTAGGTTTCATGCCGCGCCAGGATACCAATTTTTTGAAAGAGAGTAAAGAACAGCCAGGAATAAAAGTTTCTCTACCCTTATTTTTCATAGATTTGGAGCCACCTCAAGGTATTGAAAAAGCATACGAAATAAGAAGAATATACTATACAAGTGAGATAGTGAATAAGCCATATTCCAAGAGGGAAATCGTCCAGTGGCACAATTGCAAGACATATCGCCACACCAAGACTTACTGTCATCATTTGTCGCGTTGTGTGAAGTGTGGGTAGCAGCACAAATCTGGTGAGTGCACATAATCGAAACGAGATCCTACAGTATGTGCTTTCATTCAGCGACATCCACAACCAGCCAACTAAAAAGGCTGCCAGATATACATAAATAACAAGTCAAGATTTCAGAAATCCTGGAACAAAGAAGAAAATGAAAGATCAAGAAGAGAACCTTCCAAAATATATTGACCGAAGAATTCCTTCCATCGCGCTACCCCCGCCGAGGATTTTTTTTAAGTTTCCCAACCCATTGGATGGGCCTGTGCTCGGTGGTGATCCGAAGCTTCCTTCTAAAATCGTAAGATCTAAATTGATCGATAGCCCACACTATCGCGAGCAGCTCTCTCTCCAAAGCGCTATACCTCGCCTTTGCATCTGTAAGATGTCTACTGGCAAATGCAACGGGACGTTTCCCTCCTACTCCATCCTGGGATAGTATAAGAAACCCTGCCCCCAGCACAACTCACTTACATCGGTGGTAACGGAAAATCGGAAAAAAAAAAAGAAGTCCGGGAACATCACTACTGGGTCTGTTTGTAATCTGTCCATAAACTTCCTGATGTTGTCGATGAGATCATCGCCTTATTTTAGCAAATTGTTAATTGGAACTTGTCACGTCAATCCCCTGTAATAATTAAGCTTACCGAAAAGTCTCCTGATTCCCTTAACATCTCGTGGTCCCGCCAATAGCCTCTACTTTAGCCGCGTCCGGCCTAACCAGTCCATCGAAATCGGTAGGCATAAATAAAAAATCCGTTATAGCCACACTAATGATTTTTCTCTGGATAATTTTAATCCAAAACGGCGCAACCTCTCGAATACGTTTCGTAAGTGTTCTGCGTGCTCAATTTCCGTCTTGCTAAAGACCAGCGAATCGTCCATATAGACTTGCCATACAGTCTCATCCAAGCCCCTCAAGAACTCGTCCATTAAGCACTGAGAATTCTTTAGCCCAAACGGCATTCGGGTAAATTCGTAATGTCACCTTTGTAATGTAAATGCCGTTTTATGTTGTTCCTTTGTGTACATTTTTATCTGGTGATAAGTTACTTTAAGATCGAGCGTACTAAATATTACCGCCCCACTCAGCCTGTCCAATATGTCTTCAAATCCGGAGATCAGATATTTTTCGTCTATCGTATTTTCATTTTGTCTTCGGTAATCTATCACCACTCGGTACTTTTCTTTGGTCTCGCCCGGCGCTCCTTTCTTTCTCACCGCCCAAAACGAGTTGATGTATGAACACGTGTAATTGACTACTACCCCCAGCTTATTTAGACTTTCTGATTTATCCCGAATATACTGTCTAAGAGCTTATGAGTATCTCCTCTCGTTTACGTATTAGTGACAGTTAGTATCTCTCCATCTTTGAAGAAAATGCTTTCAAATTCCGCTTTTATCGATTTCCTCCATTCTTTGACTCAATTTACTGCTGCTAACCCTCTTACCCCGTGTGATCTCCCTACATCTATGCGTTTTCTCCCCTAGCTTAATACTCTAGGTATCGTTGGTGTTCGTTACTCCTCCAGCTCCTGCCTGTTCCAACAGGTCACTCTCTCTTATCATCTGATATTTCCGAGTTATTTTCTCTACAATAAGCATCTTCCAATCTCTCCTCTCTCCTGCCCATCGGATTAACGCAATGGCAGCTTCTGCTTCCACGCTACATGGCCCTCTGGTACTCCGGCATACTGCCCACTCATCTGCCGTGGCGACGTGCGCTCTCTGAACTTCTGGAAAATATCCTCCTCCAAAAGCCTTCTTCAGCTTCGTCTTGATCTGGTTAAGTGAGAAGAGACTCTACATACCAGGGCTGCATTCAATGCTTGGGCGTCTCATCTCATAACTTGAGGTGAATCTCAAATTTTTCCTAGCTAAACGTCAACATAATTAATACAAACTTAAAGCTTATCAAACGAAGATGTTTTACTAAAAGTTTAGTAGCTGTAGTATAGTTGGATGATGATAAAACAAAATTGTGAATAATTTTTTGATTTTTTTTAAAACATAGCTTAATTTAGTTGGTCAAAAGTCCTCTTTGAATAAATTTAACAATAACAAACTTTATTTTTATTGAAAATAAATTTAGTATAGTTCACAGTGAAGCAATCTTTAATTACTTAAATTAAATATTTCTTTACTTACCGCTTTCTATTCAACAAAAACCATGACACTTAAAAAATAAAAATTTTGGATTTCCTACGGTTTTGATGGAAATTGCCCTATTGTTTGTATAACATTTTTTTGGGGTATTGAGATCTGCTATCACTCCAATATTTTTTTCCCTCTATAGGACACATATAAAGTAGTAAATTTAAGATTTGTATTTTTTAAGATAGTCGCATTTTTTGTTGAATAGGAAGCGATAACATACAAAACATTTTATTGAAGTAATTAAACATTGCTCCATTTTAAACTAAACAAATTTACATTAAACAAAAGTAGAGCTGGTCATTCTTAAAACTATTTAATGTGGACTATTGAGCGGACAAACTGCTAATCGGTCCTAGTACAACCAATGAAGGATCTAGAACCTTGGGTTCACTTCTTTGTTAGTGAAAATATGAAGTACTATTTCTCGGTCAGCGGATTGGCAAGGAGTTGATTTGACCGAGATTATGCCCAACTGCCGAGTTTTTCCCTTAATTAATTGATAAAAAAAATACTGTTCTAATGATTTTTTTTTTAAATAGGGTAGGCTGACCTAAGGGAAGGAAAGAATGATTAAAGTAAAAAAAAAAAGAAAGACAGAAAAGTCTCTAAAGCCAGGCTCAAACTGGAAGTCTTAGCTGCTAAACCACTTTGTAAAACAATTGCCCAACTTGACAGCACTTTCCTCTGAAGTACTGACGCTATAGACTACTAATCCAAGACAATGATGAAGCAGTATTTGTTTCCTGGTATAATCAGTTCGGAATGGATTTGTTTAACCATATTAAAAAGCAAAATATATATATACATTGTATTTTCCTATATAATCTCAGGTTCAGATTAGACCCCACCTTAATGGTGTCATTTTATATTTCTATTTGCTTTATCACAGCTACATTTAAAGTTGTTCAGTTCTTAATCCTAACCTCCTAAAAAATTTTTGCTTTTAATTTGCTTTCTATTCAGATTATCAAGAGCTCATTTTCTCTTGATTTTTTTATGAATCGAACTTACATCTATCTAAAGACCCCTTTTTGTTTGTTTTGATATTTAGGCACGAAACATCCTGGTCATCAGCCCCCAATCAATAAAATAATACTATCTTAAAAGCAGCAAAAAAAAAAAGAAGTAATAATTAAATTAACTAAAAAAAGGATATATATATATATATATATTTATATATATATATATATATATAAAAGGATCAGCACATGATCATTAGCTGTTGACTTGTTAAATATATTTTACAAGATTTTCTCTGTACAAGAAATTCATAATTTTAGTATCTTTTTCCTCCTGGTTTCCCAGGGATACTGATATATTCAAGGGTATCCCAAATTATTTTAACCTCGTGATGTTAAACGGACACTCTTCTAAAATATTTTTTATTGTAAATATCTTATCACATTTTACTTTTGGGAATGGAATATTTTGTTATAATATGGAAGTGTGACAGTCTGGTCTGACCGTTCCTCAGCAGGACAAGGACAGCTTCTGTGTGACTGATGCGTTAGAAGCTGATCCACGATTGTATGTCTTTTTTATCGTCTTCATTTTGCTTAATACGCTATAGTCCACAGTCTCTGCCATTCTTGGATTATCATTTCTCTTAGAGGTCGCAGAATCTCCGACGCTTTTAAGAGAGGTTTGCCGCGGCCTGAAAGGATAGGAGCTTCTTCTGCTGTTTTATCAGTCATTAACGGCTATATGATCAAGCAACTAAATATTTTTATGACCTAGAGAATATTTATATAGAAAAAAATCTAAGAAATGCGGCATTTTCTCAGTTAATTAATTAATTTAACTAGGTACTAAAAACTCATTTGTACCATTTTCTTTCGGCTCGAATCGTGATAATTCAATCACTAAATCGAGAAAAAAGGTGGCTTAGGTAATTACGTATTGGTCCGATTGACCTATATAAGCTCCTTATTTTGGCATGTAAGTGGTAGAGGTCACGCCAACTGGCCTAATATTTTTGCAGGTCCTATTTTTTTCCCTCAATATCGTAATCAAATTATCTTACAATTCAAGTGGAAAAGGGTGTCCATGAGTTTTTATTAGCTCATCAAATAGGCAAAGTTTAGCCATCCAGATTAAAAAACGCTCGTTTTTCGAAAATGTTGGTAAGTGGAAATTGAAATGAAAGTTGTAGGTTGCCATAAGATAAAGCCATTCACAATATTTTAAACGATTATTAATAATTTGAAAAAAAGTAGGTCAGTATTTTCTCAACATCCCTTGAAGCTTCTCATAGTAACTTATTTCTTGATTCATGTGATTGTTGAAAGGGATTTCGCTTTTCAAAACACGGTCAAGATGCATCATCAAGGTAAGTTTTCGGTTTATTATTCGAAGGAATCATTTTGAGATATAGCAGAGGAATATCTGTGACACTTCTTATGATTTGGAAAACCTTGTAAACTCATTTTACTTTTCTTAAAATTATAAACTCAATTTATCTCATCATAACAGAAAACCTAATTTCATGAAGTCTTTAATCATCTTTATCTAATAGCTTATCTTATATGGTTCTATTGTTAATTATTTCTTGTCAAAGATGTCATTACCATGATACAATTGATAATACTCCGTATCAATGAATGTTTGATGCCGTATGCGCTTACTAACAATTGTAGTTCTCGACATGTGCACGAGGCGATATTAATTCGTATTTATCGCTAGGATGGTTGACTGTATCAGGAGCAATTACATGGGAATATTATAGCCTGTTGCTAGATTGGCGAGCGATAAGGACGGACGCCCTGGAGCTCCGTGCTGATTGGCTAGCTCCGTTAGAGCGATCACGTTAGCAAACAATTATACCATTTGTAAACGACAGGTCAATAAGCCATGTTCTCATCAGCATTTAGATAAGCCACTTTCAGCATCTGATAGCTGCCTCGGGGGTTCAATAGTTCCAATTAATAACTTTATTTAATTGAAAGGGTGTAACTTTGTTATGAGGAAATAGTTACACATTTTTATTATACTTTATTTCACTATAAGAGGTATTAAAAAAATAAATGATGCCTCTTCTTTAGTATATAAAAAGGTTTATAGTGTATGTCATATTTTGTTTTAGTTTTAGGAGCGTAGGAGGTTAGAGGAGGATAACAATAATAAAAGGCTTAGCGAACCCGAAAGTTCGATGCCGACACCACCAATCGGTTATTACACACCTCTCTCCAGCGCCCACCGTCCAAACCCAGACCCTCAAGATCGGTATTAACGCAATCTTCCCTCCTCCGTTTTGGTCTTCCCCTCGGACATATACCATTCGATACAGCAAATATTAACCTTTTAGGAATTCTTTCGTTACTAATTCCAGCAATTTTAAAAGGCCATTTGATTTGCTGCGATGTAATCACTTCAATTATAACAACCGGATAAAGTTCACGCAATTCGGCGTCTGAACTCTCCGATTAACTCATCCATCTTCAGTCCGAATATTCTACGCAATACATTATTTTCAAAAACTTTAAGACGTTGCTCATCCCTTAATGTAAGCGGCCATGTTTTGCATCCATAAAGAACTGTAGGTAAGGTAACGGGTTTATAGATTCTAGTTTTTAGGTTCCGGGACAAGAAGCGTGATCTAAGTAGTTTTGTCACAGAAATATAACAAGAATTTTCCACCAGCAGCCTAACCTTAATAACCTCTTCAATTTCTAGTTATCGTAGACCCTAGATACCTAAACTTCTCTGCATGTTCAAATTTGCCTATGTTTAGGTTATTTCATTTTTATTGTACATAGTTTTTGATTATTATTTTACTTTTGTTAATTTTATATTTTCTGTATATATGGTATAGATGTGTTCATATATCACTATAATTATTGTCCACGTGATTATTATATTTCTAAATAAACAAATAAAAACCTGTTCAAACAAATTATCGTCTATATCGATATCACCAGCAATAACGCCATTTTTGCAGCTAACTATATTTTGTCTTCTCCTTGTTTATTTCGAGTCCAAGTTCTTTACCGGCTTTCATTAACGTTGCCATATTTATTTTTATAGTTTCCTTGTGTTCGCTTAACAGGGCCAGATCATCCGCATAGCCAAGCACGGATGTTGTCCCACCCAGCATGGGAGGTTAGCTCTATAAATATAACATATGTGTGAGCTCTTGTTACTTAATACTCTCCTAATACAGAATGAAAATTTTAGACTAAAAAGTTGTACGGGAAATGGTATTTATTCATCTGGAGGTGGTAGTTGATGGTGGTAGCAACTGAAGTGGTTGTTGACGTGATAGTATTTTACCTAGGTTACAAGGGTTATTTATCGATCTAGACATTTTTCTTGACTACAATATACTAATTATTATATCATATATAAGATTATTTATATTATATTGTGATATAATTATAATTATTATGAAACAGAAAATGTAGCACAATATAACGAGCAATGAAAATATTATAGACAGAAAGTTTAAATTATTTTTGGGATTATATGAAGCTGGACAAGTCGAATATATATTATGGTTACAAATTTCAATAACAATAATTATATAATAATATAAATTGACAATAATGTGTGGTGTATAATTTAGATTTTTAAAGAAATTAAAAACGCATGCAATCCTTCCAGTCCAAAGTCCTTCGAACAATAGTCAATGCTCCATATTATGTCACGAACAAGACCCTACACCATGACCTTAACATCCCATATGTCCATGACATCATCCCATCCAGATTCTCCAACTTTCACCAGAACCTCATTCATCATCCCAATCCTCTAGCGCAATCCCTATCCAGCTCCGAGCATCCATACCATCCCCCTCGAAGGTTGAAACGGCAGTGGCCTCGAGATCTTTTGTAAATATGCCTTTGGAGTCCTGGCAATGGCCAGCTTCTCCACTCATGTCCTGAGCGTCTGTGGCTGTAGTGCCCTCTTTCAGTCTCCACTGGCTTTTAATACTAGTGATGCGGCTGGAAAAGTGGCACTGGGATCTTCCGGAGTCTTGCTTTGCCTCCCGCGTGTGGAGGGAAAAGCCTGGCTCGGAGATTCTTGGGCAAATGTATATATTGTATATAGTTATGATTGTGTTTAGAAGTTTTTATTTTATTTTATTTGTTTATTTTTATTTTTTATTTGTATTTACCTCCTTCATCAGTATTATTTATTTACTTCTTATATTTATATTTATTTCTTTATTATTTGTATATATTGTATGAATGAGAACTTTTAGCCCTAATGCTTATAGCCCTCCAGCAATGGCTGATTGTATTATTATTCAATAAATAGATTTAAAAAAAAAAAAAAAAATTAAAAAGTTGTCCGAACTGTGATTTCGTTTAGTTTATTTAATGTTGTTAAAAAATAATACAATCTGAACTATAGAATATATGTAAATTTAAGTTATACATATTGCACTAACTACTAAAACTATGAATACAATTAAATAAACAGTTTTATAATTTGTTAAATGGGGTACCCACGCCCCTAGTAATTAATAAATAAAATAGTACAGTTTGGAAATAATTGTGTTAAACATATTATTATTATATTATTGATTATGAGCATACTTCTTTAAAAAATAAATGAAATATATAACTCAAGTCAATCGCATAGCAGATAATTATGTTAATCCATCTCCTCTCTCTGGAAATTCACATCTCTGATATTAATCTTAGAGGTAGCTGTTTAGTCTATGAACTGTCTACGTCAGTCCTAAGTTATCCCTACTATAAACCTGGAATTAATTAATTTAGGACAGTTTATTATTTTAGGTTTATTGCTTCTTGCGTCTTAAAGGCAAAACATTAAACGTTGGAAGGAGATTGTACCAGCTCAGAATTTCTAACCATCCTCAACAGAAACCCCATAACCATTGGCATTAGGTACCTTCCAGAAATTCCGCTATTACAACCACAGTCCTGACGACAGGAAATCAATCACAGACACTCCCAAAAGTAGATGTTTGTATAAAATCCTAACAACACCTATGTTTATTGAATATTTTAAAGTATAAGGATGAGCTGTTATGGATCAATCGATTATTTAGAGAAGATTTTGAACTATTGGGTCGATTAATATACCTTTAATATTGTGCAACGCTATCAGAATATCCTATCCTTTGGAATGGTTAGTTGTTCTTTTAATAGCCAGCCCAAAAAAAAAAAATTAATGTGCCTGTCTTGACAACTACAACTACAACCTCTTTTTATCAAATTACTTACAAACGCCTAAAACTTCGTGAATAGCTTCCTCTTATCGTAACCTACAACTTTTTATCTTAGAAAATTCCCAGAAATGGGTAATTTTCTCATTAAGTTAATTAATTTAATGAGGTACCAAAAACTCATGAACACTCATGTGATTTGTACTTGAATCGTAAGATAATGTAGTACAAAATTGAGAAAAAATGTAGACTACAACCTGATTGGTCTGTTTGGCTTGCAAAACACACCATTATTATAAAGCCAACTTTTTTAATATTTTTTTTTTCGATCAAATTAATTTACTTTTCGAGTGGAAAGAAAATGTATTTTTATTACTTTTTAGTACCGCATAAAATATAGAAAGCTTACAAATCTCAAGATTGAAAATATCCAATTTCCGAAAATTTTCATAGATAATAAAAAATTGCAGGTTTCTATAAGATGAAGTAATTCACGAAGTTTTTGAAGGACATTAAAAATTTTTTAAAAACATTCTGTACTGCAAACTATACATTATTGAAAACGCAGTATAACGGTTTTATTAGTTTATTACCCGTTTATCTTATTGTTTAATTTTTTAAGGAATAAATAGGATCTATGTATTTAACTGCAACAGTCTCATCTTACTACTCAATACGTACTTCTACTCGCACTTAGTGTAATTATAAACATCCTAGGTATTCTCCTAAATTTATTTCTGAATCCATATGAAAGAATATATATAGGTAAGTCAAAGTAATAAAAATCATAATCGGTTATCGTAAATTGTCAGTATTTTCTATAACTATTCATTTGGGTTAGATTCATGGGGTCTTAGAAATTACAGTTACATTTATAAATTTCGAACAATATTTCAGAAACCAATTTTCTAAGAAAGAATAAATGAATTTTCATGGAGTACGTCTTTACTCAATTGTTTATTCAATAAATAATATACACAACACGAACAAAACTCATTGAAAATATATACGACTTTGTTAAAGAATATTCAGCGCTTTTAAAAGTTTTATTAGTAATACACTGTAATTTACAAATAAATATAGCATTACACTTTATGATATCACAGGAATATTAAAAGAAATATAAATACTCACAATAACCATTTAAATTTGTTTATATAACTAAATACAATAAATAAATAGAGTACAATAAAAATATTACCTTATAATATGTAATTACTAAAGAATATAATTTATCAGTATTAAATTAACTTAAAAGAAATTATAAACAAATTCCTGACATAAGGAATGGCTGTATTGCCAGACTATTCTATAATAATTGTCAAAAATAATCCAAATTTTACCATTCCTATATTAAATTATTTGTCCAAATGGTATTACATATTTTCCAAAGCATTTTCATCCATACTTTACTGTATAGAGAATATTTAAGTAAGAAGTGCATAATGTTTCCATTCCATTTTTATTATATTATTAAAGTATTATTACACAACGAACATATTGTCTGATTATTTTCATAATATAACCTACAGTTTAATTTTACTCATTCTTCTCAGGTCTAACAATTCTTATTTATTTTAACATTTGCAACTGCGTAATAGAGCACCTAGCAACTTTGACGCTAAGTGATTTGTTCCTTTAAATTCTGATTGATTATGTCCTAGATTTATTGATTATTGGGTAAGTAATTGGTGAAGCAGCAGGCCATTTTCTTTTTATTCTGGGTTTAAGAGGAAATCGATTAATTGAGATAAGACATTTATGTTATTGGAATGATTTAATATTTGATTTTTGTGCGTTCTACTGAGCCCCAAAGTTGTGTATGTCGGTATGTCAAAATTCATTGTAGTAAGTGTTGTAGAGTAGCTGCTTGTTTCGTAGGTCAAAAAAGGATCTATAGACGAAAATATGTGTGTTGATTATATAGTTATGTCAGTTTTTGTCTTTTTAATTTTGTATGCATGTTTCAAGTAAGTATTTTCTCTAATTGTAAGTGGAATCCAAGATGCCATACAAATTATTTTTATAGAGTATGGGTGGTTGTCGATTTTTAAAGAATATAAATTTCTCCGAAGAGTTAAATTTAATTTTTTGTTTATATGATCACTTTTCAAGGCTAAATGATTATTTCTGCAGAATAATAAAAGCTAAAATCATATTGCTTTGGGAAGATATTGCAGTATCGTCAGTGAAGGTGAAGATGGTGGTGCAATGGTGCTCTGGGATATCAGAAGTAGGGAACAGAGGATTGTGCTGAAAACACTAACCTGTGGTACGCCAGTGCGTTGTGTGAACAAGGAGGAAACAGACAAATCTGTAGAAACACAGAAAAGTATTTCAAGAAAGAAGAATTGAAGAATTAGATAATCTGAATGAAGAATCGGCTTTCATATAATTATAAATATGTAATTATAATTCGTATCGGAATAATTAATTTCTGACATATCATGATTTATAATTTTTCAAAAAGTTGCTTTATTTGAATTTACTTTCTGCCAATGGCGAGTTCCTAGAGTAGAGAGCCTAGAGCCCCTTCGGGTTATTGAAGAAAAAAATAATTCATTTTTCTATCTACTCACCATTATTAAATACTCCATTGTTCAATAATGGCAACTAATAAAGAGCATCCAATTGTTATTTTTTCCATAAACTAAATGTAGTATCAGGTAGTTCTTTGGAATAATTATAATGAGACGTGAGGGTGAAGTTGGAGCGAGTGAAGAGGTAAGAGTGGCTTGGGAGCGCCGGCTATGGTAATGGGTAAATAAAGCAGTAAAAAGTTAGCCTCATAAATATTCAGCCACTGACTGCTACATTTTCCCTTTCAGTGAGGACTCGCATCCATCCCTACGGTTGCACTTCCCATCAATATCTGAAGAGGTCACGTTTTTGTAATATAATCATTTTACAATGCGAAAGGTACTCGAAAAAGTAGCCATCATACGATTTTTTTTATAAGAATCAAGGCCTATCATTAGAAATGTTTTTTTTTTTTCTTTTTATTATTTTAATGGAATTTACAACTGTATTACATAGAGAATAAATAAGTAAATGAGAAATTTGTAACATGGCATGTACAACATGAAGAGAAACTACCCATTGGTAGAACTCAAATTAAAGTTCTATATTAGAAGATCCCGAGGCCATCTTCTTTTCAGACGCCTCGGAGGGTTATCAGGGATCGAGGAGGAAGAAAGGTTTTGAAACGAGAGGATTCGGATGATTCTGCAGTTTGTTATGGAAGGAAAGGTATCTGGATTGGGCCAGATCGGAAACATATGGAACATTAAGGTCTTTATGGATGATTTTATTTGTGACAAAGTAAGGAGCGTTGAGGATTTTACGAAGGATTTTGGATTGTAAGGATTGGATACGAGAGGAATTCGATGGTTTAGTGGAGCCCCAAAGCTCAATTCCGTAAGTCCAAATAGGTCTTATTATTGTCATATATACGAGTCGTTTATAATTGATTGAAAGCTTAGATCGTTTGTCTAGTAAGTGCTGCAGTAGTCGAAAACGTCGGGCGGTTTCTAGTCGTTTCAGTCTGGTATGGGGGTTCCAAGTGAGTCGTTTGTCAAGGTGGAGTCCTAAGTAGCGGATTTGCTCAACAGGAATAAGTGGAGTATTATTGAAGGATACTGTAGGACAAGAGGTCATAGGTTTACGACGGAGGGTAAAAGTGATTTGATGGGATTTGTTGGAATTTATTTTTATTCTCCAATTTTTACACCATTCTTCAAGGCTTGTGATATGTGATTGAAGAGTTTGGGATGCAATTAAAGGATCGTTATTAACTGATAGGATACACGTGTCATCGGCATAGGTGGTGATGACAGTGTTGGATTGGGTTGGGATGTCAGCTGTATAAACTGTGTAAAGGATAGGACCTAGGATACTACCTTGAGGAACACCGGCAGACTGAGTAAAAAGAGATGAATAAGCATTGTTATGATTGACTTTGAAGTATCTGTCAGTAAGGTAGGAACGTATAATGAGGAAGTATGTAGGTGGTAGGAATTCACGGAGTTTGTACATCAGTCCCGGATGCCAGACTCTATCAAACGCCTGTTCAACGTCGAGAAAGACTCCCGTGCAGTACATTCCGCGCTCCAATGCAGAGGAGACTACATCTACCACACGATGGCATTGCTGAATAGTGGAGTGGGATGTGCGGAATCCAAATTGGTGATCTGGGATAATGTGTTTAGAGTCTAGGATGGGATACAGGCGTTTTAAAATGAGTTTTTCCAGGATTTTGCCCATAATGGGTAAAAGGGAGATAGGACGGTAAGAGGATGGGTGTTCTGGCGGCTTTGTGGGTTTAGGTATCATTTTGACAATGGATAGTTTCCAAGAGTCAGGAAAATATGTGGTGCGGAGTACAGCATTAAATATATAGGTTAGGAACAATATGGCTTTTTTAGGAAGACATTTTAGGATCTGGGAGGTGATTAGGTCATGGCCAGGAGCTTTGCGAGAAGGTAATCTATTAATGATATTGGATATTTCTGAAGGATGAAATGCTTTAGGTGGAGGAGTCAATTGGAGTGGGGTATCCAATTCTGCTTCAATAAACTCAAGGTGGGTTGGATTAAGGATGTCTGGGTGTGGATTAAATGTTTTTGAGAGGTGTTGAGCAAATATTTGAGATTTTTCATCATCAGATCTGGACCAGGTTTGGGTTTCAGTAATAAGTGGGTGGTTAAAATCTTTGAATTTAAGGAGTTTTTTAGTGGTCAACCATAGTGATTTGTCACAAGTAGTAAGTTTTTCTGTCATGTTATGTAAATTTTGAACTTTGTATTTTCTAATTTCAGCTTTTAGTTGGTTAGTTAATTTGTTGTAATATGTCTTATCTGATGGATATCTAGTCCTGTGCCACTTCGATCTTGCTCTGCGTTTTTCCCTTAATAAGATACGAATATGCTGCGGCAAATTTGTCTGTTGGGAGTTGTCAGTTTTATTGGTAGATGTATTATTCTTTATTTTGTCACTTATAGATGTAGTAAGTTCTTTTATGGCTGTGTCAATATCACGTTTCGTCTTAAGTGGAATATTTAGGTCCAATTTATTTTCCAGGTCTTTACGAAAATTGTCCCAGTTTACTCGTCCTGTAATCAGTGTAGGAGAGGACGAGGGCTTAGGAGCGAAGGTTGTGTGTAATGAAAGCAGAACTGGAGAATGATCTGAGGAGAGGTCATCCAGGGATTTTATTGTGACATGGGAAGAGGAAATTTGGGAGGTGACAAATATGTCGAGGATATCAGGGCGTTTTTTGAGGGATGTTGGCCAATAGGTAGGATTCATAGGAGAGAGGACAGAGTAACTATTGGAAGTTGAGACAGAAGATAGTATGTTACCACGGGAGTTGGATGATCGACAACCCCATCGTTGGTGTTTAGCATTGTAGTCTCCTCCAGCAATAAAGCGCGATCCGAAGGATTGAAATAAGGATTCAAGTAAGGTAAGAGTATGACCGGGAGGACAGTATACAGCTGAGAATGTTAAATGGAAAGGACGAGTTGAAATGATAACCGAGGTTGCTTGAATAGCCTCCGTTGGAGTAGAAGGAATGAGAGAATGGGATAAGGATTTATGGATAAGGATGCAAGAACCGGCATGGGAAGTGTTGTCGGGGTGGTCTGATCTATAAGTGATATAGTCACGTATGTAGAAATATGAACGTCGAGTGAAGTGAGTTTCTGTCAGTAGAGCAATATCAATGTGATAGTCATGAAGAAAAATGTCGAGTTCGTCTCGGTGGTTTTGTAGTCCGTTAGCATTCCATAAAAGAACAGCTAGGGGCTTAGTGCTCATCGTGAGAGATTGAAGGGAATTTCGGTAAGGATTCTTGTGAGGAGGGTAATTAGTGGCTTGATAGTCTCTTGGAGATCTTTCAGGAAGGAAGCAAGGGTGGAGTTTATTAAATCGATCGGGTTTTGTTGGTCAGGTTGGTTTTGATTAGGAGTTCGTGAGGGAAAGATCTTATGATAAGGAGTGTCTGATGAAGGATGTACCCTTGGAACTTGGGAAGGAGAGTAAATATGAGCAGTAGGGTGGGAATAAACAGGAGTTGGATGTTCGGGCGGTAATTTTACACGTATAGGTATCTGGTGAGGAGGCATTTGCTGACGTGGAGATTTTGAATGAATGTGGGAGATTTGAGTCTTGGATTGGGAGGTCTGGATCTTAGGTTTGGAAGCCTGAGTCTTAGTTCTGATCTGACGTCATTCACCGTAGTGTCTGAATATAGGTGCCTAGAGTCTTGATGGGGATGATCTGTTGATGTAGAAGGGTTGTGCGTCAATTGTGGTATTATTTCGTTCGGCAGTTGAGGAAACGCTGCCAAATTTAGGAGTTCAGGTGCCTGTACCTGTGGGGTAGAATTCTTCTGTTCTTCTTTTAATGATAAATTATAAGTTCTTTGCTTATATAGCTTCTTATAGATAATGCAGCCCCGATAGGTTGCAGGGTGGTCCTCACCACAAAGGGCACATTTTGGTGGTTCATTTAACGGTTTCTGGCAGGTGTTAGAGGCGTGAGGCCCGGCGCATTTAACGCAACGCACCGAGTGATGGCAGTAAGCCTTTGTATGCCCTAAGTTTTGGCACTTGGTGCATTGAACGACTATTGGTTTCTGCCTCGGCTCTTCAAATTTTACAACAGAATACAGCAGTCTTTTAACTTCGAAGATTTCTGCATTATTCCGGGCTGGTTCTAGATCGATGAAAAATAATGGCAGTGGATATTTATCAATAGGATGTAAATAGAAGATATATGTCTTACCGAATGGCCGATATCTTCCAGATCTTTTTTTATAGCGGTAGTGGGTGTGGTAGAGTGAAGACCTCTCAAAACCACTCTATATGTTTTGTCTTCTTTTAGTTGATAGCAGTGGAAGTCGTGATTGAGTGCTGTCAAATGATTTATAAGTTTTTTATAATCATCTTTAGTATTGGTGTTAATCTTTATATCGTTGACTCGAGAAAAACACCGGAAGTTGGTCGGTCCGATCAGATTAGCTATTTCTTGACCGAACTGAATGAAATTGTCAATCTTGCTTACATAAATCGGAGGTGGCACTGGTTCAGTGAAAGTTCTAGGTTCAGTGATTTCGTTAATTTTATTATTGGCTGTAACAGAATTGTTACTGGATGTGTTAGTTGATGGTTTAGTGTCAGGTTTCATAGCTGAATTATTACTAGTTTTTGATTGTTTATTTACTTTGAGAGCTTGCTTTGTTTTAGCGGATTTGTTTTTTTTTTTATTAGGTGAGTTGCCCGCCGAACCGGGGGCAGAGTTTCTATGGCGCTTTTGGAGAGTTCGCCTTGTTAAATATTGAGAATCAGTCTCACTGATTTCGGAGAAAGGAGTCTCTTCATCTGATTCGTCAAAAGAAATGTTCTTATCAGAATCCATACCTCTAAATAATAATATATACAAAAAGAAGAGAGAAAAAAAAAAAGTATCACTAATAAGAAAATTTACAAAACAAATACTTAATAACTAATCTATTTACAAATATATATACAAATATTAAAAAAAAATTTTTATAAATAAATAAAATAGAGTCTCAGTAGAAAAAAAAATTAAAATAAAATAATCAATTAAGAAATAAAAACAGAGAAAAAAAAATATATATACTGTCTTAGGTACGAACTCAAGATATTCTGAACGTAAAATAAAGCGCCGTGACCTTGAATTTGAAAGATAAGACCCGCTGAGGGGAATTATCTGCCACGTAAACTGTCTCTAGCAATCGAGTACCAATTTAATGTTGCTAATTGTTAATAAAAGTCACTCACCTCACTGATTGTAATGTAAAAATGTTAAATTGTTTATAAACTCACTGTTTACAAAGTCTGAGAACAGGATTTGAGATAATAAGCACATAACAAACTAGCAAAGACGGAACGATACGAATATAGAACCTCAGTTTCGGCCATGACACTTACGACTTATTAGAAATGTTAAACTTTAAAACTAAATGTATGATAATATTATAAAGTTCATTAGTTCTTCAGCAGGTCATAACTTTGGGGAAAAGATATCTTTTGTATATATATATATATATATATATATATAATATATATATATATATATATTAATATATAATAAAATATATATATATATATAATAAAAAAATAATAATATATATATGTATATATTTTTTTTTTTTTACAATCAGTCACATCCAAGGACAGTGGTAATAGTGATAGAAGAGTAACCCATACACAGTATCTAGGAGATCTCGGCACATCTCACTCAGCTGCATTACTGACTTTAAGGAAGGACTAGTGGAAGCTGAGCAGAGACGTTATAACCAGACATACATGACTTCAGTAATCTGGCCATTGCCAGAACTTCAATATAGGCTTATTTACAACAGGTCTCTCGGCCACTGCCGCTTCAACCATCCAGTAGGATTGTAGGGATGGGCAGATCTAAACAGAGATTTGGATGATATGTAACGTTTTGGGAAACTTTATAGAAAGTTTCATTTCTATGAATTTTTACCATAAGAAAATTAAGAGTATTTTTTTTAAATGCTTGAGGCTTTTAATTATGAATATTTTAAAAAGTAGAAATTGACAAAGAATGATAAAAGTGTAGTAACATTTTTGGGATTAAATAAAAATACCAGTATTTCGAATGACAGATCGCTTTGACAAATCCCTCCGAATTAAAGATTGAATTTAATATTTTAAAAGAATTTTCATCATTCCAGGTTAGAGCCGTCCTGAGTAAACCCCCTTAGTAAATGGGTATTTTCATAATTAATAGCGGTGACATGTTTATACTCTCGTTTTCTCTACACTCTATGACATATGTTCCATAATATGAACATATATATATATATATATATATATATATATATATATATATATATATATATAAGTGATATATGTTCTGCGATCTATAACGGAGCATCCAATAGAGGGAGGGCTCGGTCGGTCGACTAACTTTTATTTTCCTCCTTCAAAATTTTTTTAAACAAATATTCATAATAATTACTTAATATCTGCATTTAATATTTTATTGTATACATTCTATAGCATAAAATTTGAATTTTAAAATTTGAAATGGTTTTTAAATGTAAAAATTATAGATATTTACAATTTAATAATTTTATATATACTCAAAATTAATTTACAAAACAATTATAAATACGAACATAATAATCAGAGGCATTTAAAAACAACTTCAAATTCAAAAGATGCCAATTTGACAAGTTTCCTGAGAATTGTTCTAAAATTTTACTTTCCTCACTTTATATATAACAAAAACATATCCATTATAATCAAAGTTATTTTAAGTCGGCTGGATATTATTTCAATTTTATATCCACTTAAAGAAAATGACTTAAATGACTATTGATGACATTTTTATTTTTTACAGTTATACCAATTTACACAAATATATTACTGTAAATTGTGTCATCTAGGAACAATGGATGCAGACCATCTAGACGCATGTCCTGCCTTGAGGGACATAAGAGACAAAATATTTTCAAATATACATATCAGAAAGTCTAAATTATACTGGGCAGCAAGATGTCGGATGGCCAAATGACCAACGACTGGCATAAGAAAAAAAAACCAAATATATTACTTTAAAATTTTTTTTTATTTAAATTTTTTTATTTTTTAAAATTATTATATAATTTTTATCTACAGAAAATCCATCCTTCCTTCACAGCCGAGAAAATATTTCTAATCGATATTTTACAAAAATGTAGGAAAAATATGTTTTTACACCTCCTTCCTTAATTGTATTTTATTTCTGTAACTGGTCTGTTTTTCACCCTCCTAGAATTTTATTGAACAAATACAATATATACATCGATTTTCACTTTTTTCTTGTACTTTGTATGATATGTAACTGATCATTATCAATAAATCTATATTTTTCAAATTATATTTTAATTAGACTGGAAACGAACAACTTGCTTCGATTTACTTTTTTTTTTTTTTTTTGGGTTGTCAATAAATTACTGATTATTCCTTCTTGATTACTCATAATTGTGTGAAATAATATTTCGGTTTTTACTGAAACTCTAGATATGTTAGGATAGTAGATGTTAATGATTTATAATTCATAAATTATAAAACAGGTGAATATAAAATATGTTTATTTAATACTTTTAATGGCTACTAGCTCATCAAGTGTTAACATAATGAAAATAAATTCATATACATCAGAATTCAGAATAAATTAGTTATAAAAAAACATATTAAGTTAAGCTAAGATTGAACATATAGCAAGTAGGAATAAATTTACATGACTAAATAATCATTGACTTTGGTCTGAAGAAGATCTAAACTGGACCAGGACGATTAGGTAAGTGATGCCTCCAGAAACAAGCTGTTAACAAACAATTTTGTGTTAATTTGTAAAAAGTATTAATTTTTTTTAACAAAAATAAATTTGTTTTGGAAAATCTCGTTTACTTATCACAATAAAGTACTCATCACTCATCCAGTGGAACAAAGACGCTACTACAAAATTTTAGATAAATGGTTTATCACTTGCAATTGTCAAAAAGAGGTGATTAATCGAATCATAAACGAAATTTTAATGGATACAAGAATTTCACACTGGTACAATCAATTATAAAAATCATGCTATTTAGATAATAATAATTCTAAATATCGGCCTCCTCTATAAAACTTTAAGTATGAATGACCCGCAGTTACGTCACCGGGTGAGTAATATGAGTCGTTTATAATCAGAAACGTAACTTCCTTTATTCTAAATTTTAAAATAGAAAAAACAATTACAAAATATTTCTTTTTGAATAAACGAAAAGTTTGATGACGGGATCTCGGAATGGCTTAAAGTGGCGATCTCTCCCAAGGATTTACACCTCTTAACGGAGTTCGACAAGGAGATTCCCTTACATGTCTATTGTTCAACTTATGTTTGGAAAAAGCGGTCAGAGAGACAGGAATCCAGACAAGAGGAACCATCTTCAATCACACTATTCAATGCTTGACTACGCCGATTATTTAGACATCATAGGAAGATCGAGAACGGCTGTAAAAGGCCTTTCTTGCCTTTGAGTCATCTGTAAAAAAAATGGGTCTTGTCATGAACTCTTTGAAGACTAAATACATGTTCATTAACGAAATCAAGCCTCCTGATGAAGTTATCGTACAATTTGGGTCCTACACATTTGAACGTCTATATATATAATTTACATATCTAGGCGCCCAAGTAAACGAAAATAATGATATTTCGGCTGAAATGAGAATAAGAAAAGCATTTGCTAATAGATGCTATTTTGGATTTCGCCGACAGTTTGAAAGAAGTTTACTTTCCAGAATTACCAAAATAAGACTGTACAATGCACTCATCAGGCCTGTAATTACATACGGATCGGAAACATGGGATTTTTTTAAAAGTAATATGAGAAACCTTTCTATGTTCGTAAGAAAGATTTTGCAACGTATTTATGGTCTACTAAGGGAGAACGCCACATTGAGAAGGTGAACAAACAACGAATAGTACTCCTTATAAAAGGAAACAAATGTTAAAATTATAAAGCTTGGCAGGCTTCGATGGACAGGTCATGTGGCCAGGATGGGAGCACAAGAAATTCCTTGGAAACTACTTGATGAAGAATTACATAGGAAAAGAGCAAGAGGACGCTCCAAATTAAGATGGGCTGATGGTGTAAATGAAGATTCGAGAAACCTGCTCCGTATTCGAAGCTGGAAGACAGCAGCACTTGACTGAATCAACTGGCGAAAGCAGCTTGAGAAGATGATGGGTTGTAGAGCCGATTCATGATGATGATAGATATAGAAGGTAATATGTTTAAACACGCAGAGAAGTTTAGATATCCTAAGTTCTACGATAAATAGAAAAAACGAAATTGAAGAGGAAATTAAGGTTAGGCTGAAGGAGGGAAATGCTTGTTATTTTTTCTGTGACAAAACTACTTAGCTCGCACCTCTTGTCCCGGAACTTAAAAACTGGAATCTATAAAACCATTATCTAACCTACAGTTCTTTATAGATGCGAAATAAAAATTGTAAAGGTTAATACTTACTGATACCAAAAGCCTCCGGTTCAATGTAAGAAAACCACACAACACCATGTCCGGATACCGCAACCAAACTGATTGTATAAACATATTGACCTGTAAAATAGTTGATGCCATAATGTCAATTTAAAGTATTGAATGAATGGGATATACTAATGGGTTTTAGTTGATTATAAAAATAGAGTGATTTAAACCACTAATATTATTAATGTTAGCTACATATATCGTCAGAATAGTGTCATATTGATATTTATTACGTTGCAATAGGTAATTATCGTGAGTAAATGACCGTCGCACACTAGGGCGAGCCAACGCTACGATTAGACATTGGGTTTTGGAGAAAAAACAAAAGGGGCAATTATGAAGTTTTACTGCATTAGTGACAAACTAATACCGTTTTCCCCTCGTGTCCAGTAATTTTATCTTAATTATTTGCATTAATAATGCACTGATCTAAAATAATAGGGGAGGAAATGAAAACCATCTTTTTTATGTTTAGAGCTGGTTTACCGGTATCTTTTGTTTAAACTTAACGGTATGTGATAGGCATAATAATTTACTTCTATTGAATCCTAAGACAGCTTAAATATAGGTTTTTAAATATATACATAGTTGTTACGATGTCTCAAGCGATTTTGGTTCATTTTACAAATCACCCGAAAAAGAACAGATAGATCCTATTATTAACAAAGATTTGAACTTCTAAAAACAGTTTTCAGACCTTGTGATGGAAAATGGCGACGTCTATATCGGTGGATAACAATATATGAACAGGAAATATAGACCGATCTTTAACTAAGAGAGTTGTCAGATCTCAATATTTACCAACAGATATTGTTGAATCTGAACGGCAAGCTGACAGCGGAACTTTTCTAGCAGCAGGAAAATCAGCAATGATTCTGAAAGTAAATATCTCAAATAGAAAATAATGACAAATTGAATAATATAAGGACAAATTACGCAATATTTTTTAGGGTAGAGACTATAACGAGAAAGGCTTTTGGTTCGAAGATAGTGGAATTATATCCACTGTAATACTTTGTGTGGAGAATTTACATGTCAATTTTAAGAAAGTAGCAACATTACGTGATAAATCAAATTTTTGACTCACCGAAATTTTCACCACTTCATATGCCCCAACTGACTGATATGATAGAGGGACAAATGCATATTTTTATTAAGAAGAAAGATATAAATATGGTTGTCTAAATGCAGTCAATATCTTATATTTTACTAAAATAATTTAATAAATTAGATATATTTATAACGCTGAGTATTTGGAAGCCCAACAAATTTGGCCAGAAACTGTTTGTAAATTGTTCTATCTGTCAGGAAACTTTCCGGAAAAAAACTGTAAAGGACTTCATCAGATCAGACTTAATTATATCAAAGAGTTTTCCTTGCAGTACATTCATTGGTTTGGAAAAATTGTTTGATGGTGAATGAGAAAAACATTTTTGAAGGAATAAATCATCTGGGAATCATGAGAAACTTCGCCAACATTATCTGAGTCTTTCTTGCTAAGAGGTCATTGAAATTTATGTGTTAGATTAGAAATTTATTTATGAGTTAGATTAAATTGTCCCTTATAATGGTCTTTTTTCACATTAAAATTCTACATAGATATAAAGCAAAAACAAAAAAAAAAGAGATTATTGAAAATATAACAATTTTATAACAGGCCCTCCAATAATCAATACTTTGGAGCTTTTCGATTGTGGAGAATCTCTTCGCATGAGTTAAACATCAGTAGGCTATATTTGGTTAAGGATATTTCTGCTATAAATTTATTTTACAGAATTATTTTCTTTTAGGTTTTAGATTGTTTTGATAATCATGAAGTGACGTTATATGATTAAGAAACCATAAAAAAATACCAAATATTATTGATTCACTGCAGAGATATCACCCCTTAATAAAAAAAAAAATTATCTTATTGGTTTTCGGCTAAGTGCGAGGCGCTGGGATCTCTTGGAGTCCTGTCTTTCCTTCCACGAGTGGGGAGAAAGGCTTGGCTGTGAGTTCTTCTGAGTGAATGGATTATGTAAATATTGTATAGTATGCATGTGTTTAAGTTGTTATTTTGATTAGTTTATTTCTTTTTTTTATATACATTTACTTTGATTATCATTATTTTCTGTATTATTTATCGTAAATAGAGTGTTAATGTGCTCTCTGAATACTATTATAAATGCCCTTAATTGTAAGAGATTGTAATATTTCTGAATAAATAAATAAAAAATCTTAAATTAAATATTCGTTTGTGTCATTCCCTCTCAGTTGTTATCGGTTCCTATAAAGTTTCAGGAGGTTAGCCTCTTCTTGGACGCTTGCATGTTTTCATCCATTTAAACGTGATGGATGTTTGGAAGTGATGGAATGGATAAAAGCTGAAATTGTTTATGATTGGCTCTAATAATCATTGGATTTCCTTATCATTGATGTAATGAATTTTAAATTTATTGGAAATGTAACAATTTTTGAGACGGAGATGTTTCAACATTGGAATCCATAGTTTCTGGTAAAAACAAATGGATTTCGCCTGAGCATAACGAAAAACAAGAATAAAAGATAGAAAGTGACTATAATAACGATAAATAGACTATTTCCAAGATGTCGTGGTGGCCGAGATTGTCAAATCCAGAGACCTGGACACTAACCAGTACTCTAGAAAAAAGTGTTGAAAGATTTGAGAGGAAAATCCTCCACACGATAACCGAAGCGATCTGGGATCAGAGTACTAACACATAGAGAAGAAAGACCAACAAAGAAGAAAAGAAGCTTACAGAAACTGGTCAATCAATACCCCGTGATATGAAGGCACGGAGGTTAAGATGGGCGGTGCATGTAGCTCGTAGCAACCCATCTTGAAGCCTCTATGAAACAACAATGAATGCCTCAATAGAAGGCAAAAGACCACCTGAAAGACCAAAAAGCAGATGGATAAATATAATCAACAGAGCTGCTTACAGATAAATGGAAGGAAATATCCCAAGAAAAAAAGAGATGGAGCAGGCTTGTTAAAGCTGCAAAAGATCTATATGATCTGTAATACTATCAGAAAAAAATGTATATACATTGTAATCCTTAAAAATACTAGCTTAGACCTGAAGAAAAGAATCGTAAATTGAAGATTATACAATTTTCAATTTAGGTCTTCTCCTCTAGCCCGGAAAAATCTCCACATCGTCTAAAAGGTGAGGAAGGGGTGGGAAAAAAAAATAATAATAAAGTTCAATTTAGTGAACTTCCCTTAGCTGCCAAAGGATTCATGATTTAACATTCAATCCTAAAAACATCACAACACATTTAATGAAAATAAATTATAATAAAGGATTTTTTAATAACACCCTTTTGCTAATTACCTCTCTATAGAGTTGCTTTTCTTGGGGCGATGTGTTCAAACGCAGCAATTCTTGAAGTAGGTCAGAACCAACCTGGAAGATTTTCAATTCATTAATATCGCTCTTATTTTTCTTTCCTAAACAATAATTAAATTCTTCAAAACCCTTAATATTTGATCGAAATTTCCAAATTAGAATTTTTTTAATAACTCAGATATAAATTTTTTTAAAAAGAAATATCTAAAGTAACTAAGAAATAGATAGCATATTAAGCTTTTTTTGGTGTCCAATGGGTCAGTGAACAAATAAATTGGGGATCCAAACTAAATAAATTCAATGCCAAATAGTTAATCTAGATTATCGTTTGAATTTCTCTTGTATAAAATGATATCATTATACTAAGGTAGATAATGGTGAAAAAATAACGTAACGTAAATTTTATTGAATTCTGTTCACTAATTTCTCGTATATATGCGCACATGTTTCCTTGATGCGTCTATATCTCTAAAACCGCATGTTCATTTTGGCTCAAATTTGGAGGGAAGTTAGGGATTGGTGAATAGATAATCAAGTAGGTATGAATTTTATCGAATTCTATCCACTTCTCTTTGAAAAAATACTTTCGCTTTCAAGTCAGCAAACATATTATTTGGAAAGTCTATAGTTTAAAAACTACGCGTTCAATTTGACCCAAACTTGGAGGAAATTTGGAGAATAGTATAGATATTTCCTAATATGAATTTCATTGAATTCTATTTAATAATTAAAATTAATATAAATAATTGTTAACAATATAATGACAGTGAAATGTGAAAGGCACTGATCATATGGAGTAGGAGTTAGGTTATGACAATATTTTTATGGGATTATAATATTTTAGATTTTATTCAAAGAGTTAATTTATACTGTATTGTTTCAACGATCCCAAGCGTGTCGTAGATCTCGAGTAATTTTCAATAAATTTAAATTCGTTTTCATTCTGATTTTGTAAAAACGAAAAATCTTATTTGTGATTGTGCTTATTTTTATTGAAGTTCAACCAGATCGTCAAGGTACAGAGTTTATATGTTTTTATTTTTATATTCCAGCTTAAATAGTTTTGTTCTGACTAAAGAAAAATATTAGTTTCGTTAACTCTGAAGGAATAAAAAGTTTAGTTTTTCTTATTTCTTTTATTAAATTTTTCAACATCGATTTTACGAGTAAAATCATGCCGATTAACTACATATTACTACTGTTACTGCCAAAGGTTGTAAGCATTCTGCTACGATGAAAAATAGTACAAATTAATAATACTAAAATGGCTAACTTATTCAAATAAACAAAGTCAGAGAAACAAACATTTTGAAAATTTGAATAGCGTGTATCACAAAAATGATCGTTTTCAACCAAATATTATTATTTCTTTGATATAAAATACAATTAATAGTCTAAGTATAGTCCATTGTTATCTACTGTCATTAGCCACTGCTAGCCATTTTTTGGGATGGCTGTCAAAGAACTCTTTGATTGCAATTTTAACTCCCGCAAAATTATCATACTTTTTCCTTTAAATAAAATGGGCCATGGATCTAAGTAGTAAGTAGTAATCCGATAGTGCGAGGTCTGGACAATATGGATGGTTGATGAGGCAGGAGTCTAATATATTTTCAATAAACTTTCACAAATTTGTAATCTCTTAGCTGGTTGCTGAGGAGTAAGTTTGTGAGAGACCAGTTAATGGTCGCCTGGAACCATTCTTCCTTTCCAATGTCGTAACTAAACTGCATTTGTTTTCAAACCAACACCGCACAGTGCGCTGGTCAAGGACACTTCACTTCATATTTAATAATTTCACGAGTTGGCTGTGAATTTTTTTTTTCCAGTAATGCCTTCAAATTACGAGAATTTCGTAAGAGATTGTCATGTTTCTTCTTTGAAACTAATAAGTAAACTGAATCATTTTTTGAAGAAGTCGAATAGAATTAAACAAGCTTAGAGAATGCTCTAAAGGAATTATTAAATATTGGTAAGTATTAAATAGGATTAAAATATTTACAGTCCTTTGGAATCTTGAATTTGATAAAACGGTCATTATTTTTGTATACACTCTATTAACATTTAGAGTCTGTCAGACAGGGCCATTTAATTTTACATAGATATGACGAGTTTATTTAACATCGTTGAAGCTAAAACTGTAACTAATAAAGTGTGAAATCAATTATATAAAATGACATTTTATCAAAAGGATTTATTCAAATATTCCAGGACTTAGAGAAGTACTTCCAATTTCGAAAACACACATTTTCGTTTTTGAGTTATTCTGTTCACAGACATACTTTGTGAAATTTTATACGTATTCCGAGATTTTTTTCATGTTCTAGTGAGATCATAAAAGTATTGATATCATAAGAGTATTGCCTTTTCCTTACTATTTCATCTATAGATAAGTGAAAGCAATAATTTATCCCTGAATAAGTTAAGTTGCCATCCAACCTTTCATAACTAGACATTATCCGCTAATACAAGAAGAAAGACCCATCTGAGCTATCAGAGTATTATTAACATGTGGTTTAATCTAATTGGTAAAATGTTAAAATGAATAATTTCACTTATCAGGAAAAATTATCCGGATTGGTTCAGAAGTCGAAAGTGTTGAAACCTAGAAGGATGGTAACGTTCATGAAAATTTTAAAATTTAGTAGGTTTTTATTTACCAGTCGTATATTTTTTTTGCACATTAAATTGCACCAAAGATACACAGAATAAAACGATTTAAAATTAGATTTTTTTTTTTTTCCTAAACAGACTTGATAATATTCCGTGAACAACTTAACGATACTAATCTGACAAGTATCATAAATATTACGCATAATTTTCACTTATTTTACAGAAATTGGCATTGAGTATCTTTTGTTTCTGTTGAGTATCTTCATTGAGTATCCTTATCTTATTGAGTATCTTCTGCAATGTATTCTTACTGTTAGATTGGATTGAGTTATTGTTTTATACTATTTTCATTTGAAATCATTTCGGAAAGATGAAAGTTAGTTACATGATTGCAGTAATTGAGTATATACAAACAGAATTTGCTTTAAAGCCATCCACAGCTTTCATAGCCAATTAAAACCATAGCTCAACCATTTTTCTTTTATACGCAGTTATAGAGATGTCGTTTTAATAAACACACATTTATGTACCAAGTAGAATTAAATAACAACTAAATTTAGTTCATCTCTGTAAAGGAGGTATTTTTATTAATAACATAATATTTTGCTTTAATTTACGTAACAGATTTATTCTACTTTACAATGCTATCTGTAAAAAGAGATGCGATATCAAAAGATAGTATTTCATTATAAAAGAGTTTATAATTACAGCCCAGTATCGTATCATCATCATTGGTAATAAAACATTGTAGACAAAGCAGGGCAAATTTATTTCGAATAATGAATAGTAGATAGCGATTAAAAATAATATTTTTTATTCGTCATTCATTATCTTTTTATTCGTTATCTGTTAATTCGACAAGAATTTGATTACTTATTGCTTCTAAACTCTCTGAACACGCCTTAACCTCAAACCACACATTTGACTTTGACAATACCTCCATTCTTGCCACAGTACCTAACCACGACAAAAGACTACTTACGGAAAGTGTTTTCATTCAATTAGACTACAAACCACTAAACTTAAAAACCGACAAGCAAAATCTATCACTCGCCTACTCCCAAATCATCAACATTTTAAAAAAGTCTCGATCATAAACCTCTATTTAATCTTCTCACTTCCATTTATACTTTCTTTTACTTCTCCTTTTATATATATAATAAATAACAATATATATAGTGGGTCTATATAATAATATATATATAATATATATATATATATATAATATATATAGATTTGTTGTATAATTGTTGTTTATTATATATATGTATATATAAATTTAAATTTATTATATATATATATATATTAAAATATATTTATTAAAATTTATTATATATATATTTATTATATATATGGTTATTTTTACTAGAACTTTTTTTTTGACACTGCTAACTAGAGTTTTTGACACTGCCAGTGTTTCAACCGCCTCCCGCAGTGCCACATCCAACGGTATGTTTTGACTTTTATTGAGATTCCTTTCTTAACACACCTATCCTTCAACTATACACCTTATTATTATCTTCATATAGCCTACCATTCCATTACCGCTTTCAAAAAACTAAATGTCAATTGTCATCTATATATAGTACAACCTGTTTTTTGTTTCTTTATCATCATAACCTTGTTTTTACATTTATTCTTACATTTTAAAGTATTCTTTTAAAATTATTGTTTTCTTATAGAGTTATTTATACTTAATAATCTATCCCAACAATATTACACTAATGTTACCCTATTAATCTTTCAATTTCTTCACTTCTTAACCTTTGGTCCCGTTATCTGTTTATTTACAATTAAAGGTAACCTCCACTTGCTTGTTATCCACTGATATCTTATTATTATGTTATCTTATCCATATTTTAACTTTACTGTAACAATAGTTATTCAATTTTCAATCAATTTATTCGTTAACATTCATTTATTCGTTAACATTCATGTATTTATTTTCTTTTATCTATTTTCTTATCATGTATTTATTTTCTTTATCTTTTATTTCTGTATCTGACAACTTCTTCGTAATTTATATATACTTATATTTATTTTTTATTTATTTTTATTTTTTCAACATGTTTGTATCTTTTGTAGCCCTGAAGACGACCTGCAAAGTGGGTCGAAACGTCGGCAAAAATTAAAATTATTTATATATTTTAATTTTTTTTATTTTTTGACCGCACCCTCGACTAATTCCTTCTCATATCATATCAACGGTCAACCAACTCTACATCATTATGAATACATTACCACGGGGTCAACATCAGGATACAAACACTCAGTCCATACGTCGCAGTTCCAGACTTAATACCAGATCCAACAATCTACAACAACAGTCATCCGCACATCAGAACCTCTCTGTTCTTCCCACTCGTCGCAGTACCAGATTTGAAATATCTTCCAGAACTTTTCATCACGCAGCACCGTTATCTAATAACTTCTCTTCACACTCTTCTCCATCTTCATTTAACAATTCGTCACAAGATGACACATTGACCTCTTCAGTTTTAAACTCCTCCTCTCTAATAAGTTCCGCTCCCAGTCAAGCTAATTTATCCTTCTCATTTTTCAAAACCATTTATTCTAGTCACAAATACCACATTAATAACCTATGCTCGCTCCATAAACGCCTTGCCGACACGTTAGAACAGCGCATTTTTTTACTGAAATGCCGCTCCAACTCTCTTTTTCCTAAATCAATCACTAATTCCCTCAATCACATTACTATCTCCAAACCACTCAATTCCAAATTATCTAACTGTTCTTTAAAATTCAAAAAATCGCTCCTTAATTTGAAAATCCGTGAAATCATACAACATATCCATCACCTCAACCAACAAATTTCCGCCATCACTCAATTATTACAAACCATCATGACTGACGAACACATGACTAACCTATCACAAATTATCTCCACTATCTTTATTACTACCAGATCAAAGAAAAAAAGTATTCTCACCACTAAATTTAATGACATTTTTCAGCAATCGTTAGTCCATAAGATATACCCAAAAGGAGACGATAATTGGGTCCACAACTCCTCATCCATAGATATTCCTTCCAACGTCCTCAACATTTTAAGCTTAGGTCCGAATTTTTCCACCCCTAATTCCTCTACCAAACTCATCCCTGAACTTATTACTGACTTGGAATATATTTATAACGATCCGATCTTTCACCATTCTAATGATAATAAAGAATTATCTCGTGTTTCCATAACTAACATTATCTCTAACCATCTCCAACACCCCCCATCCACTACTTCTAACTTTTCCCCTCAATTCTTCAAAGATCTTTCTTCCACACGCTCCTTCCTTAAAAATCATGACGACATCATCATCACTAAAGCGGACAAAGGAAATAAAACAGTTATCATGGACCTCACAGACTATAATAGAAAAATGACTGAACTCCTATCAGACATATCTACATACGCTCCTACAACTCGTGACCCCACTCCTTCTCTTAAAATCCAATTTAACCAACATATCAGAAACCTCTTACACTCTAAACAAATCACATATCCTACTTACAGAAACCTCATCTCTTATAACTCCGTGGCTCCCCGTTTCTATGGTCTTCCAAAAATTCACAAACCCGGCACTCCCCTCCGTCCTATCACTTCTAATATCAACTCTCCCTCTTTAAAACTCAGCAAATTTCTACTCCCATCCTTACAAATCCTTAGTCATGACAATCCATATGATATCCACAACTCCTTTCATCTACGTAATTTGTTATTATCCCTAACCATTCCCGATAATTACATTCTAGTCTCTTTCGACGTTAAAAGCCTCTTCACCAACATCCCTATAGATAAAGCCCTTCTTATAGTAGAAAATAACTGGTCATCCTTAGAGTCTCATACCTCCCTTAACCGTTCATCATTTATTGAATCCCTACAACTTTGTTGCAAATCTGGTTATCTCCAGTTCCATGGACAATTTTATAATCAAATTGCAGGATTAGCTATGGGTAATCCTCTCGCACCCGACTTATCTAACATTGTTCTTAATGATCTCCTAAACACCATAGCCCCACAGTTTCCTAATGACATATTTCTTATAAAAAAATACGTCGATGACCTTCTTCTCATCGTCAATCCTGATACTATTCCTGACATCCTTTCCGCCTTTAACTCATATCATCCCCGCCTCTCTTTTACAGTTGAATACGAAGATAACTATTCCCTCCCTTTCCTCGATCTTCTCATTAAAAGACATCCCAACAATACTTTATCCACAGACTGGTACACAAAACCAACATACTCTGGCAGATTACTCAACTACTATTCTCAACACCCCTTTCACCAAAAACTTAACGTTGCCAAAAACCTCATTCACCGATGTTTTTCTCTATCTGACCCTTACCTACATGAAACAAACACTAGACGCATACAACGGATACTATTGTCTAATAACTTCCCCTCCAACACCATTAAAAAACTTATTACTGACTACAAAACCCGCCCCTCATCCTCCATCCCTTTCTCTAGTTCTCAAAATCAGCCCCCCATTCCTTTATATAGATCTCTACCATACATCCCTTTACTTTCGGATAGAATTCAAAAATCTTTACGTTCCTCTATTCCCAACCTGCGAGTTGCTTTTAAAAACTATAACAAACTTGCCAATATTTACTCCAACCTAAAAGACCCCATCGCTCCGCAACACCGCTCTAATATCGTATACCGCATTCCTTGCTCTACCACCAATTGTAACTCCGCCTATATTGGAGAAACCAAAAACCAACTTAAAGACCGCATCAAACAACACAAATACTCAATTACTTCTAAGAACTCTACTGCTTCTAAACTCTCTGAACACGCCTTAACCTCAAACCACACATTTGACTTTGACAATACCTCCATTCTTGCCACAGTACCTAACCACGACAAAAGACTACTTACGGAAAGTGTTTTCATTCAATTAGACTACAAACCACTAAACTTAAAAACCGACAAGCAAAATCTATCACTCGCCTACTCCCAAATCATCAACATTTTAAAAAAGTCTCGATCATAAACCTCTATTTAATCTTCTCACTTCCATTTATACTTTCTTTTACTTCTCCTTTATATATATATATATATATATATATATTATATATATATATATATATATATATATATATATATATATATAGATTTATTTATATATTGTTATTTATTATATATATATTTATAAATAAATTTAAATTTATAATATATATATTATATATAAATATATTTTTATTAAAATTTATTATATATATATATATATAAATTTATTATATATATATTTATTATATATATGGTTATTTTTACTAGAACTTTTTTTTTGACACTGCTAACTAGAGTTTTTGACACTGCCAGTGTTTCAACCGCCTCCCGCAGTGCCACATCCAACGGTATGTTTTGACTTTTATTGAGATTCCTTTCTTAACACACCTATCCTTCAACTATACACCTTATTATTATCTTCATATAGCCTACCATTCCATTACCGCTTTCAAAAAACTAAATGTCAATTGTCATCTATATATAGTACAACCTGTTTTTTGTTTCTTTATCATCATAACCTTGTTTTTACATTTATTCTTACATTTTAAAGTATTCTTTTAAAATTATTGTTTTCTTATAGAGTTATTTATACTTAATAATCTATCCCAACAATATTACACTAATGTTACCCTATTAATCTTTCAATTTCTTCACTTCTTAACCTTTGGTCCCGTTATCTGTTTATTTACAATTAAAGGTAACCTCCACTTGCTTGTTATCCACTGATATCTTATTATTATGTTATCTTATCCATATTTTAACTTTACTGTAACAATAGTTATTCAATTTTCAATCAATTTATTCGTTAACATTCATTTATTCGTTAACATTCATGTATTTATTTTCTTTTATCTATTTTCTTATCATGTATTTATTTTCTTTATCTTTTATTTCTGTATCTGACAACTTCTTCGTTATTTATATATACTTATATTTATTTTTTATTTTATTTTTTTTTTCAACATGTTTGTATCTTTTGTAGCCCTGAAGACGACCTGCAAAGTGGGTCGAAACGTCGGCAAAAATTAAAATTATTTATATATTTTAATTTTTTTTATTTTTTTGACCGCACCCTCGACTAATTCCTTCTCAAGAATTTGATTAATTTAATATGAAGTTAAACGATATCAGGTGATAAGGTTTTCCGGCTTTTTATTGCCTTTTCTTATATCTTGTGTACAGATTATTGATTTTTTGAGGTTTCGAGAAAATTTCAAGATTCTAGTGGCGGGATTTAGGGGGGAAAAGTGAAAAATTAGTAAGATGAGTAAATAATTCAGAGTTGGTTTAAATTTATGCTTTTTTTTTAGGCTTCAGCCTATTTTTATGTTTTGTATTTTTTCCACATATATATAATGACAATCACTTTGGGAAAAAAAAAATTATTAATCACCTATATGAAATGGTGTTTAAGTGATTCTTCCAAATTCACCTACCTACTGACCAACTGATTCTAACCGCAATCCTGATATCCTAGATTTTTTTATCCATAGTGGTTTAGGTCTCCTCAATCATTTCCTTACCCGACTTGACGAACTTTCCTCAGATCACAGTCCATTAGTACTCCAATTATCCCTAGCTCCTATTCCTAAGCCCTCTCCACCGTCCTTCATCAGAGGCCCAGTTAACTGGTAACTGTTTCATCAAATCATTTACAATAAAATTGACTTCAGAATAACGTTGAAAACTCCAGAAGATCTTGACAATGGCATACATTCCTTCACCACCACCATTCAACAATCAGTATGGACAGATTCCTCTCTAAATCATTCCTCAAAACCCCTAAGAATAATAGTTTATTCAAACACCTGATAGACCTAATCCACACCAAGCGCCGTGCCAGATCATTATGGCAACGTACGAAACAACCCATCGATCGCCGCTCCTACAATGATTATGGTAAACTATTAAAGCAAGAATTATCATCCTTCAGATCTCAATCCTTTGATACCTACCTTACTTCTCTCTCTGTTCCCGACAATTCCATCTGAAAAAATCCTAAAATCCCATTACATTTCCCACCCCTTCGTCGATGCGATGACTCCTGGACAGCATCTGATGAAGACAAAACTGAGGAATTCGCTAGACACCCCTCCAGTTCATTCACTCCTTATCCAGAATCCCATCCAATCCATACCGCAAAAGTAGAAGAATTCCTCTCTTCACCGATTGCAATCTCCTTACCACTTAAAGCAGTTAGTCCATCTGAGGTCAAACATCACTTACAAAAACTTTCTCTCCGTAAACCTCCTAAATACGACCTCCCAATAACACAGATCCTTCGACAACTTCCACTCAAAGCTAACATATTCCTTACATATATTTATAATTGCATCTTAAGAATTATCCACTTTCCTCTCCTATGGAAACATTCCACCGTCCTTTTACAGAAACCAGGGAAATCTTCCAACAATAGATCATCTTATTGACCAGTTAGCCTACTCCCAATCGTATCAAAAATTTCTGAAAAGATCCTAATGAAAACCCAGAATAGAATCCCATAAAATTCGGATTTCGTTCCCAACATTCCACTGTCCACCAAAGACTCTGAGATGTCGACCATATATCCTCAGCCCTAGAAAATAAGAAATATTGTTCGGGTGCATTTCTGGATATACCACAGGCTTTTGACCGGGTATGGCACGCTGGACTGCTCTTCAAGCTTAAATTCCATCTACCACAGAGCTTATATCTAACACTTCGATCCTACCTCTCTGACCGCACCTTTTAAGTTCGCTGTAGTACTGAATTCCCCGACTATCATTAAATTGAGGCGGGAGTTCCGCAAGGCAGCGTCTTCGATCTCATCCTTTACATTCTTTTCACCGCAGATATTTCTGCCATCCTGATACCCTTCTGTCAATATTCGCTGATGATACCGCTATCCTTTCAACCAACTCAGATCCTAAAACAGCGTCATTAAAACTACAAATGCACCTCTCTCTGATTGAACATTGGTGTAAGAAATGACGCATTAAGATAAACGAATATAAATGTAAACACATAACCTTCACCCTTTTTCGTAAATCCTATCCACCAGTTTTTTTTTAACACCATCCAGCTTCCTTTCTCAGGTACAGTCCGGTAGCTTGACTGACGCTTGAAACCGCCGACTGACGTGGAACCCTCATACTAGACTTAAAAGACAGGGACTAAACCGACGATACGGCCAACTATACCCACTAATAAACAGAAAATCTAAACTTTCCATTGAAAATAAGTTACTGATCTACAAGACAATGCTAAAACCTATAGGACTAACGGACTAGGAATTACGGACTAACGGACTAGAACTGTAGGGAACAGCAAAATGTTTTGAAATCAAACGCATCTAATACTTTCAGTCAAAAGTTCTTCGAACAATAGCCGATGCTCCTTTTTATGTAACCAACAAAAACCTACATCATGACCTCAACGTCCCATTTGTCCTAGACATTATCCCTGAAAAATTCTCCAAATTTCACCAGAACCTTACGTATCATCCAAATCCTCTTGCACTATCTCTATAAAGCACCATCCATCCCTATAAACTTCCAAGAAGTTTGAAACGGTAGTGGCCTCGAGACCTTTTGTAAATTAAAAATATTGCAGTACTGGCAATGGCCAGATTCTCCACGAGACAACAGTGTACGTGGCTAAAGTGCTCTCATCAAGCTCTGCTAGCTTTAGTACCAGTGATGCGGTTGAGAGAGTAGCGCAGGGTTCTCCTGGAGTCCAGCATTTCCATCAATTGTTGGAGGGAGAAGCCTTCCTCGGGATTCCTTCGCCTGATTGTAACTAGTGTACGTAGGTATACATGTGTTTTTTGCTTAGTTTTAATTTTCTTATTTTTAGGTTATTTTATTTTATTTATTATATATACTTTATTATTATTATTTATTGTTATTTTGCTTATATTTATTTTATATTTTGTATACATGTAGTGTGAATGTTATCCTACTTCACTATGACTAATGTCCAAGTGACAGATTGTTGTAATACTCAATAAACAAATAAATAAAAAAGATTCTTGAAATCCTATTAAATGTAATTACACGAACAATAATAGTTTAATAGATAATATTTTAATATTTCTTCCGTAAAACATGATTAAATTTTACCATTTTGGGAGAAGGGAGAGGTCGTATCCCGAAAGACCATCTTCCCTCCCTCCCCCCGTAGGTCAGCCTGTGATCCTGGTCAATCCTAAATATTTAATTAATATAATATATTTTATTACAGCTTCATCGTCTTCCCAATTAGTGTATTTTAGTTTGAATATTGGTTCTCACCTTTAGAGAATATCATACCCATAGACAAGACCATGTAAAGAGAATAGATCATTTTTAATTAATAAATAAAATTGATAAGGCAGACTAGGGAGTGTGTCAATATATGTATATACATACAGTCGCAGTCAAAGATATTGCATTACCCAGTAATTTCATTTTATTTACCAGATTGCGGTGGCGGTGTGGCCGAACGGGCTAATGTGTGTGCACAGCACCGCCGTTGCTCGACAACCTGATTTATGATACAATGATAAAATATACTCACTAGTTCGCGTCCCAGTGCCGAGGGACTTTTAAATCCTCACCCACACTCCCTGGCCCGAGAAAACCCTGTATAGCTTTAAAGGCGAGGAAGGAGAGGACCCCCCAAAAAACAATTACCAGATTGCTATCTGCAAGATCTCCGGATATTTCTTCGATAGTTTTGAAACGATATTCTAGACACAATCGCACCATTAAGAGGTTAGTCGTTTGTTTTTTTCTTGTCCCTTTGCAAATTTTTCTCTCAAAACTATGACTACAGTTGATTAGTGGTACCCTATCTTCGTCACTATACCCCGTGAAATTTCCTTCACTTCATACAACGTCACAAAGTTAATATCTCCTGAAGAGGCCAGTTTTTTTAAATTGGTCATAATTACAGTTTTCTATCCTGGCATTAGTTAAAACTAAACTGTGAAACCTTGTTAATGTTTTCTTGTAACCTAAATAAGTAAAGAAAAAAAAAATTCAATTTCTTTGAATTGCATACATTGAACATTATCAACATAAAAATAAGATGAAATTGGTGATGCAATTTATATTACCACGACTGTATATAATATTTCGTGAGATAATGTAAATATGTTAGATGTACACTACTTACAGCATTTGTACACCGTTGACCAAATTCACAGAGAAATACTATAATTGAAAACGACCAAAAGATGAAAAATATCCTTCCAGTAATCTCAGCTTGCTGTTGTTCCGTACCTTCCTGGCCTGGCGAACGGAAGAAGAACATTACGAAGTAGCATCCAACAATAAGGACAGTACTCGAGAAGAGTAAAACCTCCATCAGTGTCGGTCCAAGTGCGTTCCCCAGGTCAGCGGTCAACTCGGCCAGGCTGAGCCAGATCCTGCGGCAAGCAGCGATTTCAACGGGGTCTCGGTCCTCTGCTACTTTCTTTATTCGCACCATGATCCTGAAAGCTGTTGAATGGATGAATAATCCACTAATAAACCAAAATGACACGTGTAAGGCATTGTGGATGTGAAGGAAGACCAAAGAAGGCATATGCAGGAGGTTACCGTGGATCACTGATTGAAAGTAAGCCGCTATGAATACATATGGTATTGAAGGAAGCATAGATAGAAACACCCACTTCTTCAGTCGTCCGTCCAATTTAATGTTGCACAGGTGAAGATCATTCTAAGTACAAAATATAGTTTTAATCATTGTCGTGTCAGAAGTATTAACAGTAACTCATTCATTTGTACTTTTACCTCGAATGTGTGCCACTTAGTATAGTACCTGGTAATGGCAGGTAATTCGAACCAAAATGTGAGAGGGCCAGAAGCCTGATATATCATAATTATTATACTGATGATGTCGAATAGCTTAGCGTCAAAAGCATTGTCATCTCCAAAATATATATGATGCGTTGTCAAAAAAAGAAGCACATTCTGGAATATCATTACTACTAGCGAGTAATAAACCCACCAAGAACATAGAGTGACGTGAAGTCGATCTGAAAACAAAATAACTTATTGACATCTCTTGAAAGCAGATACATTTATACATAATTATTATTTAACTATTCTGTTTATGCTACTCGAAGGATTCCAATAAGTTCCTCGTATCATAAAATCATCATCTTATTCCAACTTGTAAGGCATTGTAACTGATTTATTTGAAATCTTGACATTGAAACAACTGTTATAATTTTGTTTAGAAGTTGAATCGAGTCTTATAGCTTTTGGAAACATCTATATTAAAATATCTATATTAATGTGATACAGTAGATGATGCAAAATTTGGACTTGCGAGGTATTGATTTGAATTCATTATTATATAAAGTACCTACAAATCAAGCCTGACTTTTATTTTACCGTCTTAGAACCGGCAAAAAAGTATTAAAAAATTAGAAAGTATGATATCTTAAAAAAGTTCATTCCTCAAAAGATAGTAACAAATATTAGGTACTGTAATATTTATATCTTTATTAATTTTTTTTTCTTTAAAATTATAATTTATTTATAATAATTATGATTATAATTTTATTTTTATTGAAATGAAATTTTTATGCAATATCTGTTAAATTGGTGGACCCGGAAAGATACAATACTTTGAATACTTTTAACGTTAAACGTTTTTATAGTTCATTTTTCACAATAGATCAATCTGTATATTGACTGTTACCTTTGCGAACAGTATATGGGAATCCTCCAAAAAGTCGAAGAACGAAGATCAATGGACTGGTGACCTGGTAGAAAGTGGAACAGCACCTTCCATTGGCCGCTGGTGATGGTAGCTCAGCTTGTTGCAACTCCGGCAAGTGCTGTTTCGTAACTGTAAGAGTAAAGGTAAAGTATTGTATTTTTAAATATAATCAATAATTAATAATATACATTTTCTGTGCCGTCTGATATATCATCACTGAGATAGATTATGATGGATTCAAGAATATTAGCCCAAAGATGGCAAAACAAAATCGGACGTAAACACATCCAAGGAGAGAAGAGAACAACTGATTGTGAGTGTGACGAGCAGAGGTTTCTCCATGGAGTAGGTATATCTATCCTTCATTCCAAGAAGATATACGCTTTACTTGTTGTGTAAGTGATTGTTTAGGGAACATAAAAAGCTTCCTGGGAGGGCTGGGTGGCCGAGCGGGCTAATGCGTGTGCACAGTACCGCTCGTTATGCGGCAACCTGATAACCAACCTGTTTTTTTTCGGTACGGGGGAGAGGGGAGGGAATCATGCCGAGTTAAAATTTCCACCAGTCATCAGGATTTGAACTCATAACTATTTTCGTATCTAAATCATCGCTTATCAGGTTGTCGGCCAACGCATAGTGCTTTCCACCACAAGTCAACTCGATTTGCCATCCTGTCTAATGATAATCGAAGTTATAGACAATAAAATAAATTTGCGTCTCAGTGTCGGAGGTAAGGGGTTTTTAACCCGAGAACTTCTCATTTTATTGTATTTAAATATGAAGAAAACTGCTTCCAACACTTGGAATATTTGTTGAAACAGAGATAATCTCTAATGTCTAGACAAGCAGAGGAGATAAGCTCAAACAGGAATGAATTTCTGTCATGTATGAGATGTGAGCTGGATCAAGCAATGGAGGTTTGAAAAGTTTTTCTTTTGTTTTTGCAACAGAAGACCATGGAGCAGAAAACTTATACTGTCCGGCAGGAGGGAGAACTATGAAGACCCAACCACCTCAAATAAAATCAATTAAAATCATCCACCAACCAACCTAATTCAAATACAAATGTGATATTTTTATTCAATACAATCTGCATTATAATGTAATTTAAAATATAGTAATCAGTTAAATGCATCATATTTTATTCTGTAATAAACTAAACATGGTCCTTTTAGTCATTTTTAGTTCAACTTTATGTAATAGATACAGTGTACTTACAGCAGGGGTGTCCCCTCCCCTCCCAAACTTGATGGTGTATACCCTCCTCTTCTCCTAAGATATTTTATTGCTGTCCTCGTCTTAAAAACAGTGCTAGCTAAAGTAGAATTTAAAAAACCATGGGTCATATGAAATTGCCCTTTCACTTTTCTGTTCTATGCTTTTCTCTTGTCTCATGGTTTGAAACTTTTCATTTCGAAAATTCATAGCTTTCATTTCGAAATGTGTTCCACTCAAAAATTCAAAACCCCGTCAAAATTTGCCCTCCCTCCTCTCCCTCCCCCCTCCCCAAAAAAAAATTATGATGGCTCAAATTGCGTCAAGATATCCTCCTATAGGCACCTCTGAATTACAATCATATACCAAAGAACCGAGGTAAAGCAAAATCATTATGGTAATATCCCCGACATATTTAGAAGGGAATGCCACAATAGATTAAATATTAATTTTCTGAACTTAAATCATTTAACTTAAATTTGTACTTATTGTGAAATTTAATGCATTCATCCCTGCATAACGATAAATTAGAAATTAACATAATTAATTTCTCAATTTTATATTGTATATAGGTGTGAATGTATTCTTTTTATTTATTTATTTTTAGGTTATTTTATTCTTATTTATTGTATATATATTATTTTTCTGTATAATTTATTTTATTTATTGTACATAGAGTGTGAATGTGATCTGTGAACTCTATTATAAATGTCCTAGAGACAGATTGTAATATTTTTCAATAAATAACTTTAAAAAAAATAAAAATGAAAATAAAAATTTTTCAAAAAAGATATATTCCAAATACATAGACGTGTCAAGGAAAATATGGTTGTGCGTTTCTAAGAATTCTATACTTTCCATGTGTGCGATCATCAGGAAAGAAAATTGATGCGAATTCCGTCAGTAGGAAACAATTAATATCATAATTGAACATTAAATTTGTTTATGGAAGCGGAGGCATTCATTTATGGAGTTTTTGTTTTCAGATCGGGTTAGTGACCCATATATACTATAAAAACATTTTTTACAATTGGAAGCCTTGTACAAAAGACACCCGTAACAATACATAATGCTATTAACTATAGACCAATTTAAAGTTAGAAAAATAAATGAATAACAATTCTTCAATAACTAAATAGTTTTAAAAAATATATAGCTCATATAATAAAATGAGAGAAAAATACATTAAAACTATACAGAAAAAAAATGTGTTTCAGCGTTGATATAAAGTGGCACTTCCGTTTAGCCGATTTTGAGGAAAAAGTTGCTGTCACATCTAAGGACTTTTCGTTTTTGAGCTAGACTGCTAACATACGAACACACAGACACACAGACCATTTTTCGGGACTTGGTTATTTCGACTCAGGGTACCTCAAAACGTGTATTTCCGTTGGAAACTCAGATTCAAAAATTTTCTCGATCGCAATACTTACCCTTACTATATATTACATATATACGTACGTGAAAGTAAAAATTTAAAATTATAGTTAAAAATGAAAACATTTGAATTTTATAAAACAATTAGAAACGTAAAATTATTATTTATTTACGTTAGGCCCTCTTTTTTTAAAACACGTTTATTACAATCTGTCAGAAATAAGGACATTTATAATAGTGTTCAGAGAGCATATTCACGCTATATCAACAATAAATTAAAAAAAATAATACTAAATGTGAATGTATATTAACTAAACTAAACTAATAAAAATAACTAGTCACATACATATATGCTTCTATATAATATCTAAAAAAAAATAAAAAAATCATTCACTCAAGATCTCCGAACCCAAGCTTTTCTCCCCACTCGTGGAAGGAAAGGCAGGACTCTAGAACATCCCAGCGCCTCTAAATCAGCCAAATTACTGGTATTAATGACCAGTAGAGACTGATCAGGGACGCTATAATCACACATATGGCTTAAATGGACAATCTACATTAGGCCCAATTTTTTTTAATACTTTTAACGTAACCGCTCATGAACTAATTACTAATTTTAAAGTGCCATTGAATGTAATATTTAACATAATTTTAATAATGAAGCGAACAGTTTACATTTCACTTTTAACATAGGAAATATCATAATAAATATCTTCATATTTAAAATTGAAAGGAACATTATTGTAATCACCATCCTTTGTGAAGAAAACTGGAACTGTTGACTCCATATTGCGGTCAACGATCGAATGCTATTCAATACTCGTGTAGCGTGCGCCCTTACAATAAAATAAAAAAAAAAATGATAAAATGATATGCTGTTTCAAGCATCTGATAAAATTAATTTCCACCCATTCCAAGCCAACAACGTCACACACCATTTCATTCTCAATTATTCACCTAGAGTGCATCCATGACCTGTATAACAACAACGGCACGGTAACCTGAGCGATGCATGGGAGCGTCGGACGTGGCGCAAGACCAATTTTTTAATATATGATAAAAACTTGGATAATATAAGATATCGGGAAACCTTCCCCTCCAAAAAAAAAATAATTTTATTATTCTAATACAGCCACTTGTTGAGAGTGAGTAAAAACGTAGATAGAATAATGTTAAAGGTTATTTATTAGTGATCTTTCCGATCGTAATCGTAATTCATATAGACTACCATAAACTTGTGTTTTTGTCTTCCCGTCCACCATTTTCTCTCTCCTTGATTCATAAAGCTCTCTGTTGTCGTCTTTCTTTTACATTTCCTGTTACTACTATGGCAAGTAACGAAAAATAATTTAAAATGATTTAAAATAAAATAATGTTGTTTTTATTTTCTTCTCCAAAACCTTTTTTCTTCCTCATTCTATAAAAACATTACTTATCCTTATTTTCTATAGTTTTCACCTTCTTAATATTATTTCTGCAGAGCTGAAGTCTAGACTAATAAGTTAGTGATTAAGTGTAAATAAATAAACAATTACTATATTTGAGTAGTATTATATATAAAATATAATTAAATGTTTTAACATAAAATATGCTTTTATGACTGTTTTGTTTTTGAAAGAAGATTTTTTTTCTAAAGAATGGCTTTTTAGAGCCGAAACGTTAAATTATAATTATTGTATGAAAAATGTTTTAATTGTGAAATAAAGGTAGACAGATTAAAAGGAGTTTTTGTACAAACTTAATCATATTTTGATTAAATATAATTATTATGTAAAAATCTCACAAAAAAAAAAATAATAACCTAATAAGATTGTTTATCATATTTACAAATTAACCAAATATGTTTATATCATTATAGTAAATTAATGTGCCTATTAAATATATTTAACCATTTTAATGGTTTAACCCGTCCTTAAGACTAGTTATTAGAAAAATACATCTTGACAGGTAGTAAATCATTGAGAGATCTTAATTTTATCTGCCCTTAATTAATGAACCTTTTCTGGCCCCACCAGTCTTCTTTATAATTGTTCGAACTCGGCTCAATAACAAGTTTCAGTTTCTTCCTAAATAAAGAAGCAAAATATTAAGTTTATTTAAGCCGTAAATCTTCCCTAAGTGTTCCTTGCAAACACTCCTCCAAAAGGGTTTGGAATCATTTGATCTAATATAAACCATTCAAAGGCAATCGGAGGAAATACTTGACCTTTCTCGAGAAGGAGCCACGAAATGAAGCGAATGAGATAGATGATGAGATACTTTATATTTTAATTAATTTTAAAGAATAGATATTTTCTTATATATTTATTTTTATATTTTTTTAAATATAACTCGTTTTACTGCATCGAAGAATTTTTTTTTTAAAAAACCTTAGTAGATTTTGTGGTCTTAATAAACACTTTCGACAAAAAAGTTTTAATACTTATAAAAACTTACATATCTATATACAGGTATACACATATATTATATTAGTAAATTCTTTAGTAGATTTTTACTTCCAATTGATGGCCGCTACAGCAGTTTAGTTTTCAGTTCGCTCTGTGATTATTACTTTGCTATGTGCTTATTAGTCAAAACTCTGTGTTAATAATTGATTAACAGTGACATTATAAACAGTTGAACATTTTTAAGTTCACGGATAAAGAGGTGAGTTACAATTTATTAACAATGAAGTGATAAATTAGTGCTCGTTTGAATAGCCCATGTGGCTGTTAATTCCCTTGCTTCTTATCTTATTTACGTTAAGTTCCCGGCCAAGGTTTGTATACTAGCTCGCTTCCGTCAGCTGATCTCAGTACGAAACCAAAGACTTGTAGAACTCCTTTTTTTTTTTTTTTTTTTTTTTCTTCTTCTCAAGAGACAGTTTATTTAATTTTTTTCCTTTGTTTATTTATTCTCAGAAATGTTTTGTTTTATTTCTGTTTCTGAGTTTGTAATTTTTTTTTTTTCTTCTTTTTAATAGATCGTAAATTCTTATTTTGTAGTTTTAATATTTAGGTATATATATATTTTTTTCTTTCTTTTCTCTTCTTATCATAATGGAAGATATGAATTTGGACGAGAAATCTTCATGTGAAGATTCAGAGGACGAGACACCATTTTCCGAGGTTAGCGAAACTGATTCGCAATATCTGAAAAGACGCTCGCTTCAAAAACGTCACAGAAACTCTGCCCCTGGGTCAGGTGGCAATTCGCCTAACAAGAAGAAAAATAAATCAGCAAAATCTAAACAGACAGCTGAACAAAATAAATCTAAACAGCCTGCCGAGCAAAATAAATCACCACCCAGAACTAGAAGCAAATCAAACACCACAAAAACAGCTCCAACTGCACCAAATACCACAGCCAGCAATAATTTTGATCTTGGTAGTAACTCACCTAACAAGCCTCCGGTACCTCAAGGTTTTACTGACCCCGAGCCGCCCCCTATTTTTGTCTCTAAAATTGAAAATTTTATATCATTCGTTCAAGAAATTGCCAATCTTATCGGACAAACCAGTTTCCGCTGTTTTTCTAGGGTTAATGACATTAAGATTAACACGAGCTCTAAAGAAAATTATAAAACTCTGATAAATTATTTTACAACTAAAAAATATGAATTTCACTGTTACCAACTGAGACAAGAAAAGGCATATCGGGTGGTATTGAGAGGCTTGCACTCAACCACTCCCATATCCGTTATCAAATCTGATCTAGAGGAAATAGGACATAACGTTAGGCATATAGCATGCGTCCTACATCCAACGCAAAAATATCCATTGCCACTGTTTTTCGTTGATTTGGAGCCTGCAAGCAATAACATTGACATATTTCAAGTTAAGAGGCTTGTGTATTCCACAGTAAAATTCGAAGAGCCTAGACAAAAACCTGTCATAGTTCAATGCTCCAAGTGTCAAGACTTGGGGCACACAAAGACCTATTGCCATCATCAAGCGAGGTGCGTTAGATGTGCCGGGCCACACGCATCTAACACTTGTCAGATCCCTCGAGACCAGCCTCCTAAATGTGCTCTCTGTGGCGAAGACCATCCTGCAAGCTATAAAGGATGCATAGTATATAAAAAATACTACAAGTTAAGAACTCATAACATAGCCTTAAAGTGCAGCCAACTAAATAAAGAAACTTACACCCAGCCACCAGAAATTGATATTACAAATTTTCCTGAGTTGCCAAAACAAACTACCCATTCAACACAACAAGAACCAACTACTTCAACTGAAATCGCCCATCCTCAACAGGAATCTACCAAAACTAGCACCCATACCACCATCAAGAAGCAGCAGCCTCGACGCCAGGCGCCTCAGGCCTCCCAAGCTAAACCTCATACTCCCAATCCTCTCATATTTCATCCTCCGCGTCAGCAAATTCCCCTCATCATCTACCTCTACGAGTCAAATTACCGCCACAGCAATCGCACCCATCTCATCCTAATGCCCAGAAAAAAAACCCAGCACAAGTATCGTCGAATCCAGTCCCACCTCGTACACAACAACGAATCCCACTCTCAGTTAACACTCCTTACCCGCCACCTGAACCTATCCTAAATCCACTTCACAATCAACATCCATCTGATCTAACTTCCATTCTATCATCCTTCCTATTGGACCTCCAAAACACCATAAAACCTCTTATCACTCTACTAACCAGAATCCTGACCGAAATTCCGTTTAATTTCCCTCGATGAGCACAAAGCCCCTAACTATCCTTTTATGGAATGCTAACGGACTACACAACCACCGTGACGAACTTGACATATTCCTTCATGACAATCACATTGATATAGCTCTACTGACTGAAACGCATTTCACAAAACGGACACATTTTCACATACGAGACTACATCACTTATAGATCTGACCATCCAGACAACACTGCCCACGCCGGTTCTTGCATCCTTATACATAAATCTTTACCCCATTCCCTTATTCCTTCCACTCCAACTGACGCCATTCAATCAACTTCTTTAATCCTTTCAACTCGCCCTTTCCATTTCACAGTCTCAGCTGTATACTGTCCTCCTGGTAATTCCCTCTCCTTTAATCTCCTTGATACGTTGTTCCAATCCCTCGGATCGCGCTTTATTGCTGGAGGAGATTACAATGCTAAACACCAACGGTGGGGTTGTCGAACATCCAACTCCCGCGGTAACATCCTTTCCCGTCTCTCATCTTCTAATAGTTATTCAATCCTCTCGCCCATGAGTCCTACTTATTGGCCAACATCCCTCAAAAAACGTCCCGATATCCTGGATATATTTATCACCTCCCAGATTTCCTCCTCCCAAACTATAATCAAATCCCTGGATGACCTTTCTTCAGACCATAGTCCGGTTCTGCTTTCATTACATTCTGACTTTGCTCCTAAACCATCACCTCCCAAACTGATCACTGGACGAGTAAACTGGGACAAATTTCGTGATGATTTGGAAAACAAACTTGACCTCAAAATTCCGCTAAAGACAAAAGAAGACATTAATGGTGCCATAGAAAAACTGACATCATCAATAACAGACAGTATAAAATAATAAAAAAAAAAAAAAAAAAAAAATAAAATAAATAATAATACCTTTATCAATAAGATTAACAACCCACAAAATACTAACTTGCCACAGCATATTCGCATCTTATTAAAGGAAAAACGCAGAGTAAGATCGAAGTGGCATCGAACTAGATTCCCGACAGATAAAGCGCATTACACCCAACTGACTAACAAACTGAAATCAGAAATAAGAAAATACAAAATTCAAAATTTACTAAATTTTACTGAAAAACTTACACCTACCGATAAATCACTATGGACGACCACTAAAAGGCTCCTGAAATTTAAAGACTGTAACCATCCACTACTCATTGAAGCCCGAACCTGGTCCAAATCCGACGAAGAAAAATCCCAAATATTTGCTCACCACCTCTTTAAAACCTTTAATCCACATCCCGATATTCTTAACCCAAATCACCTTGAATGTATTGAAGCAGAACTGGATATCTCACTCCAAATGACTCCTCCTCCTAAAGCCTTTCATCCTTCAGAAATATCCAACATCATTCACAGGTTACCTTCCCGCAAAGCTCCTGGACACGACCTAATTACATCCCAGATCCTAAAACTACTTCCTCGGAAAGCCATTCTGTTCCTTACATATATATATATAATGCTGTACTCCGATCAACATATTTTCTCGACCCTTGGAAACTATCCATTATCAAAATGATACATAAACCCAAAAAGCCACCAGAATACCCATCCTCTTACCGTCCTATCTCTCTTTTACCCATCATGGGAAAAGTCCTAGAAAAACTCATCCTAAAACGCCTGTACCCAATCCTAGATTCTAATCACATAATCCCAGATCACCAGTTTGGATTCCGCAGATCCCATTCCCCTATCCAGCAATGCCATCGTGTGGTGGATGTTGTCTCCTCTGCATTAGAGCGCGGAATGTACTGCACGGGAGTCTTTCTCGATGTAGAACAGGCTTTTGACCGAGTCTGGCACCCGGGACTACTTTACAAACTCCGTAAATTCCTACATCCTACATACTTCCTCATTATTAACTTATCTATCAGTTCCTATCTAACTGATAGATACTCAAAAGTCAATCACAATAATGCTTATTCATCCCTCTTTTCCCAGACCGCTCGTGTTCCTCAAGGTAAGTATCCTTGGTCCTATCCTTTACACAGTTTATACAGCTGACATCCCAACCCATCCTAACACTGTTATTACCACGTTTGCCGATGATACATGTGTCCTATACGTTAATAATGACCCAACCATTGCATCCCAAACTCTTCAATCGCACATCACAAGCCTTGAAGAATGGTGTCAAAACTGGAGGATTAAAATAAATTCTAATAAATCCCATCAAATCACCTTTACCCATCGACGTAAACCTATGACCTCATGTCCCACAGTATCCTTTAATAATGCCCCACTTATCCCTGTTGAACGAATCCGATACCTTGGACTTCACTTGGACAAACGTCTAACTTGGAATCCTCATGCCAGACTGAAACGACAAGAAATCGCTCGGCGTTTCCGACTACTCCAACACTTACTAGACAAACGCTCTAAGCTTTCAGTAAATTACAAAAGACTTATAACATGACTACAATAAGACCTATTTGGACTTACGGAGTTGAGCTTTGGGGCTCCACTAAGCCATCGAATTCCTCTCGTATCCAATCCTTACAAACCAAAATCCTTCGGAAAATCCTCAATGCCCCTTACTTTGTCAAATAAAATAATCCATAATGACCTTAATGTTCCTTATGTTTCCGAATTGGCGCAATTCTTCCATAATTAACTTCAGAACCATCCGAATCCTCTCGTCTCTAACCTTGCTTCCTCTTCTATTCCTGGTAACCCTCCGAGGCGTCTGAAAAGAAGATGGTCTCGAGATCTCTTATTGTAAATACATTTTGTTTTTAGAGTGCTACCAGTGGGTAGTTTCTCAACAAGTCATTTCATGTTTTTATTTTCTGTTATCAAATTTACTTAATGTATTTAATTTTTTAATACAGTTGTAAATATCATGAATAAATAAATAAAAAATACCTTCAATTACCTATTTATGTGATATATAATAAGGGAAAGTATTGCGAAGATGAAAACTGTTGATAGTTTTCAACGGAAATACGCGTTTTAAGGTTTTGAGTCGAAATAACCAAAATTGTCAAAGGGTAAATAACCAAACTCCCACAAAATGGTCTGCATGTGTTGGTATGTATATGTAGATGGCACATTTTGAAGGGCTTATGATTTTTCTGAATGAAAAGTTTCAATATAGGGAAAAAGTCGAAAAACATTAACCAGACCACAGCAAGTGTATTTTCAGGTTTTCTAATTCTACTTTCGATTAAAGTGTTTTTAAGAAAGGGGGAGTAATAAAATTTCTTGAAAGGGAGGGGGGAGTTCATGCGCCATCGGACCAAGGAGGAATGGGCACCCCTGTTCGTACGGAACTTAAATTACATATTAATGGAGAATAAATGTTTCTGGATATACTGACTGGAATTTCCGTGTATAATAAAGAGAGACTTTAAAATTGATTTTAAGCTAAACAAAAAAAAAATTTGTGTATTCCTGCTAATTGAGGAAGTGAAATCGTTTAAAGGACTATTTTATTTTACTTACGTGAGAGAAGAAGTGGAATTTAAAAATATTTCAGGTAGCGTTTAGGATGTGTAAAACATATGTTTATAATCTTAAATAAATTTACTGTATCTAAATAATTTTAGGTCCGATTATATATTTAAATAATTTTTAAAAAAAACGGTACCAGTAACAACCCATAAAGAGTCTTGGGTTCAATACAATGCAAGGAACTGCTGTTACAAGGTCAACAGCAAGGAGGTGACGGGCCAATATCACGTTCAACCGCCAGGTTTTCCCCCTTTATTAAATATTATTTAATTAAAATTACACACTTTATAGAGGCTGGGTTTGCCCCAAGAGCGTCTCCCGGCCCTTAGTTACGAGTTGTCTTAGGCCTGTGATCGGCGAAGTGCGGCTCCAGAGCCGCATGTGGCTCTTTGTCTCGTTAAGTGCGGCACAAATATCCACGGAAGGAGCAATAATATTTACATTTAAAAAAAAAAATTTAGTAAGAAAATATTTACATCTTATTATGATAAATTAACATTCTTCTATAAATCGAGAACATGTATAATTTTTTGTTTAAGTTAAAAGATGGATCGGTAATTAAAATTTGATATTGTTGTAAAAATACGTAACGAACATCGAGTTTAATTTTATTAGTTTTCGTAAACGTAAACACAAACCATGTACAAGCTACCGGCTGAAATTGTTCGTATGTTTTCGGCTTATGTCGGTGTGATAAAAAGGTACCACAAGCATGCGCGCGCATCCGTTTTCTAAAGTAGTGGGGTACAAATTGGCATCACATACCAGCAGCTACAGTGTGAACAGTTTTGTCTTATCTACTGTGTCTGCCGTTGTTCTGTCTTATTAATCAATTATTACTAATAAAGCACTTAAAGTTAGAATCGGTAATAATTTGCCCGAAAAATTTGAGGTTCGTTCGGGTTTAAAACAGGGGGATTCTCTTTCGTCTGTCCTGTTCAATTTGGCATTAAAACATGCCATTAGGGAGGTAATGCGTACCGAGAAAGGGTTGGATCTGGGCGGGACAACATCCGTGCTGGGCTATGCTGATGATCTGGTACTGTTAAGCGAAGACGTTGAAACTATAAAACTAAATACGACAACGTTAATGAAAGCCGGTAAAGAACTAGGACTCGAAATAAACGTGGATAAAACAAAATACATGGTTAGCAGCAAAAATGGCGATACTACTGGTGATATCGATATAGATAGTAATATGTTTGAACAGGTAGAGAAATTTAGGTATCTAGGTTCTACGATAACTAGAAAAAACGAAATTGAAGAAGAGATTAAGGTTAGACTGAAGGCGGGGAATGCTTGTTATTTTTCTGTGACAAAACTACTTAGTTCGCGCCTCTTGTCCCGAAACTTAAAAATTAGAATCTATAAAACAATTATCTTGCCTACAGTTCTTTATGGATGCGAAACTTGGCCGCTTACATTAAGGGATGAGCAGCGTCTTAAGGTTTTTGAAAATAAAGTATTGCGTAGAATATTCGGACCGAAGAAGGATGAGTCAACCGGAGAGTTCAGACGGTTACACAACGCCGAATTGCGTGAGATGTATCCGGGTAATATAATTGAGGTAATTTCATCGCGGCGAATCAAATGGGCTTGTAAAGTTGTTGGGCTTAGTAACGAGAGAATTCCTAAAAGGTTAATATTTGCTGTGCCGAATGGTAAGCGTCCGAGGGGAAGACCGAAGCGAAGGTGGGAAGATTGCATTAAAGTCGATCTGAAGGGACTGGGTTTGGACGGCGAACGGTGGAGGGAGGTGTGTAATAAGCGATTGGTGGTGTCAGCATCGAACCTTCGGGTTCGCTAAGCCTTTTATTATTATTATTATTATTATTAAAGCATTTATCAGCAGGTTTTAGGAATTTAAAAACTGCAGATCAACTTTAGCATTTGTCAAAAATCCTCTTAATGCTACCATAACCGAGTTGAAATTTTCTCCTTTTGAAATTGACATTGGTAGCTTTGAAATACAATTGCTGGATTGTAAAACAAATAGATATGGCGCTCTAAATTCGAACGTCTTTGTGTTGAATTAGAATTATTGGAGAAGAAAAAATTTGATCTTAGTTCACAACACAAGTGGTCTGCTTTAAATAACATGGAGAAGGAAAACATGATCATTTTCAATGCTTGGTACGTAAAAATATTCCTGACTCTAACGATCAGCTGAAAAAGCTCACGTTTGCTGTCATTTCCCTTTTTGGTTCTCATATCTATGCGAACAATCTTTTTCAAACAGGAACATTATCAAGAGTAAACTGAGAAGTCGTCTTATTGATGAGAACTTGGAATCTTGCCTAAAATTAAAAACAACATACAAAATCTTACATAACTTACTCAAACTTTCCGAAGAGATGCAAGTACATTGTTCGCATTAACACATATTTATTAAGTATGAAATTTAGTTTTATTTAGTGTACTACTTATTTAGTGTAATAAAAGTTTACTAAAGATGCAGATTCGGCCTCTAATTTTTTTTTTTAAATTGTTGTAACGTTCATATTTGGCTGTTTGGCTAATAAGTTTGCCGACCATTGCCTTAGGCGATCAACAACTTGGTTATTACGTCCTTGAGCTATGGTGTTACTTTTAACTTATGTTTTTGAAGGTAAAAAAAAAAAATTCTTGTCATGTATTGCATTAATTATTATATTTGATGGTACAATTGTGTTTGTTTTAAAAGATTTATAATATTTTCTATTGAATCTACTGAGTCTTTTATTGCTAGTTCTCTACAACGGGGAATTTCGTTTTCTACATAGGCTTGATGTAATAATGTACAATTTTTTATTATATCGCAATATGGGTCCCTTTTGTTATTAAATAGACTAATTGGACATGAGTCAGGTTAGTTTGAACAATTCTCGTCCTTGGCACTACCACTTCTTCTGTTCGGTTTCTCCTTCCATCACTTACCCACTGTTTTGTACTTTGTTTAATGTTTCTAAGTTCATTAGTCAGTGGAATTTCATTCCACATGGACTCCCAATTGGTTCGTACTCTGTCTTTTAGCAATGTTTTTACATCACTCGGCTCGCATATTTGGAGAGGTGGGATATTCATATGAGCAGCTTCTTTAGCAGCTTTATCCTCTGCCTCGTTTCCTGGAGTCCAGAAAAAAATTATACTTTTATTAAGGTTGTTTATAATTCCGATGCATTGGTGGATTCTGAGTGTTGTAGGTCCGGTTTTATTGCAGTTTGCTATACTCTGAAGGGCGGAGATTGAACCAGAACATATTTGAGCTTTCCATAGTATTGATAAATGTAATGCTATAGAAATAGCCTGCAATTCTGCAGAATATATATATGAGGTTTGAGGTTGAGGGTAATTTATACTTATTGGGTATTCTATTTATAATTACTGCAAAACCGACATTATCATTTTGTTTGGATCCATCAATGTATATTATTTTATGATCTGAATATTTTTGAATTTCTTTTGGGAATTTAGGTTTATTGAAACCTTAGTTTTTGTGCTTAAAATTGAGGTCTATTGGTTTGTATTTTCTGAGTGATGATCTAAAAAAAAAAAAGGATCAGATTGGTCATTAGGCATGCTGCATATTTCTCCAATGATTTCTCTTTACCTTATACCTCATGGTGCACTTCTTGCAGGATTCAATTCATAATTTCTAACGCTTTTTGGGTGGAATAAGTTGGAGTTAGCAGTTTTTGTTGGCAACTTACTTGAACTTTGTACTTGGTTGAAGAATGGTTTAAGAAGTGGATGCTACCTCTAGGTTGATGAAAATCAAAAAATGAGTTGATTCTCTTTCTGAAGAAACATAAATATGTCTCCAAAGCTCCAAAATTCTTTTGTAAACAACTTCAATTAAGGCAAAATGTCAAATACTTCGGTATTTCCATACATTCTAAAATGAACTGGAGACTACATTTGGAAAAGTTTAAAAGGAAAACCATAATAGCCTTCTGGCAGGTAAGACGTGCAGTAGGTATAATTTGGGGTTTTAGCCCTAAAGCCATGCATTGGATATATACGACCATGATTAGACCTAGAATACAATACGAAAGTATGATGTGGTGGGTAGTCCTAAATAAGGCCTCTTATATGCGAGTGTTATGTCGTATAGAAAGAATGGCCTACATTTGCATTACTGGGGCATTCCGCGCAACACCTAAAAAGGCCCTGGGAGTCTAATTATCATTGATTCCGATACATCTACGAATGAAGCGGTCTATCTACGGTGAAGCGACCATAGTATTTTTAAGAATGAAGGATAACAGACCTTGGCAAGTAACAGGGATACATACCGTCACGATATTAATTTCTTTTTCTATTACATTAGGATATTGGCCTATGAGGATGATTTTTTCCTATAATTCTCTTTTCTTTAAATAATTGTATTTTGGAATTTTTTTCCGCCGTTAAAGAAAGGGCATGCCCCATCGCAGAATTCGCTAGTGATTGGGACACTGGTAGCAAATCATAGTGTCTAGAGTCAGGCTTTCATCAAGTGGTGTAGAAAGGTGCCGTAATATAGGTAACTCTTTTTCCACCATCCTACATATTTCTAAGTGGCTGGTGTATGTCTCTGTTACTTGCCACTATCTGTTATCCTTCATTCTTAAAAATACCATGACCGCTTCACCGTAGATAGACCGCTTTATTTGTAGATGTATCGAAATCAATGATAATAAGACTTCCAGGGCCTTTTTAGGTGTTGAGCGGAATTCCCTTGTAATGCAAATGTAGGCCATTCCCTCTATGCGACATAATACTCGCATATGAGAGGCCTTATTTAGGACTACCCATCACACCACACTTTCATATTGTATTCTAGGTCTAGTTATTGTCGTATATATCCAATGCATGACTTTAGGGCTAAAACCCCAAATTATGCCTACTGCACGTCTTACCTGCCAGAAGGCTTTTATGGTTTTCCTTTTAAACTTTGCCTAATGTGGTCTCCAGTTCCGTTAGAATGTATGGAAATACCGAGGTATTTGATATTTTGCCTTAATTAAAGCTTTTTTTTTTTTTTTTTTCTTCCCTACCTCGCCTTGTAGGCTATACGGGATTTTCCCGGGCCGAGGGGAGTAGAGGGTGAGGGCGGGGAATTTTAAAATCCCCTCCGGCACCGGGACGTGAACTCGTACTTTTTAAATCTTCTCAAATCTGTAATCCGGTTGCCAGGCAACTCGCGGTGCTGTGCACACGCTTTAGCCCATTCGGCCGCTCCGCCCCACCTTAATTGAAGCTGCTTACCAAAGAATTTTGGAGCTTTGAAGGCATATTTACATTTCTTGATAAAGATAATCAACTCATTCTGTAATTTTGATCAACTTAGAGGCAGCATCCACTTCTCAACCCATTCTTCAAACAAGTACGATACTGATGAACCAGACAAAAAGTTTATTTTGAAATGGTACAGAGGACCTCCCAACCCAATAAAACCAGTCATCTATAACTATATACATATATAACCACTATAATTGTATAACTGTAATATTAGATGTAAAAGTGTCATTGAATTCAATCTAAAATATTTTAACGTCATGGCCGCTAGTGCAATTCAAGTTACACGTCGCTCTGCCTTTGATACGATCTAATGTGCTTATTATTTAAAATACTGCTCTAAGACTTTTTCAACAGTGACTATATTAATAGTTTTATATTTTTATATTCACATATGATCAGGTGAGTGACTATTTATTAACAATGAAACAGTTATAAATTAGTGCTCGTTTGGTTAGCCCATGTGGCTAGTAATTCCCTTGCGGGTTTTACCTTATCTGCGATAAGTTCAAGCCAAGGCTCGGCACTGTGTACAATAACATTCTTCAGTGTTATTCTCAGTTCGAATCCAAGACATTTAACTTCATTTTTTTTTTCTTTATATATTTTTTTTTTCTTTCCAGAGACTCTTTTATTTCATTTTTTTCTTTGATTATTTATTTTTTGGAAATGAATTATTTTATATTTTATTTTATATCTGTATATATTTATGTAAATAATTTTGTAAATAGCTTAGTGTTTAAGAAGTTATCTCATAAATTTTAATTTTAATATTTAGGTTTATATATATATACATATTTTTTTTCTTTTTTAATTTTCTCTAACACTTATCATGATGGATCTGGATAAGAACACATCATGTGAAGACACGGAGGATGAGACACCCTTTTCGGAAATTAGCGAGACCGACTCGCAATATTTGAAAAGGCGTACACTCCAAAAGCGTCTCCGAAACTCAGTTCCCGGATCGGGACAAAACTCACCTAATAAAAAAAAAAAGAAAAATAAATCAAATAAGCAACCAGAACAAGATAAATCTCCACCGAGAACTAGGAGCAAATCTAATGCCACTCAATCAGAGCCAACTGCACCAAAAACATCAGAAAGCAAAAATTCAATTCAAGAAAACAACCTATCTCACAAGACTCCGCAGCTTCAAGATTTTTCTGATCCTGAGCCGCCGCCAATATTTGTTTCAAAAATTAAGAACTTTATGTCGTTTGGTCAACAAATTGCAGATTTGATCGGACAGCCAAATTTTCGATGTTACTCGAGAGTGAACGACATCAAAATTAATACTAATTCAAGAGACAATTATAAAAAACTAATCAATTTCTTAACAACCAATAACTACGACTTCCACTGTTACCAATTAAAACAAGAAAAGGCGTATCGTGGTCCTGAGAGGACTACATTCAACCACACCCATATCTGCTATCAAATCGGGCCTCGAAGAAATCGGTCATAATGTCAGGCACATAGCACCTGTACTACATCCTAGAGAAAGATATCCGCTACCATTATTTTTTATAGACCTGGAACCAGCAAAAACCAATGTTGAAATATTCCAGGTTCAACGATTGGTTTACTCAATTGTCCGTTTTGAGGAACCGAAACAGAAGCCTCTAATTGTACATGCACTAAGTGTCAAAACTTGGGCCATACAAAGGCCTATTGTTATCACGAAGTCAGTGCGTTAAATGTGCCGGCCTACACGCTTCAGACACTTGCCAGAAGCCAAGAGATGAGCCTGCGATGTGTGCCTTTGTGGCGAAGCCCATCCTGCGAGCTACAGAGGATGTGAAGTATATAAAAATCTTTACAAACAAAGATCACGAAACTCAGCGGTGAAAAATCTTGGATCTGCTCAGAAAACTTACACTGAACCACCTGAAATTGAAAATCAGGATATTTTCCCAGCATTGCCGACTTCACCTTCCCTCGTCATCCAACAACAACCATCCATCTCTACAGCTAAGGACTCACCACACCAGAATCTCAGAAATTCTCACTCCCAGTCTTCCACCAGTAAGAAGCAACCTCAACGTCAGGCGCCTCAGGCCTTCCAATCCAAGCCCAAAATCCCTAATACTCAGCCTCAACCTCCTCGCCAGCAAATCCCTCCTCATCATTTACCCTTAAGAGTCAAACTCCCGCCAGAGCATCCACATCCAGCTCCATTCGTTCCTAATCCCAGGATGAACCCCCCTCCACAAGTCCAACAGAATTTAGATCCTCCTCCTCCTCGTACCCCACGACGGGCCCATCCCCCACCCAACATTCCTAGTCGCATAACCTACCCATCACAACCTCCTGATCCAAACCCACTTCCCAGCCAAACACCATTCGACATCAACACTATCTTATCATCATTCCTGATAGATCTTCAACAGACTATCAAACCGCTCATAACCCTTCTAACCAGACTCCTTTCTGAAATCCACTTAGCTTCCCTCGATGAACTCAAAGTCCCTAGCTATTCTCTTATGGAACGCTAATGGACTGCTAAACCACCGTGACGAACTAGACATATTTCTCCATGACAATTATATTGACATTGCCCTCCTAACAGAAACTCACTTCACCCAACGGACACATTTCTACATACGTGACTACATCACCTATAGATCTGACCACCCAGACAACACTGCCCACGCCGGTTCTTGCATCCTTATCCACAAATCTTTACCCCATTCCCTTATTCCTTCTATTCCAACAGATGCCATTCAGTCAACTTCTGTAATCCTCTCAACTCGTCCTTTCCATCTAACACTTTCAGCTGTATACTGTCCTCCTGGCAATTCCCTCTCGTACAGCCTACTTGAATCCTTTTTACAATCCCTCGGATCGCGCTTTATTGCTGGAGGAGACTACAATGCTAAACACCAACGATGGGGTTGTCGATCATCCAACTCCCGTGGTAATACCCTTTCACAAGTTTCTTCTTCCAACAATTATTCCATCCTCTCGCCCATGAATCCTACTTATTTTCCAACATCCCTCAAAAAACGTCCCGATATCCTGGACATATTTATCACCTCCCAGATTTCCTCCTCCCAAACTATAATCAAATCCCTGGATGACCTTTCTTCAGACCATAGTCCAGTTCTGCTTTCACTACATTCTGACTTTGCTCCTAAACCATCACTTCCTAAACTGATCACTGGACGAGTAAACTGGGACAAATTTCGTGATGATTTGGAAAACAAACTAGACCTCAAAATCCCGCTAAAAACAAAAGAAGACATTAATGGCCATAGAAAAACTGACATCATCAATAACAGACAGTATAAATAATAACACCTTTATCAATAAGATTAACTTCCCACAAAATACTAACTTGCCACAGCATATTCGCATCTTATTACAGGAAAAACGCAGAGCAAGATCGAAGTGGCATAGGACTAGATACCCAACAGATAAATCGCATTACACACAACTGACTAACAAACTGAAATCAGAAATTAGAAAATACAAAATTCAAAATTTACTAAATTTTACTGAAAAACTTACAACCACTGACAAATCATTATGGATGACCACCAAAAAACTTCTTAAGTTTCAAGACTTTAATCACCCACTACTTACTGATTCCCAAACCTGGTCCAAATCCGACGAAGAAAAAGCCCAACTATTTGGACAACATCTTTTCCAAACTTTTAATCCACACCCGATATCCTTAATTCAACTCACATCAATTGTATTGAAGCAGAACTGGATATTCCTCTCCAAATGTCTCTGCCACCCAAAGCATTTCATCCCATAGAAATATCCAACATCATTCAAAAATTACCTTCCCGTAAAGCTCCTGGACATGACCTAATTACATCCCAGATCCTAAAACTTCTTCCTCGAAAAGCCATCCTATTCCTTACTTATATATATAATGCTGTACTCCGTTCTACATATTTTCCTGATCTTTGGAAACGATCTATTGTTAAAATGATCCACAAACCCAAAAAACCACCAGAATACCCATCCTCTTACCGTCCTATCTCTCTTTTACCCATCATGGGCAAAATCCTAGAAAAACTCATCTTAAAACGCCTGTACCCTATCCTAAATTCTAAACACATAATCCCAGATCACCAATTTGGTTTCCGAACTTCCCATTCCACTATACAGCAATGTCATCGTGTGGTAGACGTAGTCTCCTCTGCATTGGAGCGCGGAATGTACTGTACGGGAGTCTTTCTCGACGTTGAACAGGCGTTTGATAGAGTTTGGCACCCGGGACTGCTGTACAAACTCCGAAAATTCCTACCACCTACATACTTCCTCATTATCCGTTCCTACCTTACTGATAGATACTTTAAAGTAAATCACAATAACGCCTATTCATCCCTTTTTTCCCAGTCTGCTGGTGTTCCTCAAGGTAGTATCCTAGGTCCTATCCTCTATACAGTTTATACAGCTGACATCCCTACCTGTCCCAACACTGTCATCACCACATATGCCGATGACACATGTATCCTATCAGTAAACAATGACCCAGCAATTGCATCCCAAATGCTTCAATCACACATCATAAATCTAGAAGAATGGTGTCAAAACTGGAGAATTAAAATAAACTCCAATAAATCCCACCAAATTACCTTTACCCTTCGTCGTAAACCAACGCCTTCCTGTCTACAGTTTCCTTTAACAATACTCCACTTATCCCTGTTGAGCAAATCCGATACCTAGACTCCACCTGGACAAACGCCTAACTTGGAATCCTCATACTAGACTGAAACGACTAGAAACCGCTCGACGTTTCCGATTACTTCAGCACTTACTAGACAAACGCTCTAAACTTCCCATTAATTACAAAAGACTTATATACTTGACTATAATAAGACCTATTTGGACTTACGGAGTTGAGCTATGGGGCTCCACTAAACCATCGAATTCCTCTCGCATCCAATCCTTACAATCCAAAATCCTTCGTAAAATCCTCAATGCTCCTTACTTTGTCACTAATAAAATTATCCATAAAGATCTTAATGTTCCTTATGTTTCAGATTTGGCCCAATCCAGATACCTATCCTTCCATAATAAACTTCAGAATCATCCCAACCCTCTCGTTTCTAACCTTGCTTCCTCTTCAATTCCTGATAACCCTCCGAGGCGTCTGAAAAGAAGATGGCCCCGTGATCTCCTAATATAGTCATATCATTAGAGTGCTACCATTGGGTAGTTACTCAGCAAGTGTATTCATGTCATTATATCAATTATGTCCAAATTTACTTGATGTATTTATGTAATACAGTTGTAAATGTCATAAAGAAATAAAAAAAAATTTTAACGAAAACAATTTACCAGGCGTTTATTAAAAATGATATGTTCAAATCGTTGTTCATTTTGAAATCAAATGTATTTATACCTTTGCGGAGCTAATTCATGATTTACATGTATACTAACTGTAAACTTTATAATTGGGGGATTTAATTCAATGATAAAAGGACCTCACACCAGAACATTTTTAAATGTGATTTATTAAAACTAATATTTTGATATCGTGTGATTCTCGAGAAATGTATGGAGTATAAAATGGTCACTAACCACCTTTTTATAGATTTCCGAAATGCATATGACAGTAATAAGAGCTTTAAGATCTATGGTGGCTGCATTACATCCTAAGCTCTATTATAATACATCGCAGGTAATGGAAAAAAAAATTAAATCCTTACAATATTGTATTGTAGTCATTTTTGCTTAAAATACGAGTACTTTTATGAAGTGGTATCAAATCACCTTATTTTATTACACAATTTGAGGTGAATCTCACTTTATTTGGTAATTAACTTCAACTTATTTACTTAAAGCATATTAAACAGGGAAGATTTTCTAAAAGTGAGGTATCTGTAGATGGAGAGGGAGGGGGACTAGAATAATTCATGTTTTTTATTAAAAAAAAAAAAGAACATAGTTTAGTTTATTCACTTAAAAGTCCTGTAAAAATGGTTTTTACAATGACAAACTATACTTTCATTTGAAGTAAATTTTGTCCAGCTTACTATGAAAGGAAGGAAAAAGGAAGAAAAATAAATAAATAAAAAGAAAAAAATAATAAAAATGTATATATATATATATATATATATATATATATATATATATAATATTATATATATATTATATATATTTTACTAATATTAACTAATACGTCTGTATATTTATATATAAGTTCATATATTGTCCTAAGGATAGAAGAGTATGCTGTGTATATAGCAACCCAATATAATTGGGCAGCAATCCTTTATATTTTATATTTTATGAAAATAAAGTGTTTCTCTCTCAATCTCTGCTTCTACTCCTATAAATATTTCTGTCCACTTACAGGACACACTCTATGTGTTTGAGTGCCTGTGTGTTTTAAAAATGTATTGTTGGCAAACCAGTGGCATATACCATTCATTTACATTTACAAAATTATACCTCGATGTGTGATTGGATTTTAAGCTCCGTTACCATACTGATGAATCAAGATATCTTACTTTATTGGTGATAACTCATGGAAGGTTAAAAATATTGAGATAATCTCTTAAAAAAACAAAATATATTTATTTCACAAACAAAATAGAGCAGCATTTAGACGTACAAAGTATCGCTCTCCTCAATTTTGATTCTTCTTATCATAGGTGTTGAATGTAGTATCCTTAGTACTGCACGGCTCAGAAGGGCAATAGCATTGATGAAGTTGTCTATTTTTGCCGAAATAATCTCAGTAAGTGGTGTCTGAGTACTTTTATCCTCATAATTATGCTTTGTCTTATTATAGAATACATACATAAATGCCGAAGGAGATTCAGAAATGGTGCTGACATTATGGAAAGTTGCACTTGGTACTTTCATGATCCCACCCTCCGCCAATATTGTTGATTTGTTTTCAATGGAAACTGATACCTTCCCTTTTATTAGTTGTAGAGTTATATTCTCGAGGTCTTCATGGACATAGTTTTCTAAAGTAAAACCTATAAAATAAAAATCAATTCAATAAATAATGGTTGATAGAGAAAAATATGAATATTAATGGAAGAATCGTTTTGAAGCTAAATTTATTATTTTTTTGTATTGCCTATTAAGTATAATTATATTAAAACTTCAGCAGTTAAGCAATAGAATTTGAAAATATATATTAATTCTTTTTAGATAGATATTGTTATTAGCTCCAATTTCCCTTAAGAATGAATAAATCTTTGTCCTTTTTAAAGACAATTTTTTATTTTATTGCATTTTATTGAAACACATCAATTAGAATATAAAAAAAAAAAATCCTGACTACGTTCTTTTTCTTTTTCATCTAGTTAGTCCCAAAACCAAGCCTCTCAAACTAAACCCACCTGTGTTAAATGCTGTCAGAAAAAAAGGAAAGAACAAATAAATTTTCTGTAACTGCTCTAAAATATGTGTATATATATATATATATAAGATATATCGGTAAATATATATATTTTCAAAATGACACTGCTTTAAGAAATAAGTTTCTATCTTCATTACAGGTATTCAGCGAACCCAACCTTATGGGAAATAAGTGAACTTATGATAATTTAATTATTAAAAAAAAATGTTTTAATTATTAATTGTAATCATTTTTATTGGAGAATAAGTATAAATACAAACCCACTGTTAACCACAAAGTAAAGAATAAAAGCAATAAGAAAAAGTAATAAAATCTTTTATGATGATATGCTTACCAGGAAAATCTGCCATAAAAAGAACGTCAGAGTGGTTTGATGATGACAATATTTTCTTTTCAATTACCCTTAGTTCATCTCTAATTGGTGTTAATTCATCAAGGAGAGGCATCACCCAACTTACTCGTTCAAAAGGTGACCATTTAACTGACAAAATATCAACCCTTGGGTCAAACATTCTTTGATGAAACCTTTTATTAAGGGATACCCAGATATCTATAAATTCAAGATGAACTATTTTAACATTTAAACATGAATGGAAAGGTATATTATTTCACATCAAAAATGAATAGGGATATTTCTATTTGATTAGTTTGAATGAAAATACCAAATATTCTTTTTGTTTGTAAGGGAATCTCTTACTATTTAGTAAACAAAAAAAGTAAATACTAAGTATTCTTTATTTTTAATAAATTATTAACTAAAGGATAGTCAACATGAATAATACTCATTGTATAAACCAACAGTTGTTTTTGATTTTTCTCAAGTTTAGTTCAGCAATATTCTGTTTAACGATGAAGAGACTTCATATTGAACTAGAGATTTGCAATATTATCGTGAGAATAAGCGGGCACTGACAAGTACATATTGCCAATGCAGTTGGTGTCTCCCAGACAGTGGTCTCCTGGGCTTTAGCCAGATTCAGTGAAACTGGAAGTATCAATAGGAGACTTGTTAGTGTAGCTCAGTGCATTACCACACCAAGGGATGACAGAAATATTATTATTACTGCAAGAATCAACCCTTTTCATAGTAGTAGGCTGAGAGGGGCGGGGTGGCCGAATGGGCTAAAGCGTGTGCACAGCACCCTGAGTTGCCTGGCAACTGGATTACAGATTTGAGAAGATTCCGGCCCGGGAAAATCCCGTATAGCCTAAAATGGTGAGGTGAGTGCTATGCTAAAAAAAAGTGCTTTGGTGAGCTAGGGGCACCTTGTCCGGCAACCTGATAACCGTAGTTATACGGAATAAAAAAAGTACAAGTTCGCGTCCCAGTGCCAGTGGAGTTTTAAACTCTGACATTAATCCCTCTGGCCACGTATTGTCTAAAAGATTTGAAAGTATATCTTCATATCCAACCTATAAATGATTATGGATTGTATTCCTATTAGCTATTAAACTTAAAATTATGAAATTTCCATTGCCTACCATAGATAAGTCAACAGTTGTCACACTAATTTTGTTTCAGCTTCAATCTATTATTTTATTTATCTTGTATATATGTATATTATTTCTCTTTATATGATTTACTTTATCTTTTTAATTATCTATATATTTTTTTTCATTATTCTAAATAAAACTTCTCCGCTTTCCAATGATATATTATACCTATATCTCCTGACTAGTATTTCCAGAAATTCAGTTTCGACCTAAATAAACATTTTCCCTTTTTTTCTCCATTTTTCAGTTATCTAATTCTTTCAAAAGATATATTTAGCATTTTTTTCATAGCTCTTAATAATGAAAGATAGTTAATTATTGAAAACTAACCAAATTAAAGGTACTTTAGAGAAAGACATGTTGAACATTTAAGCATTTAAGCTGTGTAAAATGTTATCAGTAGTGATAAGACCTCCATGATATTAAAGACCACTTAATTATATAATGATACACCGAGTTTAACCAAAATCGTTGGAGCTGTTTTTGAGAAAATTGTAAAAATGTGTATAACCGTTGATATAAAGTGCCACACCCGGTTAGTCGATTTTAAAGAAAAAATTGCTGTTACATCCAAGGCATATGCTGTGACATATACCTATCTCAAATAGGTAATATCAGTATTGTACGACTTTTCAATTTTCACACAAACACACACAGACCATTTTGAGGGACTTGGTTATTTAGACTCAGAGGACCTCAAAACATGTATTTCTGTTGAAAACACTGATTCAATAATTTTCGCGATCGCAATACTTTCCCTTATATATTACATATATAAGTAAGTGAAAGTAAAAAGCATATTCTCTAGAAATATGCTCGAATTATGTCACTTAAGAGCTATTTATTAATTTGTAGCATTACAAGAATGAATAATGTTGAAATATCCTTTACCTTGTTTTGAAGATCATTAATACACTTAAGTTTATAAACCAAAGCATATCAATGATCTCCATATGCACTAAGTTATTAATTAAATCAAATATTAAATGTTTAATAAAATAATATTAAGTAGTTTATAATAATAAAATATAGTTTTATATCTACCAATATAAAGCGCCATGTTGTTCATTTTCTTTAATGCCTTTACATTTTTCTTCACACATTTAGAATATTGATAAATCATGTCAGCATGTCTTTGCCACCTGTTGTTCTGGACCCAAGCCTTTAAAAGAAATAAATAAAAATATTTCAGAATTTGAGAATAAAGAAAAATCTAAAAATTTTACAAGGTTGTTACAAAAATCTCTTTGCATAAAGCAAGTTTCATTTTTACTTTAATGTGAAATCTACAAATTGAAATTATTCTTCATAGAGGCCATCATTGTCTTTAAAACTTTAATTTAATAATTTAAATTTATATTTTGAATTTTATATTTTAAATTTTATATTGTCCTTTAAATTTTATATTTGTTCTCATCTAAATATATCACATCATTCCAGTAGGCTATCAATCTAACCTATTTTTCTTATTCATTAAATTTCTGAGAAGTATTTTTCTATTCATTCTACTTTTAACTCCATATTGTTTTAATATTCTCCATAATATGTCTGGTACAGCTTGTTTTCCTATTACTTCTCATTTATTCCTGGTGTTATTTTTGTAGACTGTTAGTTAGGACTAAAACGGCAAAAATGGGTATAAAACAAACATTTAAGTTTACCAGGATAATAATTCTTAGCCCACAGCTTTCCACCCATGGAGTGGCTGCTATATAATTCTATTTTCTATTCAGAGTCCAGATATAACTCGGGGATGGTACCATCAAAATGACGAAGTTTCTGCTTGAACCAATTAGTTTCCCGGTATACTCTTCCTCTGGCACTCCCTCTATTCAGCAGTGCTATCTCCACTTATTTCATAAGTGATCCTCGGCGGTGAAAATCTCCCACAACTGGTAAGTCTGATTACTTTTATTATAAATATTAGTAAAAACTATTTAATTTAAGTAATTAACGATTGCTTCACTGTAAACTAGGCAAAATTTACTTTGAATAAAAATAGAGACTGCTTTTGTTAAACCATTTAAAGAGGACTTTTGAGGTGCTAAACTCAGCTAAGAATAAGGAGAGGTTATTGGTAGTGGTGGGGGAATGGTTAAGGGTGGGGAAGCACCTAGTACAGAGATGCTTCCTTCCTCCCCTCCTCCCTGAGAAAATTCCTGAATCCACCACTGACAGTGGATCGTGGTTCCTTTCCAGGTTAAATCCCATCAAATATTTTTGGATTGAAAATGCTCCCTCCCCGATTGAATTCAAAGATGACCCCATCATCAGCAAAATGATACTAAAAATAAATGACTGTATTCAAAATATTAATTTAAAAATGTTGACATAAATAAATAAATTATTAAATAATTTGAATAATTATAGAAACTTTGATGTATCAAAAATCTTTTATTATACATATATATTTATTATAAATATATATATATATATATATATATATATATATATATATATATATATATATATATATATATATATATATTTGTAGTTAGACAAAGATTTTTTATAAAATAAAGTGGTATTGAATTATTTTTTGATATTTTCAAGACATACTGACCTCAGGGTCAATGAACATTGATTCATTTGTGTCAAAGTTAACCAACTTAACAGCGATCCTGCTTGTGTCCCATGTATGAACCATCATATCCCATGAGTAACCATAAAGCCCATTAGTCCAATTATTGTAACCCTGAAAATCAAGAAAATATGAACATAAAACAAGAATATGATTTTCATTAAAAATGTTTTTAAATGGATATCTGTAACTAATCGAATGTAAAGAATATTTATCATTGCACAAGCAGCATAAAGACTGTGTCAGTGAGCAATACTCAGGAAACTGAGTCAGACTGAATCTCTGTACTGCTCCATGCAATACCAGAAGAAATGCCCTGAAGAAGACCTACAATGTAGGCCAAAACATTGGATAATTCAATAAAAATACTATTATGTAATATAGTATTTTATATATTAACGCACCCCCGACTAACTTCTTCTGAAAAGAAAGAATATTTAACATTAATTGATCTGGTAAGTGGTGGATAACTTTTTATCTTTGCAAATCGTAATTCTTATATAAGAAGTACAATAAATTTTAAATGACATTTAGCACCAATCTAAAAGCACTAAGTATGTTTCAGTAGGAGTGCTACCAATGGGTAATGTCTCTTCAAGTTATATATGCCACATTAATAATTCAAATTTACTTGTATTTTTAGCTATTACACTCTTAAATATCAATAACTATTTTTTTTTTTTTTTTTTTTATAAAAAAGTATTGGTAACTTGAATTAATGTTTAGAACTGATAATATTCAAATTACATTTTTATAAGGTCAAATATAAAAGTTTTATGATCCATAAAGAACAGTGGGAAGGGTAATCATTTTGTCAGTTTCAGGACAGAAAGTGGGAATGAAATAATTTAAAATTGAAAAATGAAAAGCATTTCCCACCTTTAGCCTTGCCTTAATTTTTTCTTTATTCTTTCTTTACTAGTCATTCTAGATCATGAATACCTAAATTTCTCTACCCATTCAAAAGTTTTCTCTCCTATATCTGCTTTACCCTTTTCAGTCCACATCACCTTTCTAATGAAATATTCTAAAGCTAAATTAAATAAGAAAGATTAAAGTGAATTATTTTATTTTGAACCTGAACGATGTTGAAACTTATATTAAACAGTTTTTAAGGGTCAATACGATCGTGAGCCTTTTAAGAATCTATATACTGCTGATACACTGTTGTATTCTAATTTTTTCTCAAATTTTTCTCGTAAGGAAGATATTCAAATATTCCTTCATTAGTTCACTAGAAATATTCTTTTCTTGCCAGTTCTTGTCTCGACTTCTAAATAATAGTACTAGGGATGACCCACATGTTTGGGTCGAAATGTCGGCTAACCCAATAAAAATACCTTGACTGAATTCCTGACAATTCTATTTCATCCTTATAATTGATCAGTCGACTACTTACCCATCTCTAAAGAAATATTCTTTATTCCCGCTGCTTTATTAGATTTTAATTTTTCGATGGCTACTTTTACTTCCTCTTTATGTGATTCTTCTATTAATTAATTTATAAACTATGTAATAATTTACCAGAGTAACAAAGTGAGAATAAGGTAGGAAAAGCTGAATTACTGCATGCATGTAAAGCATAACTACAGTGACGCACTGCCGTTTCTTTGGAACATAAGGACCTTTAACAATAAAAGCATATGTAAGAAAAATAAAATCACTCAGAAAATAATACATTGACATCACATTACATTTATAAGTAATTAAATATATTTATTGAAATTTATTTCTAATTTTACATCCAGAAACATAGATGCTACTTACCATCTTTGACATCTTCTTCATAGTAACATATTGGATTCTTTGCAGTATCATTCTCTACTAGAAATTTAAAACGATTCATCTGCATCAAGAAAAACTGTCTTGGCCAATTAAAACCACAGAACAATGGCATTGTTGCAAGACATACAAAAGGAAACATCCCTGTAACAAGTATTTATTAAACAATGAAATTCAATTTCAGAATTAGTATTACATTAATACTGACCAATATGAAACATCTGTGAATTCATTAAGTGGAAACTAGTAAGGATATAAAAACTTAGAGCCCTTGTTTTGTCAAAATATATCAGGAAACCCATAGTTAAGTCTATAAGAAATCCAAACACATGAATTATCCATAGATCAATTTGGTCTTTATCTAAAAATACCCTATAAAGAAGTATGAATCAACAAATTATTTGCTTTCTTAAAAAAATTTATAAGACATACTCCTTACTTCATTGGAAAAAATACCCAATGATCAGACAGGCTTGCCATAGAGTATCCATTTATCCAATCAAATTCAGTTTTTTTTAGTCCAGCATAAAAATAAAGAAGGAACAATTGAAAACGTAACACTGCATAATTCCATAATGGTACATGTCTATTATTCGGTATTACACCTTTGTAGGCATCAACAGACCTGAAATCAAAATTAAGTTCAGGGTACAGAGGATTTAATTCTCTATCCCCTACCCCCATCCACAAACCATGTTGTAATTGATTTCTTTTTTTTTTTTTTTTTTTGGGTGGGGAAGGTATTTTTATTTTTACAGTTGGCTTCACTTCTATGAGACATTAAGTAATACACAGTTTGTGGTAAACTATATTTATCAGAAATGATGTATTCATTCAGAATTGCTTTTTTATTCAAGATTTCTTACTACTACAAATACATTGCTTGAAGTTTCATGGAAATATTCTGTGAATTTTCCGGATGGAACCTTTCAGCTTTTGCTGAATGGTTATAAATTTTTCTCCATGGTTCTTGCTTACATTTTTTTTTATATATTGTATAATAAATAAAACAGCTTCTATAACTAAAATTCGGGTATAATGTCCAGACAAAGCTTTTTATTGTTTGTTATATTTCAGTGAATAGAGGTGTTCCGCTTGGCAAAACTTCTTATATTTCTACCAATTTTATTTTTAAAATTCAGAATTTTTCTCATTGTATGTTGAGGTGTATTACCAAATGTAAATTTCAAAATATATATTTCCCAATGAAACTTTTCGACAGAGATTTTATATTTAGGATAGCTTTGAAAATAAAAATGGCAAAAGTCAACTGCATTGGTTTGATGATTTGGTTTAAAGAATATATTAATAAATATGTCAGAAAATAAAGAGTATATGAGTCAAGATTTAGAAAGATGTCAGTTCATTTTTAATACAGAGTGTTTTCCATTTCTTAGCTGAATTTTCAGTTCTCATTGAAATTCAAACCAAGTTTCTAGATGTAAATCTTTTTTTTATTTCTATCACTAATTCCTCATTTGCAAATGAATTTCACAAGCTTGTGGATTCTGTTTGTCATGCATGAACTATTCCTTATTTGATTCATCCAACTCAGGCAAAATTTATTTAATTTTCTTTAATTTCATTTTAGCGTTTTTATTTATGTCCTTATTTTATCTTTTATCCCATATTTCTTTAGTTTCGTTTCTTCATATTGTTCAAATGATTCATTATCTGATATTTTTATTGTTCTATATCATTTTTTCTTATTACATCAGTATTTTTCATTTGTTTATTTATTTATATATTTATTTCTGGCAGATTTATTGATTTGATTATTAGTCAATTATTAATATACCTTGATGTCACATTTTAAACTTCTGTTATTGTTAATTATATACTCTACTAGTAATATATTGTATAATATTTCAAGCACACTGCTTTTCAAGCCATTAAATGTTTTGTGTTTTTCATTGTTTAAACATTTATTATATATTGAAAAATATTATTAACAAAATTTTTAAAAATGTATATTTGTTTGATGCTTGTTAAAACACTATTTCTTATATTTTTCTATAAAATTAAACAATAAACATTTGAAAAAATATTGAGAAAACTGTATGAGCTAAACTATCCCAGATATTCATTGAAGGCCAAAGGCATTGTTAAGGGGGAGATGATCACCGCTCTCTCACCCAATAATTCAAAATTCAAAAAGTTGGGAAATTAGTATTTTTAGAACCCATACCATACTATGAAAATATTAACTAAACTTGAGAATAAATATGTTGGAATAGAAAAAAAAATTGGGGTCAAATATTAATATTCCTAACATTAAGTGTGAAATTAACATACTTACACACTAAGTGTAAAGATAAATTCTAAAGGATTGAAATATTTCTGTACCAAATTAATGTATTGCATTTTTTTTTTTTAATTAATAATTAAGTCAAATTTGTTCCAACTCTAAATTGTTAGGACATTTTATATTTTATCTTTGCATAATTACAAATAGGGAGCGGGATAGCTCAGTGGTTGGGCACTAAACTTCCAATGCTCAAGGTCCCAGATTTGAATCCCGGCTCATGGCAGAAAAAATATTTATTCTGTTTCATTGGCCGTGGGACGACTACGGGTAGGGAGATCCTCCTGGGGCACACCCAGCCTCTAATAAGTGGGTACCCTTAATTAAATAATTCATTAAGGGGGAAAACCTGGCGGTTGAGCGTGATCCTGGCCCTATGGCCTTGAAATAGTATTTTCTCTAAAAGTACTCAATCCGAGACCCTTCATGGGTTGTAGTGGTACAGTTTTTTTTTTTTTTTTTTTTTTTTTTTTTTTTTTTTTTTTTTTTTTTTTTTTTTTTTTTTTTTTTTTTTTTTTTATATAATTACAATATATGAACATGTTCAGCTTTATAGTTTGCATAAAAATCTATTTCTAATTAATATTGATTTACACCTATTTCATGCATAATAGGAACCTGTGAAGAAAAAAAAAGAAAAGAACTTTTTTCAGTAGTACTTAAAAGAAATTTCTGAAAAGATAAAATTTTTGTATTAAGTCAATTTTTATTTTTTATGTAGAACTTTCTCATTACCCTTGCCTCATATGGTGTAATAATATATCTTTTCAGTAAACTGGAAATTTTAGCCTTAGGAAAGCAGTTGCATTCCACTAATCCATGGCTATGCTCTTTAATCTAATAAATAATTTCATAAATTGTTTAGACAATAATAAATTAAATATCAACATAGATATAAAAATATGTTTTTACCATAAACTATGACTATCTGTTGCTAAAAACAATAGCACAAGAAGACCAAACATATATGAATGATTGTTCCATGAACTTTTGTCCAGTAGAAACATATACCAATAAGGAAGAGCAAAAGTTACACAACTGAGTTTATAATTCCAACCCAACATGATTCCACCTGCAGCTAAAATGAAAAGCATCAAATATAAAATGAAATCAACAAAGAATAATTTATTTAAATTGTTTTAATAAACTATCATACATATCAACATTATTAGGTAAAGAATGCACATCCAATGTAATGGGAGAGGTTTTAGGAAATCAAAAAGAGGAAACCTGCAGTCCGTTGGTTCTCCCCACTTAAGATCAGCCTCTCCAAATCCTCTTTCTTCAAGAACATCCACCATCATGAGAAAACCTTAATGTAAAATCAACTAATTAATATAAAATTACTAACTGACGTTAGCAATGAAGTTTATTTTCCTTGAATTAAAAATTACAATATCTTAATAACTAAATATATAAACATAAACCTAGTAAATAAATATAACATAATTTGAGTAAGAAATGGTGAGCAAAGGAGTAATTAAAAAAGAAAAGCATAATTTAATCTTATTTGAATATGAATGAATTTAAAAGTCTAAAGATATGTGACTACATTAAGGCATCTCCACCATCAATCCACCGTCTTTTATTAAGGAAATGAGAAAAAACCTGTTTTACAAATAATCCGTGGTCAACTATTTGGAATGATACAATTTTTAACATTATTAATTTGTTTTTCTAGTTCATGCAGAATTCTTTCATTTTCATTTATGGAAAATTAAGTTAAAAATATAAAATAAAAAATTACTTCGTTTAAACTAAAAAATGCATATATTGTACACAAAAATATTTCCATATATATTTTTTTTTAGGAAGCAAATCAGGATATAACTTTGATTAATATCTTGATGCAAAACAGCAAAAAAAATCATTTTGATAAAAGTTGGTGGTTTAGCCAATTATACTAATTATACTTTTTATCCACTGTTTTAATTCATACCAGTTACATTCCAATCAATACTACTTCTTAGTAATTTTTTCCTTACTAATAAATAGAGTTACAAATATTTTGAGATTTTCTACTATAGCACTGTAAAGCACAGGTGGATTTATGGAGGAGGGGGGCTTTCAGTCTGAAGCCCCTCCCAAAATGGTAAAATGTAACCATGTTTTAGGTAAAAAATATTAAAAAATTATGTCTTAAAGTATTATTGCTCGTTTAATTACATTTAATAGGACCTCAAGAATTACTTAAACACCATTTCATATAGCTAGTTAGTATCTTTCTGTTTTTCCAAAGTAATTATCGTTATATATATGAAAAAGAAGCTTCTGGGCTGAAGCCCCCCAAAATTATATCCTGGATCCGCTAGTGAGATAGATACAGTGCAAGCTTTAGGTAGTTGATCGGAGGCACCGACTGAGGAAGTTGCTCTCCACTTGTATGAAATAAAACAAATTTTACAACATATAAGAGAATAATTAATTTTAGTCTGTTAATAAAGAAACTGAATTAGAGGCATATTGAATGAGATAAAATTCAAATATTACTTAATATAAAACAGCTTAAGTTTATTTAATTTCTAGAACGGAGACAATGTCATTGCCCAGGGGTGCCTAATGTTTAAGGCCAGCACTGGATAGATACATGTTATTTGAATTAAATATTTTTTTAGAACTTTAAATTCATAGATTCCTTTATTTACATACCAAATAATATTCTTGCAACAGCCAAAGAACTGGGATCTGTTGGTCGATGAAGCAATTTGACTATGCCATGCCAAGATGTAATATCCTCTATCGTAAAACCAAAAACTCTTTCAAATGTTGTTTTCTGCTTTGGTACGGTCTGTACATTTTCAATGACTGATTCTGAGCTATTTTCTTCATCTTCTTGTTCATTCATTGTAACTTTTTTTCCTCTTTTTTTTTTTATAGATATCTGTAAATAAATTAAGAATTTAAGTTAATGTGGCTACTATAGTATTTTAAATATATTCCTAGAACTCATATTATATAATATATATATAATATATATTCAAAATTTTAAGAGATTTGAAGCAGTGAAGTAAGTTTTGCCACGACATTTAAGCACAATATTATTTTATATAGTTTCCAACTATTCAGAAATATAACTCTATATATATATATATATATAGTTTTCAAGTTAATTTATTATTAGCCATATTTACACCAATTTAAAAAAATTTGTTGTCACTTAATGACTACTCATCAACATGACGACGTTTCGGCTCGTCAAGCCATTTTCAAGTCTAAAAAAATTTTTTCATTTACAATCATATATTAACTTTAACATATTTCAATTTATAAAGATACTTATTATGTACCTAAAATACCCATCATGTACCTGTCATTTTCACTTATGCGAATTGCAAGCGTCTACTCATAAAAAAATTCCTTATTATTGTCATGTTCACCTTTAATTATTTAACAACATTATTATTACTCAATTCTTTACTATTAAATGATTCAAATTAAGTTAATAAATTGAAATATGTTAAAGTTAATATATGATTGTAAATGAAAAATTTTTTTAGACTTGAAAATGGCTCGACGAGCCGAAACGTCGTCATGTTGATGAGTAGTCATTAAGTGACAACAAATTTTTTTAAATTGGTGTAAATATGGCTAATAATAAATTAACTTGAAAATAAATAGTATGCACCGAAGAAGAATTGAGTAATATTATGAATATATATATAGTTCGAATCTTGGTCCTATTATTCCACTGGCATTAATTAATTAATTAAAAATAAGAAAGGAGATATTTAAATAAATTGTCTCCCTCCCCGGGTAGCTTAGGCTTGTCAGTCCACTGGAGGTTACTAACCCCAACCAAGCAAAGGACTGATAATGCTACCCCATGTATTTAATTTGGGAATCGTGATGTGATTTTCCAGGATGTCAGTAGCCCCTCAGAGATTTGTTCCATGGATGGTCCAGTTTGGAAAAAGCAATGTAAATCTTCGTGCATCAGCTAAATCTGATCAGCCACAATCCATGGATTTAGACTGGTTTGTCAATGTCCTTGAACCTGAGTAAGTTGGTGGGAAGAACACTGTCAGATTGGTCCCAAAGGGTTTAGCTAAAAATCTATCTATCTCAAGGTGCCCTGCCATCACACCATGGAGATCCTGATTCGTAGCAATGAGAGGTTAGGTGACCCCCTCCAGACTGGGATCCTGCAGCAATTTATATCTGTTAGAAGACCACATCAGGACCCAAAGATGTGGATGGTCTATATTGAGTTTGTGATTTTCTCTAGAACAGTATAGTGTTGAAAAGATTTTTTTTATTATGACAAAATGATGATATGTGTGATAATATTTCAGTATAATAAAGGCAGTACTATGGAAGTATTTATATATATATATATATATATATATATATATATATATATATATATATATATAATATATTATAATTATATATATATATATATATATATATATATATATAACTGAAACTGTAAAAATATTAAATGAATTATTGATATTGAATTTAAAATGAATCAATTCAGAATACAATACTTTCAATTTGTTTACACTCAAATTACATAATTATATCAATCAAATTAATAATTAATCACTATAATTTTAAATATTTGCTGTTTTTTTATGATTATGACCATAATGAAATAATGATTTAATGTGACAGTGTTTAATTAATAATTTGTTTGATATGTAGATAAGTAATTTGAGTAAAAATAAAATTAAGATATTGTAATCCGAATTGATTTATTTTAATTGTTAATTTCCTTATTAATAATTCGGCTTAATTTTCGTTATTCATTTAATAATTTTGTTGTTTCAGTTAAATATAATAACATTTTCATAATAAAATAACTATTATTATACAGAATAAAATAACAATTTTAAATGACAGCGATTAATTAATAATTTTATTGATTTAATTATGTGATTGCAGAGTACACAAATTAAAAAAATCTGAATTTCGATTTTATTTATTTATATTTTTAAGTTCTTTCATAGTAATTCATTTAATTTTCGTCATTCACTTGATAATTTTGCTGTTTAAGTTAAATAAAAACGAAATTATCAAAAATATTAACATTTAAAAATTGTAACGTACTACTACGAATTACCTGAAGATTAGGACCAATTGTGATCCTGGAAACAGCAGTCAAGGACTACAAGGAAAGTCCTGAGAAGAGTTGCTATGGCAACCGATCTCCCATCGATTGAATTTGCGCAGGAGCAGGAGCAAGACCGAAATGTTATTTGAATTTACATTTAATCAGTTAGTTGTCAATTGTTTTCCGCCTTGTTAGGTTATCAAAAATAATTAACAATTGATGAAGCGTAATCGGTGACGCCAGGCAATTCGCATCAGGTACTCTTAAATTAATCGAGCGTTGAGGGGTGAAAGATCCTTCAGTGACTGTTGATAAAGCAGTGATTGAGTTCTGATGAATTTCATTGAACAGCTAAGGAGAATAACATGTCATGGAAAAGAAATTAGATTGTGGATTTTTTTTATAAAATTGTAGATTTTAGAAATTAAATTGTGGTAGTATTCACAAGCTGGACGTTTAGTCAATCATATGAATAAATAATAGGAATAAAAATTAATTAAAACCAAAATTGAATTTTTATCAAATTTTCTTCATTCAATCAAATTTAAAATTTTCTTCCACTTTTTTCTTCAATTGATTATCTTAATACCCAAATAAGATTATTAAAACCGACCGGAGGGTTATGTGTTTGGATTGTCCACTAAAAGCTATGTAACGCTTTTTTGAGCGAACGCCAGGGTCAGTTTTTGAGTTTGATCGCTCCTGAGTGTTTTGAGCCAATTTGAGCTAAAACACCAGCTCATGATTGTATAAAATATGTTCAATCAATTTTAAAGAAATATAACAATTTTTTGAGCGAGCGGCTGGTTCGATTTTAAATTTGTTATCTTAAATTATTCGTGTGATCTTCTGGGTGTTTTGAAAAAAAATTGAGCTAAAAATACTGAACTTTTGTTACGTGTTTAATCAATTTGTGAAAAGCTTTGTAACGCTGTTTTGAGTGAACGGCTTTTCTATTTTTAAGTTTGGTGGCTCAAATTATTCGGCGAGATCTTTTGAGTGTTTTGAAATAATTTGAGCTCAAAACACTGATCCGTATTCGAATAAAATGTTTTTAATCAATTTTCTGAAAGCTAGGTAAAGATTTTTTGATCGAACGGGTGGATCAATTTTTAAGTTTTATATCTTAAATTATTTGGTGATATCCCCTGAGCATTTTGACAGCGAAGCGACGTTTTCTACTTCTTCTTCTTCGAACTTCCTCAAATGATGAAGTCCGGAATTAAGAGTATGAACTCGACGGTCTTCCTGAGGTACTCCATACCACCGTAGAGCTATTCGGTCGGTTTTATTTTATACATGATTCTTTTTAACTCCTATTAAAAATTTTAATAAATTATACGAACAATAATAGTTTTATAGATATTTGTTTATATATATATATATATATATATATATATATATATATGGATTATAATTAAAAAATAGAACATATTGTTTAGTATTTAGCTTACATCACTCATAGTAAGGAAGAAGGACCAACGAACAAATATAAATAATTTTTCAATTTTGAGAGGAGAGGGTTTCAACCCGAAGCCCCTCTCTCCTTAGATCTGCCCGTGTGCATATTTAAAATATGCAAAAAGTGATGAATATCCCTCAGCATTGTCTAGGATGGTGATAGAAGAAATTGTGGTAGGTAAATGTTTATTTTTTCTAATCACATTTTGGCGCGAAATACCACAATTGCATACTCAGTTGGCACAATTATTTTAAAAATGACCCACATATAGCCCAGTCAAATTAGACATGTTACCTTGCAAAAGTTCGGGTAATTCAAATTTCTTTTTTATATTGTTAGGTATGTACTGAATATAAAAAATCTATGTTTCCGCCCTTGAAAATCTTGTGGGTGCGTTGTAGTGCTCCAAAAAACATTGAAATTTCGAACTTTTATTTGTTTACGCTAAATATCTTTTTTTTAAAGCAACATGGATAAAGAATCGTCATATTCAATCTTAAACAGCTTAAAATTATCTAACATTTTTGTACATAACATTTTTTTCTAAACCCAACAGGAAGCGAACGGTCGAGCTTTTAAAACTTACGAATTTAGATTTCTTCGAAATCTTAGCTCATTAAGTTTTGAACAGAAGAAATCTGTAACTTCATTTCGAACCTCGTTCAGAGAATTTTGAGGACGATATTGAGCCATTGACTGGAATGGTAGGCGATAGTTGGAAGTGTTTTGATAAATATGTTTCACGGTGGGCCATACCTCCCTACCGTGTACCCTCCCACCGCATCCCAATAAATTGCATATAGTTGTGTTCCTTGTAATTATTTATTAAATAAAACCCAATGTTCCGACAAAAAAAAGTGACCAAACTGTCCCAAAATGACGTTCAAACATAGCAGATTGACTTCTTTGACTTGAGTTAGTTTTTCGGTCACTGAGATTCAGCATTTAGCTTAATTTCGCCATAACTAGCCTTTTATTAAAGCAGGATAGTTAAAGAATAATAAAACATGAAAAAATAATTGGCCTTGGCAATAAAAAAAAACCCAGTAAAGTAAAGTTTTTTAAGTCGTTCAAACTAAAGTTGAAAATAAACGTCTTTTGTAAATAAACGGCCAAAAATAACGAACAACGCCCGGAAATGAAACATCTGGATAATATTCTTTTATTTGTAAAACACTGATTACTTTTTAAAATATTTGAAGCAGTTACTTAGAAAATAAACTTAATGAGCGGAAAAGTGGCACTGGCATTGTGGTCTAGAGTGCTCTGCCACATCATTAAGTACTTATATATGGCATAGTCATATTGACATAATGGTTATATCAATATCTGATTGCATTGGCGAACAAATATTAATACAATAATTTAAATTATCAATTTTTTTTTTCAACTTTACACATTTTGAAGGCTCGATAGTACATGTACAAAAATGTCAGATAATTTTATATTGCTTAAAATTGCGACATTTATTATTTATGTCGCTTGAAAAAGGAGGTATTTAGTATAAACCATAAAAAGTTCAAAATTTCAATGGTTTTAGAGCACTGCAGCGAACCCACAAGGCTTTCAAGGGCGGAAAATTGGATTTTTTTATAGTCACAGCATACTTAACAATGTTTTTTATTTACAAGATACATATATCTATCAAAATACATTCGCTATCCACAATAGTAATAGACAAATATGATAACAAGGAATACATATGATTTCAAGGAGAAAAGAACTAAAAAAAAAAAAACAAGCAAGCAAGAATATGAGTAATAGAAAATATTGAACAATAAAACACTAGGAAATTACAAAACTAAACTAAAGGGGAAAAAAATTAAATAACATAGCAACAACTACATTATAACAAAATAAGATTAAGAATAAAATGGAAAAATTAAAAATAATAAGATATCAAGCAGTTCAATGCAATAATCTCTTGGCAGTCTTCTGGGCGGATTATATGTATTTGTGGCAGTCGATAGAGCTTGAGTAAGTGGGTTTGAATTTAAAGTCAGTCTCTCATGAAAATTATTATAACGGATTGTGGTGGTTGCTGTGATAAAAGGGATGTCAAGGTCAGTCTACTCTGCAGTGCGCTCAACGAGGTACTCTGCAGAAACTCAGTTGCCACAGAAGAGTTAATGTGGTGACTAATGGACTGTTTAACAAGAATGAGTGTGCCACCTTTAGCACAGTTTGATGGATGGTCAGTCCTGAAAGTGTTGTAAGTTGGAATAAATAATTTAATTTGACTTACCAAGTGTGTTTCAGTCAATAGTGCTACATTTATGACCTTGTCGTTCAAAAATACCTCTAACTCATTTCTATGTGGGAATATAACTTTTGAATTTCATAGAAGAATTTTTAACCCTTTTATGATGTAAGTTAGTGCAGGAGGTGCTGCATTAGGGTGGTAAATAGTGAAATTAGTGGGGTCACAATGTTTTTAAATTCACCGATAAAGTCAGTAAGTAGTGTTGTGAAGTCAGATTGTTTTATGTTACGGGAATCAGCATTGGGTAATGATGTATTATCAGTAGTAGTAATGATTTGTGGGGATGTAGTGATTGTTGGTATTAGGTGAGAATATGTCGGTATTGTTTGGTCTGTTTGTATTACCTGAGGCGATGGTACAAGAGACTTTTCCAATACAGACGCGCTGTTGTATGCCTCTTCTGATATCAGATATCCCTCAGATCTTGGGTAAAATCATGGACTTCTAACAGGTGAATGTTGCCTCAGTTGTTTCAATTCTTTGTGAACGGTACAGCCTCTTTCGTTGGCCGGATGGGCTTGTTCGCATAGGGCACAGTTGGGTGGTACATCTTGGGGCTTCTTACAGCTAGATGTGTGAACCTGCGCATTTGACACACCGCGGTTTAAGGTTGCAGTAGGAGTTTGTATGACCATAGGATTGGCACCGTTTACATTGAACGATTTCCTTTCTATGTCTAGGTTCCTCTACCACAATTCTTGTGTAGTAAAAATATTGTAGTGAAAATGTTGTATTTTCATAGTTTTCATTTTTTTTTTGGAAGTCAACAAAGAACATGGAAAGTGGTTCTTTTGTTCTAGGGTGAATAATATTGTGTACTTTGAGAACAGCATAACCTTCTTCTCGTAGTTCTTCTTTGATGGTTTCGCACCCTACATTAGGATGTAAGTTTTTTATGACTAGTCGAAATAGCCGGTCTTCTTATAGCTGATATGTAAATTGAGCTGAAAAAATTGAGCATTTTTTTATTTTAAATATTTAACATATTTCTGCATGCATCTGCATCCATTGGCAATACGGCGGTATTATTAAGGTTAGATTTTAGAATGAACTTTTTTACTCCTACTTCTTTATGAGATCATCACAAAACTGTGCAAAATGATAGATTGGTTTTACGTAGATAGTAAGTGGTATGGGTTTAGCTGATTCTGCACGCTCGGTAGTATTGCATTGAGCTCCTTCGTCAATATTTAAAACTGTGAATGGGTTCACTGATTCAAAACTGTTTTATTTATATATTTTTTTGGAAGACACTGGAATCATTCTATGGAGAGAAAGAGTTTCTTCTGGTTACCTCAGTCCATTCATTAACTAAGCTTTTACTACCTTCCGAAATTGATTTTATATTACGTGAAGATAATTTAACTTCATTGATTTTTTTTAACAGAGAAACCCTTCTTACCCTGTGTTGCTCTCGATGTTTTGGAAAAAACGGTCACTTATGATTTTATATCAGTGTTATAATTGACCATTGCTTGTGGATTCATGGATATTATGGTCTGATACATGCCCACACTTAAAATCACAAAGTTGTGATAAACCTTGTGATAAAAGAAATGTCGAAAAATAAATGAAACGGGGGCTATTTTTAACTAGCACCAATGGGACAAAATATGATGTTTCCTTCCTAAATAACGTGGATAAGGGCAAAAATCAGCTAATTATTTAAAAAGATTTTTTTTTAACTTTTATAACACAACAATATCAAAACTAAATTTCAATTACCCGATCTTTTGCAAGCTAGACCCCTTTTTTTGTGCCAATTTGACTGTGCTAATATAAAAACATTCATTTTTTTTTTTTGAGGTGTACCGAAATTTGTAAATCACCTATTAAATTATTCAATATGTAACAGATAATATTCCTTGTTCAATTCATATTAAGCATGTTTTCAATGTACATCATATCCTTATATATTATCTTATCATTAGCAATACTAAAGATCTTATAAGGAAGACGCTAGAATTCATATTTTTTTTACAAAGATCTTTCGAGATGAAACCTGTCATTATTTTCGCCGGTGCTTCCACGCTCTAGCAGATATCTCCGTCTACTCTTTATATTCGTATGAAGGATCTTTCCTCCAGGATATGGTAATGGAGGAAGGCGGCTTGTTACCTTTTGAAACCTACCCTTAATCCTGTCCTTCCCGCTTAGGTGTTTTTCTTTCCAATCTGCCTACATCCACTATAGTGCGAGAATATGTAGTAATGTATACAACATATTTCTAAAAAAGGTACCTTGTTAATAAGACCAATTAAATAAAGACAATTTGAATTGTTTATTTGAATTAAGTTCGAAACAAAGACTAGTTAACAATTTAAATCGTATTAATTTGATAATTCTTTTCATACTCCGTTCTTTTAAAAATGTTGGGAAATGGCTTGATTTGGCCATATTTTGTTTTATTCAATGGAAAATTACATAACAGCTTGAAGTTTTTAACTTTGAATTATTATTTCGAGTTTTCTCAGGTGGACTCAAATTCTAATTTCATTCCTCTTCATCTTCAACTGTAAAATAAAAAATAACATTAATTAACATCGTAGCCAGAATTAGGGGTATATGTTTGTGAGTGTGAACAGCTTAATTCAAAAACAAAAAGTCCTACAAAAATTGAAATTACACATTTCTTTGCTCAATTTATCCATTAAATGAATGAAAGAATGCAAACTTGAAAAATAAGGAGTAGAAAATATAGCCTTGATCTGAATTTTCCTCCATCATGAAAAGTTGCTCGTCAAAATAGTAGATCAATCAAGCAATTGGTTAAAGAATTTGTTAATTGGTCACTGTCAGTTCAAATATGGGTATTTTGTATGCAGTCTCCTTGAATAGGGAAACAGTATGATAAATCAATATCAACAACAACAACAAGAATGCCCATCCGCATGACTTTAATTGATTAGCAAAAAGTCAACAGCTATAGAAGGCTACATAAAATACTCGAAGAAAAGCACAACCTTGTTTAAATTCATAAAGCAAGCGAGATATTAGATAATAATACTTGAAAAACTTGAATTTTCTTTAAAATACCCCACTTTACAAACTGTTTACGTTTACCGGATTATTCAGTTGTATGAATCTCAACACTTATTAATCTTCTTCCAAACGATAATGTTTGTTTGCCTCTGTAGCATTTCGCTGCTTGGAAATAATTCAGTCTTTACTAAGATGTCAAGGTGCGATTTCCCTATGATTTTGTTTTACAAGTTTAAACTCGTGCGGAATGGAGCTCGCCCAGACGGCCAGAAATATCAATCAAGTGTGGGGCGAGAGCAGCATTAATGAGTTCACTGTTCAACGATGGTTCAAACATTTTTGGGAGGAAGACTTCAGCCTTGAAGACAAAGAAGGTCGTGGAAGGACTTCCTCTCTTGATGACGATGTTCTGCTGGCTTTGGTGGAAGAAAACCCCAGAGCAACTGTTCGAGTACATGCTGGAAAACTTGACCTTGGCAAATCGACCGTCGATGACCACCTCAAAGCGATTGAAAAGGTAAAAAAGCTCGAAAGTTGGGTACTACACACTTAAACGACCTATAAAAAAAAACAGCGTTACATATTTGTGCTACACTTATTTGCCGAAACAAAAACAACCACTTGTCTCTCCAAAATTGTTACTTCTACTGACAAGTGGATACCATACAATAATAGTAGACGTTCTGGGTAGTGACTCGACAAAGGCAAAGCAGCAGAACATTTTCTAAAGCCCTCAACTCATTAAAAAAAGGGGATGGTTACTATTTGGTCGGCTTCATTTTATTTGATCCACTAAAGCTTCTTAAATCATGGAGAAACCATCAATGCGAAATCGCAATGTAACCAAAGTAATGCATTGCTTCAGAAATCGGTAATAAAACCATCTTTGGTCTTTTGTTGCATGACAACGCTCGCTCACATACCTCACGTGTGACTTCACAAAAACTGGAGCTTGGATATGAAACTCTGCTACATCAACCCTACTCTACGGATCTCTCACCTACAAGTAGTCATCATTAATGAGCACCTCGCAAAGATGTTAGAAAAACCAATATTCATCAAAAAAATACATAGGTGATCTATTAATAATAACAAAAGAAAAACAAGACGAATAATTATTAAATTTATTGAATAACGTTAATAAAAAAAACAAATTACTGTTGAAAAACCTATTGACAATAAAATTAGATATCTCGATATAAATATCATATATGATAGAAATAAAATAGAAACTTTTTGGACAAAAAAAGAAAATTGCAGAGATAGAATCCTTAATCATTATTCAAATCATCCAAATGATGAAATTAAAAATACCGCAAAAAATGTAATAAAAAATTATAATGTCACCTGATAATAAATGTTTAAAAGAAATAAAAACTGATTTTTTCAAAATTTGTGTAATAATTTTTACCGTTTCAAATATATAAAAAAGCTTTGGTATGAAAGTCATCAGGAGATTAATAATGCTTATAGAAGTAAACAATGCCTTGAAAAAATAATTTTAAAAACTATAATCGTAATAATAATTGGGAGGCCCTCCTGGGGCACACCCAGCCTCTATAAAGTGGGTACCCTTAATTAAATAATTGATTAAGGGGAAAAACCTGGCGGTTGATCGTGATCTCGGTCAAATCACCTCCTTGCACAACCGTTGACCTAGAAACAGTGCTTTCCCTAAATAGTACTGAACTCCAGACCCTTCATGGATTGTAGTGGTACAGTTTTTTTTTTTATAATTATAATAATAACAAAAGTGTTATAACTAAAAAAACAAACAAAAAAAATGGTGTTTGATAACAGATTTTTTAAAAATCATTAAAAATGACAAGGAAAAATTAATGGACAAAGTGAATTAGAAAATACGTTTTTGGAGTTAATCAATTCTAAAGATGGGAAATTCTATTCCGAGGAAATGGAAAAGTTGTCAACATACAGTTTTTTCTTTTTAAAGCAAAATCCAGCAATATTTTTCAGACAACCCAAAAAAAGGTTCGATGCCTACACCACCAATCGCTTATTACACACCTCGTTCCGCCGGTCGCCGCCGAAACTCAGTCCTTTCAGATCGGCCTCAACGCATTCTTCCCATCTTCGCTTTGGTCAACCATTCGGACGTTTACCAGTCGGTACAGCAAATATTAACCTTTTACGAATTCTTTTGTCACTAGATCCAACAGTTTTACAAGCCCATTTAATTCTCCACGATGTATTCATCTCAATTATATTAACCGCAAACAGTTCACGGAATTCCGCCTTGAGTAACCTTCTAAATTCTCCGGTTAACTCGTCCCTCCTCGGTCCGAATATTCTACGTAATACTTTATTTTCAAAAACCTTAAGACGATGATTATCCCTTAATATAAGCAGCCACGTTTCACATCTTTAAAGAACCGTGAGTAGGATGATGGTTTTATAGATTCTAGTTTTTAAGTTCCGAGACAGGTGGCCCGAGCTATGTAGTTTTGTCACTGAAATTGAACAATAGATAGATTCGAAAACAAAAATGGATAAGGAAAATAGAACAAATAAGTCTAAAATTAAATGAAGATAAAACAAAATAGATAGTAATGAGCTCAAAACCAATTTTATCTCAGTATCAATTTTGGGTCACAAAATTTGTTAAAATATCTCTTGAATCTCTGTTCAATCACACTTTCTTTCAGTTTAGTTCTTTCTATACTTTTCCTCCAGTTTTCTATGACGGAAAGGTATAAACTATATCAGGTATAAATTGATTTATGGATATGTAGGATTTTCGTCTTGTCCGTTCTTCGTAAAGCTATCTTAATTGAATTTGTCAGATAATTACCAAAGCTGCAAATTACGGCAGATGATTTTTGTATGCATCCTTAGAAAAAGGTTTAATGAACATTTTTATTACAATAAGACCTTGGCAGTCGTTGGTGTAAGGTACTTATCCTATAAAATAGCAAAATTTTAGAATTTATTGAAAAAGAACGAATTTATTTCACTTTTTTAGCAAATTACACTACAAAAAATTATTTTTAAAACTCAAACAAACAAACAAAAAACACCAAAAATATATTTAATAATATAATATAACAAGTTGTTAGGAAGAAAAAGGCTTTTTGTCTATACTTTATTAAAAATCATGAAAACCAATATGTTTTGTCGGCACTAAACTGTTACAATATATGAGTTAACTTTTGGTACATCCCAAAATAAAAACATAGGAAATTTAAATTATCAGGATACCACGAAAATAAATTTTTGTGCCGTTCTCAGGCTGCCATACGCAACGCCAATGGTTGGTCCGGCTCTACTGTAACATCCTTTGATGACACAAAAAAATAAATGAACTTTGAAAAATCTACTTACAACATTCATCGTGGAACCTGATGACCTTATACCATCGGTCAAGGAGATACAATGTCACCCCGATTGTTGGTCCATAAATGCCATTTCTGTTTGTGATGTTTCCAGGCAACCCAAGGTCAAGACAATTGTACTGAAACAGAATATCACTCTTTTAACCATGATAATTTACGCCATTTAGGTAATTTATATAAAATATTATATGTATCTTTTAAATACAATTTTTATGTATACAAAATATTTTAAAAAGTAACATTTTATATATTCTGTTTACATATTAATTAATACTAGTGTTCGCCCAGTGGTCGAAATTCGACCATAGCCATTAAAAATTTGAGGAAAAGATTTAATTAATTAAAAAAATAAAGTAAATAAATAAAGAGTAAATCACGATTCAAAAATCCTCATTTATTAATACAAAAAAAAATTCAATTTCAATTAAAAATCGACCTTAAGTAATTAAAATTGTTTATAAGTAATACATAATATACTTATTCAAAATATTTAATTTTCATTTTAATTTATGTGTGTTATTATCACAATAAATTAATGTTATGACTAAGCAAGTAACAAATAAATTTAAATCAGCAATTTAAATTCACTTTAAATCCATTTTCATTCAGAACTTCTATGTAAATAATGTTCTTTTTGAATGTTCTATTATTGTATAGCCATGCCTATTGCCATTGAAAGTATAAATAAATTTCAATATTTCAAATGAACGTGCTCTAATTGCTGTATAATATAATTGTCCATGCGAAATTACTGGACGTCACAATAATATAAACATTTTTCCAAAACTTTTATCCTGCGATTGATTATGGTCATAGTAAATGCAGCTATTAATAGGAACGTTGTTCTTTGAAAGTCAAATGTAAGTATAGTGTCAGAAAATGTTAAATTAATTCTTGGAATTAAAATTCTTTAATTTAAAGTAGCCCCCGTTAATACTTCAGTCTCATTCCTGTTCCATCAACTAATGCTTGTGCACTATTTAAGTTAACAATGAGCATAACTATAGAGTATATTTTTAAATTTAATTTATTATGTATCATTCAGCTAACATTAGATGATATCATCTCTTCAAATAATAGACCCAATTACCTCAGAAAATGAAAAGTTTTCGATTTACCAAAAAATAAAATAAATGAAATCTAATTTGGAAGAGAAAGAAAACGTACTAAATGTTTAAAATGATATATCTCTGTAACAAATAGTCCGATTTCGATGTTTTTTTTTTAGTTTGTAGGAAATTCAAGAATCTTCTTTATAAAAATGTATGCAGCTTGTTTTCGGGAAAGTGTGTTATATACATAAATTATAAAGGTTTCAAGGGGAAGACTTTAGCCAAGTTTCATTGAAATCATTGAAGCCATATTGGTGCTACATTCTAAAGCGAATCACGTTTTTCGGCCGCGATTTCGAAAAGAAAGGCCCGATGATAATGGAACGTATACAAAAAAACTTCTAAATATTATTGCGACGTTGTGAAAAAATTTAAAAAAAATCGGTGAAGAACTTTCGGAGATAAGCCGTTTTGAACAAACTACCATTTATATTTTTATTCACATACTATTTAATATTTTTATTTATTGATAACACTAAAGCTTGTTAAACAAAAAAAGAAGGAAGAAAATCGGTTGGATAATAGAGGAGTAAAAGGGGCTGAACCGAATTGTGTTTGCCTATTTATTATAATGATTTCTCAACATTTCACTTATTTATAATTTAAAATAATAGTGGGACTGGTTTAGGAAAGACTTCTCTGTCAAACTTTATTTTCTTTCTCTATGTCACGTAGGTTTTTTTTGTCCTATTTGAAAATGAAAGAAGTAGTGATTCTAATGTTGGAATAATGTTATCCACCAAGGTATGAATCACTTCAATACTACGGGATAACATCGAAGCTTGTATATATTTCTTGAGAAACACTTCACAAATCAAATTGAAAAATCGTTCTAAGACCATTTCGGATTTTCGAGACATTTTTGCGATTTCCGTAAAAAAATATTATTTTTACAGGAATTTTTTATTGTAGGTAGACTACCTAAGCTCTAAAACATGTTCCACGACGCACAGTGATTCAGGGGCGGGGAAAACTCTTAAAATAAATGTATGCCATATCAAACCTAGAACGTAGGCCAGTAACTATTTTCTTTAAATTCCTCCCGGTTGAGCCCTTAAAAATACAAATCGAAGAGCAATATTTAGTGATTTTACAATACAAATAACGGTATTTACAGATATTTTTAATAATTATTTTAGGACTTAATAAGACAGACGTTATTGATTTTTTCTTTGGTCATATTTAAGGACAACTTCCTATAAATAAAAATTAAATTTGATACAGTCTTAGAGTTCTTTGTTTTTCATTGTCAAAAGTATAGAATAATCGAATTAAACGTTTACTAAGTAAGTTTTTATTTAAATCTTTCTAATCTTCAAAATTTTCGCCCAATAATGTTGACTTAAATTATTAGATTTATTTTTAATTTAAAACATAATACAGTCATATTAACAAAAATATGTAAAGCTATCGCTTTACTTTTCATTTTTCTAAATGCATTATGTTTCGAAAAAAAAGTGTAAGAAACGAAGAAAAAAAAAACACTTGTGCAATTAGAAGGAACAATTATTTAGTTTTTAATTTGAAAAAGTATATTGAAGATTGATTTTATCAAATAAAATAGTGGCTCTGTACTAAAATCAATTTCTCATCAAAGTTGTTAGTGGTACGTTGTGTAGTGCACACTGCGCATCATATTTTTATGCACACTTAGAATGAAATAAAAATAAAAGAAAATCTTATTAATCAATCGGTATAAAAAAAACAAGGATTTTCTGTTACCTCTGAGAACAAAATTGTTGTAAATGAACATTTTAATTTAGTAATTTTAAATACTTAAAACATGGAAACGTAACACATTGAGAGCAACATTACTTTAAAACTAAAAAGAAGATTGATGACGTAAGTGAAAATTAATAGTATAATAGAAATTGCTTAGCTATAAAAGCTATAAGTTCGTTTTGAATCAGAAAATTTGTGATTTAAAAAAATTCAAGATTTGGAGCAATGTTAACCCTGAAAGCTGATACTACTCCATTTCACGGTAGCCGCCTATTATAATAAACAGTAAAATTGATAATAATAAATTACAACACCAAAAATATTATACCATTTCATAAACGACACCGTTATCCAAATACCCAGTATATATAGATCTGAGGAGTTTCTGAGCAAAAACCACTGCCTCGGACTTTCCACCTGGAGTCCCTAGTTCCCTGAGGCCATCAGCGAGTAAGGCATGAAGTCCTGGGTTGCTATTCGGAAAGTCCCAAGGTGCACCAGTTTGTCTTTTCGTTACAGGAACTCCACCTTACTCGAGCAAATATCATAGTTAACAATTTATGGGAAGTTTAAAAAGAAAATTTCATAATTTGTGTTATCTTAAATATTTTAAAGCCATTAACATAACTTATTATATATATATATAACGCAAGATAATTAATTTTTAGCATATATATTAATTGCATCAACAGCAACATATCAATATATTTTTATTTTCTGCTCCTCAACAGAATAACATGTATCCTTTTATCCTCGTGTGTATATACATTTTTTATCTTGTTGTGTAATATAGGTTTAATAATACACCGTTTGCTGGATGAGAAGATTTCTTCTACAACTATTGATTTTTAAATTTATACAACCCCCATAAAAATCAGACTGAAACGACCAGAAACCACCCGACGTTTTCGACTACTGCAGCACTTAATAGACAAAAGCTCTAAACTTCCACCTATTTACAAAATACTCATATATATTACTATAATAAGGCCTATTTGGACTTACGGGATCGAGCTTTGGGGATCTACTAAACCATAAAATTCCTCTAGTATCCTTTACTTACAATCCAAAATCCTTCGTAAAATTCTCAATAAGAGATCTCAAAAAAGAAAAACGGTTAATATGATGCATTTTTATTTTTAAGGACCAATAACAAACAAAAAAAGTAAAAAACTTCCTCAAATTTAAAAAGTTTGATTTTTCATGTTTATATATTTCTATCATCATTTGCATACTTCGGAAATTAAATATGAGTATTTATTCAAACCACTCACGAAATCAAATCAAGTAAATGAAAAATATATATAATCCAATATTTTTTTTGCGGAATTCATTATTATTTAATGAAAATGTTGGATACAGAAGTTATTATTATTTTCTTAAATTTGGAGTGTCTTGTTCTTTAGAATACGACTAATTAAATGAATCCACTACGAGAAAATCATGTTAAAAAAAAAATTCTTCAAAAAAAGAAAGAAAAATTTCATATAGTTATAATTTAATTTAAATAAATAAAATAACAATCCTATGTGGGATTCCCTTGGCAAGCGGGGGTCCCAAGGGACATCACTGATCAGATTGGGCCACGGGCGGATATACGGGGGGGACTTTCGGGCTGAAGCCCCCCTCCCCCCTTCCCCAAAATGGTAAAATATAACCATGTTTTATGGAAAAAAAATTTAAAAAATACCTCTTAAAGTATTATTGTTCGTGTAATTAGATTTAATAGGACTTAAGGAATCACTTAAACACCATTTCATATAGGTAATTAGTTTCTTTCTGTTTTTCCAAAGTAATTGTCGTTATTTTTATGAAAAAAAAAGCTTTCGAGCTGAAGCCCCCCCCCCAAAATTAAATCCTGGATCCGCTAGTGGATTGGGCTGATATTAATATAAACATAAGGAATCTAAGACTTCATAATACCTGTAAAAACATGAGTTACAACGACTATTATTATTTTGAATTTATGAAAGAAAATGGACTTGACGAATTTTTTGATTAGCCCACTCAACTATATTACAAAACTTTAGTATCGAAATCCCTTTATATTAAATTACCTTTATATTGGTCAATTTTGTTAGAATAAATATATTCCAGTACAGCTTTTGTCATCTGAACCTTCCCTTTTGAATATGATCTTGACCACAAAGGAGCCAGATTGGATATGTGAAAGTATTTCCTCGATTTCTCGTGTTCTAAATCATAATCTAACCAAACTTGTTCTTCTTCATTCCACAAAACCTAAATGCAGATGTCTATCTTTATTATCGCAGTTGAGAACGATAAAATTATAATATAATTTATAATGGACTAATATATATATATATATATATATATATATATATATATATATAATATATATATATATATATATACATATACATATAATCGCTAGTAGGGTGGTCTGGGCCTAATTGTTAAACATACATCATTTGTTATAGAGAATTCGAACCGGTGCTCTAAATTATGAACTCTATATTAAAAGAAATGTTATTTGTATGTTTTAAAAATAATAAAATAATAATTGCGTTAGCTAAAATATTTATTTATAATAAGCAGAAAATATTCAAAATACCATTTCAATAGAGACGAGGAGATCCTTGGACAGTATTTTATAATGATTTGCTTTAGGCTGGTTTCCGAGTTTTCTGAACCATTTCCTTAGTAGGTTGTAGGCATTATGAATGTATGCATTAAGATCTACCGGGACAATGTGATGTGTATTGGAAGGCATCAGGTTTCCTGTAAATAGATAAATAAAAATATTTGTTGATGAGTTTTAATAAAATATTTAATCAATAATTATTTATTTTAATTTAATTTAACACAATCCCAAGGGGATATGATTTATATAATGTTGGATTTAAGAAACGATTTACGTTACTATAACATTATGTTACATGTAGTTTTTGTATGAAAGTAATGAAGTCTTGCAGTGCGCTTGAAAATGGCGACATAGCCGAAACGTTGCCATTAGAATGAAAGATGAAAAAAATAAATGTGGTGGAATAAATACAGCCTAAACCTTTATTTTATCTAAATTTAATTTATATCTCTGAATCTATAATTAATGTATGTAAGTATTCCGTACTATATATATTTTTTTTATAGTAAAAACAATAAAAAACAAAAATTTAAAAGTGTAGGAAGAGAAACATGAGTCCAATAAAACATTTCTGAATATGAAAAGGAACCACAAAATGTCAACAATAGATATTTTTATTTCATATAAATTTATAGAGTGTAATATTTATAATTGATTTAGGGTATATTTTATTTTATTAAGGGTTGGATATTTTATTTAGATAAACAAATATTTGGCAATATATAAACTAGTTAAGAGGAAAACAATAGTACAAAAAAAAAAATGCAAAACAAAATTATAAAATAATAGAAAAATAACACAATAAATGAATGCAGTTATTCCCTTCATCAGTACCTCAGCAATCATCTAGTCTGACCTTAAAGTTTTGTGGTAGTAAATAGTCATTAGATCTGTGAATGGAAATTAACAGTCAGTCTGTGATATACAATATTGTTACGATATGTTACAGTTGCTGTCACGAAAGGAATGTCTTGGTTAGTGTTTAACGTCTCAATAGAAACATACAAAATGTCTTTACAATTCTTCTAAGAACTTTGGATGTGAATTATTGATTTTAGTTGTTGTTTCTGTGTGCCTTGTTTACCATTAGTGTCCATGAAATATGCATCTATAAAACGTTTTTAGACACAAAAGTAGGAGGGAAAAATATCTGAAACATTTAGAGAACTCAGATCTTTCAGTCATAAGTGATAAATTGTGGACATACCAAACTATGTACTATTAATATTTTCTAAACAAGGAATTTTATATTCTAAAAGTTCAGATACTCTCACACAAGTCTACGAAAAAATCCTTCACAGACTGACATTCAATATAAATCATTCAACACAAACACTTAAATTCAACATGAACTCATACATCCACATCGACGAGTGCCGAGGCGTTGGTTAAGAAACTCGCTAAGTTAGCCACTCCATGCAAGAAGGAACTGCCTGTTTAATATATTTTTTTTTTTTATATTAAATAAGAAGTACCCTTTGATATACTCTCATCGTTACACCAGCGAGAAGATATGGGCCAAGCCGACTCACAAGAACTGTTCAAGGCCATCAGATATTCACTATGCTCCTTTGGATCAATCCACTTTAGCATCATGTTGTCATCCCTGGAGAAGTAAATATTCATATAAATAAATATTAAATATTGGGCAACTCGGGAACAAACCCGGGGCGTCGCACAGTGGGGACCAATCGGCGATCTAAGAGGACGAAAACAACTTTCAAAATATGATAAATGGAATATATTTTCCTTTTTATAGATACCAGGTGACCTAAAAAGTGGCCTAGTAAAATTTCAAAGTTCGTTTAAACTTTCACAGTAGAGTACGGAAGAGGGAGGTTTAGGCGAGCAGGTCTTCAGTCCCAGTAGTTGATAAATAGTTCAAGCATTACTTAATTTATAGTCTAAATCAATACCTGTGTGCGTTATAATTCAGTAAATTATCTTTCTTTTTCACTGGATTAATTTAGGTTCAGCCAGTTTGATGATGATTACAATTGAATTAAAAAATGGCTTTGATCAATTATTTGAAATACATAAATAACCCTTATTTATTCTAAAAAATACTGTCCCCGGTATCCCGGCGCTACAATTTTTTTTTTCATTTTTGTAAAAAATAATCATCAAATTTTGTGCAGATTTGCGCTAAGCACCGTTTTTTTTTTTTTATATTTCAGAAAACGTAAACTAAAGTTTTGGAATAATTTTTTTTTAATCTTATGAAAACATTATAAATCATATAATAAAATTTATACTGGTTTAAAAGATGTGTGAATGTAGCCCTGTTTACATAAAAAATAAATGAGCAAAAAATTATATACTTTTTCATTAGAAGAAATTTTACATAGCTGAAGCATATTTTCTAGATCTAATAACAACTGATAACAACAACCAGTCTTTTTCGGCAGGTTTCGAGGGGACAAGCAGGTCGAATAATTTTTTTTTTTTTTGTGTTTGCTTTGAAAAACTAATGTGCGGAAAGCAAATGATATTTTCTTCTCTCTTCTCTATGGAAGCGAAATCTGGGTCCCACAGGACAAGCACTGGAGCTGAGTAACAGCCGCAGAAGTGAGATACCTGAGGAGAGTGGCTGGCCGAACAGGAAGAGATCTGGTTAGAAATAAGCGATTACGAGAGGATCTGGGAGTTTCAGGTGTAACAGAAGTTGTTGAAAGAAGGCAGCTGAAATGGTTTGGCCACCTTTGCCGAATGGAGGAAGATCGGGATCTAAGAAAGTTCTTCTAAGCTAGGCCGACTGGAAGACGTCCCCAGGGCAGATTTGGCTAACGTGGAAGGACCACATCTCTAAGCTGGGACTGCAAAGAGGAAGCGGGCTGAATGCCATGTAGGCACTGGCCAGATAACGTGGCTGGTCTGGTAACGTGGCATGGTCTGAGGCATCTCCACTCTGAAAGGCACAAGGAACAAAAAGAAGAAGAAGTAAACACGGAAAGAAAAAAACGAAGGAAATAAAAGGTAAATTAAAATTGCAGTTAGGAAGCAATATGAGGGATTTCAGCCAGAGAGTTAACTGTGTAATGATGATGCTTGTAAGGTTGATTAAATAGATTAAATAAATTTGAATAATTCCGCACTGGTATTATTTTTAATAATATTATTATTAATAAAGGAAGGAGATGGTCCGGGGTGGTGGTCATAAATAGGCTAAATAGTGGTAAAGCTATTTTTATTAAAAGCCATTCTTATTTAAAGTTATAAACATATGTTTTGCTCAAGTGAAAAATGGCATGACAGGGCTTATAATAGAAATAGTTTTACCACTATTTAGCCTAATAATGACCGCCACCCCGGACCATTTTCTTCCTTTATAATGCAACGGTCAACAATTAAATATTCAATATTATTATTATTAATGTTTTATTAATTCTTATGATTTTAAATTTTAATTTTCTTAAAAGTTAAATTTTTTCCTCAAATTTAAGTTATGTTGACTTAATTGCGACTATAAAAGTTTTGTATGTAATTATTTGCGAAGAATACGCGATTTCCAATCGACAATTATGCTCTATGAATTTCGTCCTCCTATACCGGCTTTTGGCCCCACTTTGCGCCTTGTAATTTATACATTTATAAATTTGCTTGATGTATTTATACTAATACAGTTGGAAATATCATGATAAAAAAATTAAAAAAAAAAAAATTCAATATCGAAATTAATAATTTCTGATGAGAGTAGAGGAAAATATTGGTATATTTTCAGATTAAGCTAGTTTAAGATTTTATCCGAGTGTGAACGAGTGAATATTTATGGAAATTGTGTCGTATATATAAAAAAATTAATTTTCTTTTGTATAAGAAAATGCTAAAATTATTAACATTTTTCGTCTAACGAAGAACAAACACAGCACTATTTAATAACTATTTAATTGACAAATTATATAAACAAACAATTTGTTGAGGTAGTTTACAGTGTACATATGTTATAATTTAACATATGATCGACCACTTTCATAATTGGGATTATTAGTCTTTATTTGGATAATGAATGCTTTAATGACACCATCACTGTTTTTCCAATCGTCACGCTTGCTTGAGAGAGGTAGTCGATTTGAGTTAAGTTAAAGCCTTACCCTTTTGGAGACATTGTCATTGAAAGTGAATTATATCCTTCATATAACAGATATTAATACACAATCGCTTCATAAATATTGCTATTCGATGTCATTGTGCACAGCAATTAGGCACAAGAAAACAAAGGATAGTGATAACCACTAGCGGATCCAGGATTTAATTTTGGGGGGCTTCAGCCCGAAAGATTTTTTTTCATATACGTATAACAATAATTAATTAGAAAAAAAAGAAAGAAATTAACTACCTATATGAAATGGTGTTTAAGTGGTTCTTGAAGTCCTATTGAATGTAATTACACTAACAAGAATACTTTAAGAGCTGGATAGTTGTTAATATTTTTAGCGAGATAGCTTTTAATATTTTTTTCTGCAAAACATGGTTATGTTTTACCATTTTGGAGGGCTTCAGCCCGGAAGCTCCTCCCTCCCCCAGTAGATCCGCCTGTGGTGATAACCGTCGGAAGGAAACAAAAAACGTGTATAAAATAGTGCATTTCTATCAAACTATTTCGATATTCGGCGTTTAGCGTTGGACATCGGTCGTTCTCGTTTGTTGAGAAGAACAAAGCTAATTTTACTCTAGGACGTTTAGTCTCTTAAGAGTAACAAATATGTACATTGATAATTACATTATAACATATATTTGCCTGGCACATAATGGTATACAAATAATAATCATTATTAGGTTACAAAGTTGTGTTACATTAAAATTAAAAGAAAGTGCTATTATATACATATAATTTAATGTAATTATTGGTAAATTGATATTTGTATGTTTATATATTTGCACGGTAAACAATATAAATACTATTTTTGAATTAACAGTAGAATGAAAGTGGTAAAATATTTAATTCTTATAAATATTCGAAGACTGATGGCTGAGGAGAAGGAGGAACAATTGGTCTTTAAATGATCTTAATGATGAGATTTTGTTTATGGAGGTGGGTAAGGAATTCCAAAACAAGGTAGCTCGCATTGTAAAGATTTTTTTTTTAAACTGTCTTATGAGAAGGAATATACAGCTTTGTGGGCTGGGATCTCGCATTGAAATAATGGATCGAGGAACAAGGAGTGAACAAGTCAAGAAGGTATGAAGATTTTTTGGTTGTAAAGATTCGGAAAAGGAATACGCCAATTTTTCTAAAACGGACATCTCTCTATAGCGTGCAATTTTTTATTCTCAGTGAGTGACCGTTTCTTTTGAGAAGTTTCATTGCAGTAACTAAAATGGACTAGTATTACCAACCATTTAGTCTTAATTTTTATTTATGTTTTGTTTTGTTATCTTGCTCCGGTCCTTGCAAATGATTAATTTTTAGGGCGGGTTGTCCGAGCTGACTAACGATTGTGCACAGCACTGCGCGTTACCCGGCAACCTGATAACCGAAGTTGGAGACAATAAAATAATTATGAGTTAATTATGACTGCCCGGGGGTCTTTTAACTCTGTCATAAATCCCCCGCTCTCGTCCATGGCCCGTGAAAACCACCGTATAACCTAAAAGGCGAGGTAGGAGGAGAAAAAAAAAAGATCAATTTTTTATTATTAATTGGAAAGCTAAACGGAAATATACAATTCCACTAGAAAAAACAACGCTGTTTAGATTAGATGATTAAAATGTTCAAGTACCATACTATATCTGAAAATAGTATCAGTTTGACTTAACTGTAAGACCTGCAAGACTAGCAGGGTTTGGTCTTGGTCTTGGTCTTGCAACAATTTTTGTGGTCTTGGTCTTGCAAAACTGCAAGACCAAGACCAAGACCGATTTTGGGCAACACTAGACGTGATGTAAGACCAGAAGTTCTCAGTATGCCCCATCAATTATTTGACAAAATAATGAGGACAAATCAGTTACATGCTTATTTTGTTAAATTCGTGTCTGGATTTTCAATATTCCAAACAGAAAATGTAACAATGTCGTTCTGTTACTCTGTTCCCTAACTCAAAAGTATTTTAACTTTTTTGACATCCTTTTATCTATTTATTCATTTACATTCAACGAATAACTAGGAGAAACAAAATAAATAAACTTACACATAACTTTCAACTCTAGGAAACACGCTTTCAGCATGGTAGAGGTAGAGTACGTGCTCATAATTTTCCTTTCTCAATACTACTGTTCTTTTTTCCCTCCAGTATTTCAATTCTTCTTCGACAAACTGCAGATTTCATCCAAATAAAAGATTTTTTTTAGAGAAACGCTAATTTTACATAATATAGTATTTAAAATCTAAAATAGTCTCCGGTATTAATTGCTATTCAAAAACCAATCCCAACCAGTGCATCACAATAATCATTCAATGTATTAGAATTCTCGAACGGGAATTTAGGAATGCGAATGATATTTATAATGTTAAAAATGATAAATTTATCAAATTAATGGTTACATAATGGAACACATCGAAGAATCAATTTCTCCTTTTATGATATCGGGTTGAACTGTCATCATTGCCCCCATGAGCAGAGGTTTTGTTGTTTTCGGAGATTTTGACGACAGATAGTTAAATTTCAATTCTATTTCTTCGGAATTACTTTTGTACGAAGAATGCGGCGTGAGCAGGTTTATTGCAATATCGTCATTTTTTATACTGTCCAAAAAAGGAGCTTCGTTATAGTCGTTTATAGTAGATTTATAATCAATAGTTAAACTTGGTTCTGCAAGTCCTTTTGAATCGTCTTCATTCAGGAGATTTTGGTGTTCATCGTTTTCTTCCACTGTCGCCGTTTCAAGGTTGGAAAGGGGTTCATGGAAAGCCATTTCACTATCAAGATGATTTATATCGTCTTTAGAAAGATCAACTATTTCCATTTTTGGAAGTATTATGACAACCTCATCTTTGTCAATATCTTGAAAATCTGTCGAGGATGGCCCATTGTTTATTTCTTTATTGGGTAAGTCGTTAACATTTTCATCAGTAATAACTTTACTAGAAAGAACAGTGTTAAATATTTCTACAGTTGACCCTGTCTTCTTGTCAAAAGGAATATTAGTGTGGGTACTGTCATTGGAAATCTTATTTAGATCATCTTTTTGAGAAACCTCCTTTTTCATATCCATTTCTACATGCAACCAAGAAACATTATGTTCGTTCTCTTTCAGGCAACATATCGGATGGCACAATTTTCGATTATGTACTACGGCATTCTTCAAGAGCCATTCGTCTGTTATGTCATCATAAAATTGGTTTATCTCTTCGTGGCATAATGAACACTTCGGCATCAGTCCGAAATCCTTTGCAGGGACTGTGAGCTTTTCATATATTGAAAATGGGTCGAGACTTTTTTGTTTATCAAACCAGCTTATGTGACCCATATCCTGTTCACTGCGAGGAAATTCTGAAAGATGACACCACCAGTTTGTTTTTTGATCTAAACTGTGTCTCTTGATTTGATAATGCCAATCCAAATGACTGGCATATACTCCACTTTTCCGCGTAAATCTTAGTGTACAAATATCACATTGTGCCCCCGAGTACAATTCGTTAACGATTCTCATGTTACGAAGTTTCAAAGTTTCAGGTTTAGAAAATTCAACAGTTATACTTTTGGATCTGTTATTTTTATGTTGTTTCTCGCATGTTGGAGATTGAATGATGCCGTTTTCGACGAGTTTCTGATACAGGTTCATCACATCTATACCGGTTGCATCTTGGGGAGTGCTTTTTTGACTATTCGCATTTTCGGATGATAAATTTAAATTATTATTTTTCGTCATAGAAACTTCGCTATTTGCTGCTTCTCCGTGGTGATGGTAATTGAAATTATAATGATTGTTATTTGCTATCATAGTTAGAGATGTCAAGTTGGGGTCATTCCATGGTAAAATTGAAGGGAATAAAGTCCTTATTGCAAAGTCAGTTTGTTTATTCTCCATATTGACAATGTGTACGAGACCCGGCACTATTCCAGGAGGAAGAGCTGAAAACCTCAACAAGTGGATTTCATTGTACAGCTTTACAGCTATCGGCGCACCGCCAAAATCAGTTTTGAATGGCCTTTCATTTATACAAACTGATTTTAAAGAATCGGTAAACTTTAATACGAATGGGACACCATTGATATCGAGTTTTTGAGGTTTTGAGTCGAGGTAAATATGAAATATGTTGTTCAAATCTTCGTCAATAATCAAATTTATGCGACCAGCCATAATGTCGCTACGCTTAACGTTACCAACATACACCTTGGGACTAGGGCCACCAAGTTGTATCTTGTGATAAGTATTTCCTACTAATACGTTGACAGGTGGACCACCAAACTTGACTTCAACAGGTTTGCCATCGATATAGAAATCTCTGGTGGGAGTACCCAAACGAATTTTAATAATGGACCCATCAGGAAAAGTATAATTAGTATAGGGGGAGTTGAATGAAAGAATGAGAATATCTTTCTCGTCTATGATGACTCTCCTTGAAGAAGACTGAAAGCAGACGTCCCTTGGGTCGTTCCAGTCCATCATGACGATGGATTTCTCTCCGTAGAAGCGTACCTCTCTCAGTTTTCCTTGAACATTGATGTAACCCGTTGGGTCGTTCAGGATCTCCTCAAGCACCTTAGGATCAGCAGGAGCCACATTCCCCATTTGGCCCACTTCCTGCGATGTAGACGATGACATGACAGATGGAATTTGTAAAGAATTATTCGTACGTGGAATTTTAGCTGGCTTTTTACATATGTTTGTATGGAATGGTAGGTGTTTATACCGATTAGTATCTCTAGGTTTATACCACTGTTGTTTGAAATTTTTTAGCATTTCAGCTGAATTCTTGGCTGAGTCTGAACATTTATCATGAGATGAATCGCTATTTTGCTCAAAACTCAAACCTGAATTTTTCCAAGATTGTGAGCCATCTATGGTCCAACCTAACCCATTCGCCAATGTTGAATTGAGAATATTTGAAGGATCTGGTAAACTGAAGAAAGGAGGAAAAATATAGTTTAATTCATTTTTTTCATGTGAAGTTTCTTCCATTTTATTATAATTTTTTTTTCCAATTTTCTATGTACTCTCAAAACATTTCCAACAAGCAGTGCAGTTTCAATACGTCAATTTTTGACCTGGTAATTGTACATTCATATCTTAGAAAACAAAGCTGAAGGAAGCAAGTGGTACAGAAATGTTCTATACACACAAAAAAAATAAATAAAAAATTAAGATTATTTTGAAATGTATAACATATTTTGAATTTTTAACATTATAATGATGAAACATATGGAAATTTAAAATACATATTCGATATTATTAAACAATAAGTAATTTTAATAAATAAAACAAATACAGCTTGTGGTTGAATGAGGGAAAAATGCCTCTAGTTAAAATCATAATTGGGTATATGCATAAGATAAATGTGTACAGTACATTTGAGCTGCAATTTTAAGATCGATATTACACCATTCAAATAGTAAAAAAGGTTCATATTTAACTAAAATTCGAAATAATAGTGCATAGTGGGAGTTGTCTGTGGGATTGGTCTGAGTCGACCATTGCGTGACGTATACGGCTGCCAAAAACGATACCTCTCTCAGCTCTACTTTATAAACATGCATTTATAAATGTTAATCAAATACATTTTAACTAAATATTTAGTTACTTCATGAAAAGGGGAGAGAAAAAACGGAAAGGTATTTTTTGAATGGATGTTGGAAACACTTTGTTGACCAAAAAAAATCTGGTGTGTCCACTCACACGATTTTCCTACCGAATTTAGAAAAATAATATAACTTTAAATATGCCCTAATAATAATAATAATAAGTTACAGTAATTTTACTGAAAACCGGTTAGAGAAATGAAGATTAGAAATAGTACGATTTGTTTGATGAACTAAAGCAATGTGAACAGGAACGTAAAAGGTCATTAAAATCAGCTTAAAAAATTTCATGCACTATAACTTTATACTATAAGATGCACACTGCTCCGATATTTTAGTTTATTATTTTATAAATCAATCTTCGTAATTGAAGAAAAGAAAGTTAATCTTACCTCAAAATTTGAGATTTTACGTTTTAAGGTAGGCAGAATCCGAAAATCGGATTAAAAAACATCAGTCCGTCTGAGCCTTTTCTCGGAGACTACTAGACTGATTGTTTTGTGATTTGGTATCAATAACAAAGGAACCCAAGGTTGATCTTCGGAACGCGGTATTAACTTTTCTTTCCAGATGGCGGCCGAAAAACCTGTATCGCTTTAAACTGTAATGGATGTACCGATCCAAATAAAAGCGCCTAAATTAAGGTGACCAGAAGTCCCTCTTTGGAGGGACAATTCTGATTTTTACCAATTTGTACCTTGTCCCGCGGCGTTTTAATAAAGTCACGAAATTTGGCATTAATGCACGACCGGCCCAGAAACGAGAAGAAAATAAACGGTTTTCGGCGGCCGTGTAGCTATTTCATCAAGACATTAATTTTATATTATTTTTGTTTATTTTATAATTCTAAACTTTAGTAGTACCGAACAATTATTGAAAACTGGTTATGGAGAACTGCTTAGCTAAGTTCCCATTGTTGATCAGTTTTTATAAATCAACCACCATTGTTGGGACTTGCGAGACGCCGTCAGGCGTTTTCGGGAAACTGGTTCTTACAATAGACTAGAATAGATGGTTCTGGACGGCCTAGGGTAACAGTACCACGGGATGACCGATTTTTGACTTTGAGAATTTTACGAAACCGGCACCTTACCGTTGTTCAAGCGATTCATCAGCTCGAAGAAGTTGGAGGTGTGCAAATTTCTGAACGTACCGCTCGGAGAAGATTAAATGAGTATGGATTAATGGCTTTTCGTCCAGTAAAAGCCATCAAAGTCCCATAAAAGTAAAAGCCAACCAGAGTTGACCAGAACTCACAGAGTAACACGGCTGGCTTTTGCTCGAGAACACAGCCATTGGACTATGGACAAATGGAGTGCTGTACTTTTTACAGATGAGTCAAGATTCGCTCTTCGATCTCCAGACGGGCGTGAAAGGGTGTGGAGAAGAAGAAACGAAAGATATGCAGCCTGTAATTTTTACCAGAGCCAACCTTTCCAACGTGGCACCTTAATGGTGTGGGCTGGGATTTCAATGGAGCGCCGCACAGAATTGGTTGTTGTTCGTGGAGGGTCTTTGACGGCCATTTGCTATGTAGATGAGATTTTGGAACCTATCCTCAACGAAATCGGGGATCGTTCTATTGTAATGCACGATGATGCACGCCCACATGTCGCCCGCATATTACAGACGTTCCTTCAACAGAACAATATTGAGGTTTTAGCCTGGCCAGCACGTTCTCCAGATTTGAACCCCATTGAGCATTTATGGAATAACCTCGGAAGACGAATAAGACCGCGTGCAACATTTCCTGACACACTGCAGGACCTTGAAAGGGCTCTTCGGGAGGAATGGGCTATCCTCCATCAAAGATACACTAAGAGGCATTTTTAAACTTAATATTGAAAAAATTAAAAGCCGGAGACTAAGAAATGTGCTGCAAGAAATGGCACTAAACTAATGATACTGAATAAACATTTTGATTCCATAGAAAGTAAACATTGGAATCTTAAATCATTTCATTGAATTAAGGATTCAGGGTTATTGTCCTCTATATTAACATTCTTAATTGAAAACAAACAAAAAGATTACCTATTTATTCATTAAAAACAATAGACCAATCCAAAGCAGTAATAGTTTTAGATAAAAACATGAAAAAATCAAGTGGGTGGAATTTTTTGCCTGTCAGTGTATATATATATATATAACACTAATATATATATATATATATATATATATATATTATATATATTATATATATATATTTCACGAGCCCATGGTGGAGCATTGGTAAAAGTTTTCATCCAGCAAAAACTCCCCAGTTACAGATGGGCAAATGCTACTCTGGGTACCGAATACGAATAATTTTAATCAAATTTTATCACTATTAAGAATTCAATCACTACTTCAGTTAATCGTTTGACATCAACTGAAGTAGTAATTGAATTCTTTGGTACTCAAAAAAGGGCACTATTTGAGTAAAACCTGTAAGTACTCCGTACTCAGACTAACATTTGCCCATCTCTGACCTCAGTAGACCTTCATTGGTTACGAAATTTTCTCTGCGCAAAGTTCGACTTAATAAACGACCCGAAAATGATATTTTTAGTGAGTTATCGTTATTACAAAAATATATTGATAAGGACAACATTTAATCTTGGGCATCAGAAAATTAAAACTTCATTTACTACCTCGATTACCGTAATTTTTTCGCCTTCAGTAAGTTTGACAGAAGAATGCTGCTTGATTGTGTACAAATTGCTGGCACAAAATATATAAATCTTAAAAACTGTGTTATTATTGAAGTCATAAATTATACGTCAGATACATCACCAAATTATTCGCTCTCAAAAATTCGCCTTTAGTATTAAATTCTCACCAGATTGTCATAATGTAAAATTAATTATTGTAACAACTAATATTGTTTCTCTTTTCCAAACATACTTCTCCGAAAGGAAGTTATATACTTATTTCTTTAATAGGTCTATAACATACTTTCCGAAAGGAAGTCAAACTGGAAAAAATGTTACTCAATAATCTAAAATATTATTCAAAAATCAAAAAACAAAACAAAGGACTTTTAACTAGAACGCGTGGAAAATATTTATATATTAAATTAAATATTTGCAGAGATTCGACCATTTTTCTTTTGTTTTTAAGGTATTTTGTAAAATTTTAAATGGCCATAACAATATTTCTAAAAGATGATATTGTGAAAGAGACTATAATACGTATTAGTAGGAAAAGACCTTTTCAATGTGCATATGGGTGCACTGCTAAAAAGAAGCTGAAAATTTTGAATTACATCTAAAATCAGATTATCAATGAAGATGCCTGAACAGGCGAAAATTTGAAATAAATTTATTATTTATCGAGACTGAAAAGGCCTTTTTCTAATAATACCTATTATAGTCTCTTTCCTAGGATCATTTTTTAGAAATATTGTTATGGCCATTTGAAATTTTACAAAATTCCTCAAAAAAATCGTCGAAATAGGGCATATGTATAAATATTTGTAAGAAATATTGTAAGAAAAATATATAAATATTTTCCACGCGTTCTACTCCAAAGTTGATATCCTTTGTTTTGGTTTTTGATTTTTGAATAATTGAAACACTGAAAAAAGGATTTTTTTGGGGGGACTCAGGAGGTTCTGAAACGTAAACATCAGTTGAAAACTACATATCGAAAATTTGAGCTGATCGCAACACTTTCCATACCTAGTAGCGGTAGGAAAGTAAAAAATTATAATATATTCTTATATTATTGTAAATATATTCTTATATTATAGTAAAAAATTATAATATAATATATTATAATATATAATTATATATAATATAAAGTTCTTTTGTAATAATCGGATTTTCTTTTTCTTTATTCGAAGTTTTTAACTCTTGGAATAGTCATAACATAAATTTTTAAAGTGATACTTACTTTGATTTTTGATTTTATGAAATCCATATCTTGTGTCGCTGCAAGGTACGAATCCAACATGGCAGCAAGTAATGGTGGACTACTCCGACCTCGGAAATAGTATCTTCCAGCTTTCGGAACATACCCAAACTTTTCAATCAGATGGCACAAATTTTCGATGATACCTAAAGTTTTTATTTTTAATTTTTTGTCAGTAAATTAATTAATAATATTTATATTAGTAAAAGGAATACTCCTCTTTAATTTAATTTAATGGAGGGCCTTGGTGTCGACATAAAGGACGTGGCAAGGTTGGCAGAGAATATAATCCTTGACTCCCTGGGAATTATCCATCACCATGTGTATGGATAGAGAGTTTGTTCATGGGGGGAGGCATGCGTGTTTTCCAGCATTTTTACATTATTTATTGACCACGTCCACTGCACTTTATGTATTTGTATGCATGTTATGAATTAGTTTAGGGAAAGATAGGAGAAAATCTAGTGAACGAGAAAAATGTATAGAGTGAGAGAAGGAACAGAAAGGGATGTATAATGCTAATAAATGAATGAAAGAAATAGTAAAAATAAAATAAATAAAAAAAAAATATAGGAAAAAAAATATGATAAAAAAAATATATATAGATAAAAAAAAAAAATTGTATATTATGCTCATACATGTTGTTAATTCTATATAATTGTATATTAGTTTTGGAAAATTGTCTGTAGCGATTAATAAGTATGCTGTGTTTAAAGCAACCCAATGTAATTGGGCAGCACCCTTTTATGATAATAAAGTGATTCTCTCTCTTGTAATGTTTGATGAAAAGTATGTTTTTCAATAATTTCGGAATATTTAAATTGGTGGTTTCATGTTAAATTAACTTTTATTTATCTAATGTGAAATCTTATCCTATAGATGAATAGCGAGGTGAAGAAATAATTAAAGACTGAGCAAACCCGAAGTGTTGATGCCCAAATCACACACAATTGCTGCCTACTTACTTTATTCCAAGAATTCCGTACTCAACAACAAAGACCTCGGTCCCATTTCAAACGTAATATTTAAAAAAAAAACATACAAATTAGTACTTTTTATTTTTAGAAACAAATCATAAAATACATGGTGTGTAATTTTCTTTCATTTTTAAACTATAAAAAGTATATTAGTTTTTTCTTTCCATGATACTAAAATATAAAAAATGTATTTTATTGTGTATTTTAAATATAGAAAATAATAGATTAACGAATTAAGTTTTGTTCCATTAATATTTGTTATGTTCTATTAAATACTATAACAAGGCTGATCGTTTGCCGGATAATTCTCTCAGTAAAAATCCATCCTAGAATTTTTTTTAAGGTTGAATTGTGTCAATTTTTTTATACAATTATCTATGGCCATACAATCGATTTGTTTAAAAAACATTATAGGAATCGAAGATTAAAATTATAGGAAAGGGTTGAAGAGAATATATTTTTTAAAAAAACATGCATTTTGTTTTCATTAATAATATCTGACTTGTATATTACTTTATCTTTATATATATATATATATATATAATATATATATATATATATATATATATACACTTTTTTTCCCCCTTTATTATATACATATTGTGTGAATGAATACTATAGCACTAGTACCAATGCCCTTCAGTGTGGCAGACTGTATTAATACTCAATAAAAGTTTAAAAAATAAAAATAAACAATAATATCTGTAAGTACTTTTAAGCAAAGAATAAGGTGTGCAATTTATGTTGTGCCTTAGGCAACAATATTTAAAATGAAATAATTTAACAAAGTTTCACTTTCATCATAAATTGTCCAGAATATTGTATATAGGTATGTATGTGTTCTTTTTATTCATTTATTTTTAGGTTATTTTATTCTTATTTATTGTATATATGTTATTTTTCTGTATAATTTATTTTATTTACTGTGCATTGAGTGTGAATGTGATCTGTGAACACTATTATAAATGTCCTTGAGACAGATTGTAATATTTTTCAATAAAAAAAAAATAATAATAAAAAATATTGTCCAAAAATAGTATTAACGTATATTATAAAGTAATCTAAATATTACAGCCAATTTTAATCTCCTTTCCTTGAAAAAATGTAGATGTGAAAACATTGTGTATAATAGGTAGACTGTAATTCTTGAAATATAGAAAAATTCTCTTTGATTCAGTCTCAATTTTATTTTATCGTTGCAAGGAGCTTTCTTGTTAATCTTTCTTTTGGTAGCCATCGTTCTTTAAACTTTTCTTTTTAATCATTTATTAATTATCGTACTGTTCATTAAAAATATATCTGTAAGTTAAAATGTAAAACAAATAATAGAGTGATAGTAGACTTTTTTTAGTGATATTCAGCTCTGCAAGCGAAGTATCTCAATGAGTGAGGTTGCTAAACTCAAGATCCCGAGTTTCAATCTGGTGCAATGATATCAAGTAATTTTTCATCAGCCGTGGATCGACCCTGGTCGGAAGACCTGTGTGCCCTCAGCCTCTTTATAATGGGCATTCTTAAAAAAATAATTAATAAAGGGAAAAAACCTTGAGGTTGGGCGTGAACCTGGCCCAATCACCCTCCTGCACAGCCGTTGGCCTTGAAACAGTAATGTCTAACGAAGTATTGGGCCCAAAAGTAGTGAAACAGTATATTAGGCTCTGTTATTAACCAATTGGAAATGATAATTATTTGTAGTACAATTTATTCTTGGAGTAGAGAGGACCTTTTCCATTCTTATAGGGTCATACACTGGACATTGGAAGTGTATTATTATCCAATTTCCATCCCAACCGTTATCGTCCTTCCCATCTAAGAGATGAAAAATAATTTTAAAAAAAGAACAAAGAGGTAGGAAGCTTTTTGTAATTATAAAATAAATAAATAAATTAAGACTGAATTAAAGTTTTTTTTTTTTCAATATTTCAAGATTACACCTATTTTTTTAAAGGGATAAGTTGTGCAGCACCGATTCGTGAGACATAAGTATTATGTACTTGTATTGTTTTCTTGCAATTAAAATACGAAATACTTGGTGTTGATAAACCGAGTGTCTTACGTCAAAACAAATAAACAAAATTTCTGTACTCTGTATTTGAAATACTTTTTCTGAAAACAATTTTGTAATTAAAATGTACTGTATTTTAAAAATACAAAACAATCTTGGTATTTTAAATAATGTATTTTAAAATAACAATTAAAATACTTTTTTCCTAGGTATGGTGCAAACTTAATTTTCTCTGTTGAAAATATTAACAATACAATTTTCAAACTCTAAATACATTTCCTCTCGAGAAAGCAAATATCTCAGAGTCTATAATAACCATCATAAGAGAAATTTACCACAACAGTGCCTGCTATGTTAAACTAGGGTTAAGTCTCTCTGAAAAATTCGAGACCTCAAAAGGACTTTTGCACGGGTGCTGCCTTTCGACTATCTTTTTTAAAATTTATTTTAATCTTAAAATTACTTTATGTTAACATTAAAATAAAATATTTATGTTACTCTCAGAGAGTTGAAACGAAAATGTGGATAAAGATTGGGGTTTATGCACCATGGAATTAATGTTTGCCGATGACAAAGTAATTAAAGCCCAGGATAGAGAGGACATCAATTATATGTTCAGAAAGGTTGCCGAGACTTATGAAAAGTTTGGGTTGAATATTACCGAAAAAGACTATTAGCAGTAGAGATGGACTTTTGGAGAAATGTAGCAAGAAAATCCAGAAGGTAAAAAATCAAAAATGAAAGAGTTCTAGAAATAACGGAGATGGAAACAAACATTATAGCAAATATTGAAAAGAAAAGGTTATGCTGGTTTGAGCATGTGAAAAGAATGACACCTGAAACATCGCAAAAGATATGTATGGAGCTGAAAGTAGAAGGGAGAAGGAAAGAGGGACGAACAAGGGTAAGATGGAAAGACACGGTGAAAGAAAGCATGGCGTGTCATGGTATAAGAGAAGAACAAGCCTTAAATAGAGAAGGATGGAAAAATATCTTAACGGATATTTTTTTTTTACTTATTTATTGAAAAATATTACAATCTGTCTCTAGGACGAACCGATATTAAGGTCAAGAATAACCACAGTAGTGGAAAATTATTTAATAAAAAAAAATGTTTAATTAAAAATATATTCTGATATGAGAAGGAGTTAATCGGGGAGTGCGGTCAAATAAATACTAAATTAAAATATAGTAATTATTTTAATTTGTGCCGACGTTTCGACCCACTTTGCACGTCTTCAGGGCTACAAAAGAAACAACACATGTTGAAAATAAAAAATAAATATAAGCAGCTATAAATCTCCTTTATTTTTATTTTTATTCATACTTATTTTCCATTTGTTTGTATCTTCTACAAATATAATACTTAATATTTAACTACATTGTCACTCACTGTATCTCTGATATCATCTTTTATTTCTGTATCTGACAACTTCTTCTTATTTTATATCTACTTATATTTATTTTTTATATTCAACATGTTTTGTATATTTTGTAGCCCTGAAGGCGACCTGCAAAGTGGGTCGAAACGTCGGCAAAAATTAAAATAATTACCATATTTTAATTTAGTATTTATTTGACCGCACCCCCCGATTAACTCCTTCTCATATTATATCAACGGTCAACCATCTCTACATCATTCAAAATATATTCGGTAAGTAATTTGGTATTTCGGAGGATAGTTTTACAATTCATCCTAGTGAATCGATCCTCCGGACGAAACAAGTATTACCAAATTTAAATTACCGAAATTAAAATTATTTATAATAGCTATACATGTTTAAAAGTACTAACATTTAAATTAAGAAATTTATAAAAATAGCTTTAAATCCATTTTACTCAAATAATCTAGTATTCACAAATATTGTATTCTATTTTCCATATCCCCTCGCGCGGGCTCATTACCGCGTATGGGGAGCGTCTCACGGGTGGCGGATGTGGGGATGGTCGGTGGAAATTCCTTGGAAGTTCCTCCCGGCTAAGTCCAATGGACTCGCTGACCAACAATGAGAGGGGCCCTCCAGACTCGCTGGAGGGAGGAGACTTCCAGACTTGCTGGAGGTAGGGGCCCACCAGACTTGCTGGTGTGACGTAGGATTGAACGCCCTACTCACATATCTTTAGTTCACCAAACACCACAAATAGTCATGAATCTCCCTAAGGTAAAACGCTCATTATCCGGAGGTAAACTAGTCCCCCGTTCGGGTCTCCGGGTGGGGACTGCTTTAGGGGATTCATGGAGCAAGTTGAAATATAGGGATTTAAATATTGGTACGTGGAACGTAAGGAGTTTAAACACAGCAGGGGGGCTAAAATCGGTCGCGAATGAGGTAAATGGGTACAATTTAGATGTCATGGCTCTGCAAGAGGTTCGCTGGCCAGGGGAGGGAAGGAAAGTACACTATTTGGTACGGAGGAAGCGAGAATCATTGTTTAGGTACCGGGTTTCTAATTAGGAGTAGATTACTATCAGCTTTGAGGGACGTACAATTCTTTAGTGATAGAATTTCGGTAGCTATATTTCAGCGACGTTGGTTTAAAATCGCATTAATAGTAACGATGAAGTCAAAAGTGAATTTACGATAATCGATTTATCGTTATTATTACTCGAATGGATTTATGATGAACTACCGCGAAACTACATGAATTGTAGGTGACGCGAACGCAAAGGTAGGAAGGGAAGAAGTTTATATTCCGACGATTGGTAAAGAAAGTTTGCACGAATATAGTAATGATAATGGGATCCGTCTGATAAACTTTGCCCTCTCGAAAAACCTGATAATTAAAAGTACGACGTTTAAACATAAGGATATTCATAAATATACTTGGACATCACTGGATTCGAAAACAAGGGGGAAGCTGGAGTTTCTAAAATACATCGGTTAGTTAAAAAGATCTGGGTGAACGAGAAATTATCTGAAGAATGGAAAGAATCTATTCTTATTCCGATTCACAAAAAGGATCCGAGGACAGATTGTAATAACTATCGAGGAATTTCACTCCTTCCGGCATGTTATAAAATATTTACTTTAATCTTAACCAGTTGAATCACGGACTACGCCGAGGAAATTATCGAAGACTACCAATGCGGATTTAGACGGAATCGTTCGACTATTGATCAAATATTTTTCTTTACGGCAAATATTAGAGAAAAAATTGGAGTATAACGCTATTGTTCACCAGCTGTATATAGATTTTAAAAAGCCTTACGATTCTATTGACCGCCAGAAACTGTATAATATTCTAATCGAGCAGGGGAATCCAAAAAAACTAGTAAATCTAGTCAGGATGTGCTTGACGGAGACACTCAATAAAGTTAGAATCGGTAAAAATTTGTCCGAAAAATTTGTGGTTCGTTCGGGCTTAAAACAGGGGGATTCTCTTTCGCCTGTCCTGTTCATTTTGGCATTAGAACATGCCATTAGGGAGGTAATGCGTACCGAGAAAGAGTTGGATCTGGGCGGGACAACATCCGTGCTGGGCTATGCTGATGATCTGGTACTGTTAAGCGAAGACGTGGAAACTATAAAACTAAATACGACAAGCCGGTAAAGAACTAGGACTCGAAATAAACGTGGATAAAACAAAATATATGTTTAGCTGCAAAAATGGCGATACTACTGGTGTTATCCATATAGATGGTAATATGTCTGAACAGGTAGAGAAATTTAGGTATCTAGGTTCTACGATAACTAGAAAAAACGAAATTGAAGAAGAGATTAAGGTTAGACTGAAGGCGGGAAATGCTTGTTATTTTTCTGTGACAAAACTACTCAGTTCGCGCCTCTTGTCCCAGAACTTAAAAATTGGAATCTATAAAACAATTATCTTGCCTACAGTTCCTTATGGATGCGAAACTTAGCCGCTTACATTAAGGGATGAGCAGCGTCTTAAGGTTTTTGAAAATAAATTATTGCGTGGAATATTCGGACCGAAGAAGGATGAGTTAACCGGAGAGTTCAGACGGTTACACAACGCCGAATTGCGTGAGCTGTATCCGGGTAATATAATTGAGGTAATTTCATCGCGGCGAATCAAATGGGCTTGTAAAGTTGTTGGGCTTAGTAACGAGAGAATACCTAAAAGGTTAATATGTGCGGTGCCGAATGGTAAGCGTCCGAGGGGTAGACCGAAGCGAAGGTGGAAGATTGCATTAAAGCCGATCTGAAGGGACTGGGTTTGGACGGCGAACGGTGGAGGAGTGTGTAATAAGCGATTGGTGGTGTCGGCATCGAACCTTCGGGTTCGCTAAGCCTTTTATTATTATTATTATTATTATTTTCCATATCCGGAATAAAACTGAAACTAGTACTGATTATCTTCAATAAAGCATTTTTCGTAATAAAAATATCAATTAGCTATGTTTATTCCTGATTGCTTTATCTCTTACCTGCCGCTGTTTGATGCATTTCACTTGCCAAAAGGCCTTTGACAATCCAGTATGAATCCCAATAATTTATTTCGTGATGATTTGGGGAGGACACAATGAACCTTAACAATTTCAACAGTAAAAATCAGAAATTATTCAACTGGTAATTAACACGTTATTAAACTGATTTTTATCCGAGGCACATACAAATTATTTTATCCACATTAAAATACTTTTATTTAATTATCTCAACATATATTTTTGTGATGTTTTGGCTACTTGGCTATTTTCAAACATTTCTTTACACACATATTTACCACCTGTCTAAAATCTTTTGTGAAGTAATTTGTTAATATCATCTAGAAGAAATTGTTTATTTTTACCAGTCAGCATTTTTTTAATGATTATTTTCTTTCTTATTTTATATATTTCGGTGTATAAATAACACATTTCCCATACATGTCTTATCGCCAACTGCTTAGCTAATTATCATATCACCAATTATATTTCTGACATATTTTATAACAAATATGATTCTAATGTGTTGATGATATAATATAATGTAAAGATTTTACTTTCTAGACTAACGAAGAACGGTTACTATTAAAGATCTCCCTTATAAACATTCTCCTAATTCGGACATCTCTAAATTTACCCTTTTTAGGATCTCCTAAATACAATTAAAAGATTTGTTAAATATTTCGTCATGTCATCTGTAGGCGCTGAAATTCTTTTTGGGAGTGATCAACTCCCCCCTCCTTCTCCTCAAAAAAGTTTATATTAATTAAAATAATTATGATTATTAATTAATATAATCAACATAATTATGGTAAAACCAACAATGTAATACTATATCCAAAAATAAACATAGATTTAAACTAGACGAAATTTATTTCATAGTTTGTCATTGTAGTATAGTTTTAAAAACAGATAATTTATCCGCTGTTGTTATCAATGAGATTTCAATATCAATATATAATCTTAATTATTCAGTGTTTTCCAAAGCAGGATATATCATTGAAGTGATCAGATTCCTTCTTAAATTCTCAAGAAAACGGAAAATTTGGATGCTATCTTATCTAAGATGACAACTTAGAATAAAATCAATGTGCCAACAAAAGATATAAGATAAAACAATTATTTTTCAACTATCTGACCTGGAGCTGTGAACGAGATCAGAAAATATGACTTGAATAATCATCCTTAACGGAAATTTTAATAAAAGAACAGTTAGGGATTGTAAAGAATAATAGGCAACTATGGATGATGAATGACGACAACAATACTCAAAGATTAATATATTACTAGCTTTTATAGAATCTTTTATTTTCCAGTTACTCAAATAGTACATAATAATGCTTCCAGTACTTGAAAAACCAAATTATTTATTATTTCGTATATGATCAAGGTATTATTAGAAGCTACTAATTCCAAAGGAAACTAATGTAAAGTTCCAATAATGGCGGGTCTATTTTCATTTTATTATGGGAGTTTTTCATTGCTCGTCCCACAGTGCGCCGCTACACTTTGTATATAACAATATTCAATATTTATAAAAATCCAGATTTTATATCATAAATTGATCGATTTTATAAAAATGATTATTGGTAATATATGTACGACTGTGGTTATAGGGACTCAGCAATGGGGCTGAGCGAGAGGCACCGGGATCTCCCAGAGTCCTACCTTTCCTTCCACGATTGGGGAACTCGGTCACTCAAACTCGGAGATCTCCTGAGTGAATGAATTTTGTAAATATTCTATAAAATTGTGGCTTTATTTACGTTGTTATTTTGATCTATTTCTTTTTGTTTAGATACATTTATTTTTATTTATTGTATATGGAGTGTGAATTTGCGCTCTGAACACCATTATGAATGTCCTTAATTGCAGTTGATTGTAGTATTTCTTAATGAATAAGTTGATTTAATATCGGGAAAAAAATCAAGGTAATAAATGTTAAAAGAACATATCAGTAGAGGTAGAATGTTGTATGACTTGTAGAAAATTATGTTTAAATGTTTGGATAAAAACCTTGAACCTCAACAGTTCGAATGGGACTTTTGCAGTAATAGCCCTCATTGCAGTCAATTCCTCAATTATTTTTTCCTTTTGGCGTATCATGACAACTATGTCCTACAGTCCCTTATAAATTGCTTTAAATATACAGAATAGCTACTTGCCCTCTAGGGAGGGGGATGATGGAGTGGTCTAGGGCGATGTCTTCTGCGGTCTCCCTCCCCAGCAGCAGCCACAGCGAGTGCATGTGTGTCGCCCAGGCCTGTAGTTCTGGCTCCAGAGGTTTCCTCACCACCTCAGGCTCCGGCTTCCAGTCCGTTGGGATCCATCCCTGCGCTAACAAAAATTATAACTATTGAGATTAGCCCAGGACCAGAAACATCTAGAAAAAAAACAATAGTTTTATTTACAATTTTGGAAATCATAAATATGTGTGGGATAAGCAGATTAACATTTTTTTTCATTAATGATTTTAATGCAACCCAGATTTCCTTCAAATATCCATAAAAGTTTGATAAAGAATATTTATTAGTTTAAGAGACTGAATTATCCCGAGAAATAGCAAATGAAGACACATTAAACAATACGAAAAATAATTTCTCTTAAATCATTTTCTGGACTCAGAGGATTTTAAAGAGGTCTGCACAATTTCTCTTTGGTTAACCTTCTTGGACTTTCTTGAAAATAATGTACGTAAATACGATAGTAATTAATAGATTCGAAGAATGAATATAATTCTTTGATAGAAGATACCAGTGGCAAAAATTTGATTGCCTCAGTATGATCGTTCATCTGGTAATAAATGATTATTGTAAACTTCTCAAACTATCTGACGTTTGCTCTGATCCCCGTATTTTCCAGCAATAATTAAGTCGTCTAAGAAGCAATAAATCCTTACAGTTCTGTTATTATTTGTTCTGTAATGTATTTTTTTTTTTTTTTGGTGCAAAAATTACCTAAAGATGGTAGCTTTTCATTTATAAATTAACCCAATTGTGATGAAATTGTGAAATATGCCTGTGAATTTTCATCTATCGAATCCTGTTTGATGACGACGGCACCAACCTAATAGGTTACAGATTAGTATCAATGGATTCAATAAAACCATAGTCTACCGATCGGTGAATGTTCTATTAAATACTTGAACGATGACCACAAAACAAATGTTGTCTTAGTTTTTAAAACTTTCAGTTTAGCAATATACTTCGAGTAGCAACCACTTCATTATTTTTATTATGCCTGACCATGAATCATCTCTCTAAATTTAGACTATAAAGTGTCTACAGCAATTTTTTGTTTCTGCCATTACTATTAATTTTATACTTCAAATGGTCTTAAATTGTAAAAGAAGATATCACAAAACATGAGTATTCCAGACAACTAGATTCGGAATAAAAAAGAATTGAAAACAACAAAGGTTTTCGATTTGTGCCATTGACCATGGGAGAGATGGGCACCTTTACTAATGTTCGTAGTGATATATGATTATATGATGTGCAACAAAGTTACCTATGTCTCGAAGATCCTGTATCCACGTTCGCTTATTAATGACAGACAATTTCCTAAGTTCTATTAAATCTCATTTCTTTTACTGGTTACTTTAAATTTTGAGGCCAAGCATCGCCCTTCTTCCGGTTAAAATATTTCGTATTTTACACTGATACAATATTGGATCCGATTCATTAAAAAAGCTACCGGCGTTATTTTGCAACGCTTTAGTCTTGATGAAAAATCTAGTTCTGTGTCTGTCTGAAGCCAAATACATATATGGGGCTTATCACTTTCTCTCATTAATACGATTTTCATTGAATTTTCAAATATTGTGCTGGTGGATACCTAGACAGGCCCATACCGATTTCCATTTACTACTTTCACTTAAATGTATTTTCTTAGACAAGCCTTAATTTAAAAAACGGCTCATTCTATTTCGCTCTAAATTGGAGCCTATCTATATTGGAGCCTGGCTATACATGGTTTTCCCAGTCTGCAGGAGAGGGTTGGAAATTAATAAAGTATTAAAAGTTCCTCAGTGCCGAATTCGTCTCGTGGTTCGGTATATCATATCGAATTAACAATAAACTTCAATTTATTGAGTTGTCTGGCAAAGCGCGCTTTGTATACACTGGTTAGCCTCTTCGACACGTTTGGCCACCTAGTTTCCTCTTTATCTTATATAAAAATATATATATATATTCATATTTATGTATATTAGAATGAGATGCATTATTTTTTTTTTTTTTTCAATTTTCGGCTTTATGCCGGATAAATTCATTGACCCGGACCGAGGTCAAGGGTACAATTTATTGAATATTTAATTAGAAATATTAACATTTTCGAAAAATGCTGGCGGTTCCCAGCATTACCGCTTTCTGGATTTTCTGAAGTTCCCAGCTTAATCCAAGTACCTTCAAGATTTTAGATTCTCTTCAGGAATCAGGCCGTTGCTGGATACAATAATGGGTAGTACTTTTACTTCCACCAGCTGGTATAACTGCCTTAATTCCTCACATAGCTCTTGATATTTTAGAATATTTTCACTTAATGTTTTAGCTACATTATTCAAGGTATCCAAGCCAAGATATTCAACGCTTTTACTAAATTTCCTGCCGGTGAATTAGTTCCTAGGAGTATCCAGATCCATTTGTTAAATTCTTCTTCAAAGGTTTCTTTGACCTCTTTTTTGAATGTAAGCAATTGTGAGATACAGAGATACTTGTAAGAGTCAGTTAACTGAAGTTGCTTGATGACATCACTATTATTAAGTTCAATATTAGCTGAATCCATTAATCTTCCTCTGTGGACATTACGGGTTGCATTTTTGTATGTTCCTAAATTTATCCCAATATCTGCAGTGAATGACCTTACCAACTCAACAAGAGTTCTCATGTTTCTCCCGTGTGAGAAATTATTGTTTCCTGATTCAGAGAGTAATTTTTTCCAGATTGATTTAAAATAGAGCTTAGAGGATTAATTGCGAGGCAGAACCATAAAGGGCTTAACAAATCTCCCTGAAATATTCCTCTTTTTATGAGAATGTTCTGTGAGACGACGAGATTCTTTATACTTGGATGTACCAATGATACTTCCCATAGCTTCTTAAGTCGTTCAAATAGTTCTATTACTTTTTTATTGACCTTTTAAATGTTGAGAACTTTAATCAACCACTCATGAGGGACTGAGTTGAATGCTCTCTGATAGTCAATCCACGAAAGAGATGTATTGCACGACTTTTTTGATACTTGATAAGCTATGAATGAACCAACAACAAGAAGCTCTTTACATCCCTTAGAGTTCGCTTACATCTATGGTTGTTCTTTTATACATGCCTCATTAGTTTACTACTGATTATGGATGACAAAAGCTTGTAAACCCCATTAAGACATGTTATTGGTCGATAGGCTTTTGTTTCTGGGGACTCTTTTCTTTGTTTCGGAATCAAGTGTGTTTTCCCTAAGCAAAAGTCCTTTGGAGGTGTGACTAAATTGCACATCAGTTTCTGATAGTAAGCGGCTAATGGTCTATGGGCACTTTTAAAGTGTTCGAGCCAGTAATTTTGAATTCTATCTGATCCTGGTGCTTTCCAGTTATGTGCGTACTTATCATCGGCATTAATTTGCATTATATCCATGCATCCATAGAATCCAAGGAAGATTCTGTATTTTATCTTGCAAATTCATAAGGCAGAAATAATTCTAATTGTAATTCCTTGGATTGCCCAAGTGTTTTTCCAATAACTAGAAAAGTCAGAATCATCGGGATGTGACAAAGAAAAAGAATCTTCCTTTGTTTTCGGTTTCAGGCTATTATAAATGTTTTTCTCTGCTGTTTGAAACCAGTAGTTTTGCTTTCTTCGGCATTCTGCTTTTATATATTTTCTTACCCTGTTAGCATAAACTGCAAGTTTTGACCCTATGTGATTCACAATGAGCCCATCAATAACAGTCTTCAACTTCACCGATGCTCTGTCAGGATTATTAAGATAGTTGGTAAGAACTCCAATTTTTTCTGCACAATTCATCAATTTTATTCTTCAGCCTTCTCCTCCAATATGGATCAAGATTCTTAACATCAGAAATATCCTTTCCTTTTGGCGGATCTACTTCTCTCATTATTCCAAATTGTTTCACCACCGTCCTTGCTGCTATATATATATCCAGTGTCGGATTCCATCGATGTCGCTGTACGTTGTTATATATTCTTGCAACAGATTATCTACTGCTAAAATAATTTGAAGCGCTGGATTAGAATATAGTATTTTAGGGATGACAGGATAACTTTCGAGAGGAATTCCCTGGAATTTTAAATGTTCCGTAATAAAACTGGTACGGATGCTTGCTTGTTCCATATCATTTGTGTTCAATGGTTCCTCCGTTGGGATCTGTTCTTCCTAATTCACGTGAGTGAAAGCCTCAATGATTTGTGGTTGTAATGGCCGTAAATCCTGAGCATGGGTCAGGTTTAGCCTACGTGCTACATCTTCTTTTATATCGTGTATTTCAGCCATTGAAGAAACTTCCTGCTGAATATCTGTTTCACTTGATCGGCGATACGTTGAGAAGATACTTGAATATGTGGGATTTCTTCATTCCGGTAGTTAGTGATTAGAGATCTGTATCCAGTTTTATCATTTCCTAAATGTGTTGCCAAGAAATAAGCTCGGTTTGCTGACGCGTTCAACTTGCGAGTCCATTTCATCCGGTTTGTTCATTTCTTCGGCGTTGTGGCACTCTTCCTTACGGGAGAGGCTCATCAGCGTCCGAGCGGAAATCATAGATAGATACAGTTCCTTGGGTAGCTGGTCATACGGTTCCATATGGCATCGGAGCACCGGTCACACAGCGTACCGAGGTCGAGGGCTGGTGGTCCGATCCTTCCAGAGCAGCCCTTACTGTGGATTCGTCCGAGGCGGTTCTTCTTTTTTGTAACTCCATGTTGATGGATGAGGTGCATGTTATACCTTCCTGCCAGGTGATTTAAGCAGCCGCCCCTGACATGGGGAACAGAGGCTGACCAGGTAGCCGCCCAATTTGGGAACCGTCGTACCTGCATTTAACTAGTTTTGGTAAACCCTGGGTATTTATTTCTCCGGTACCCACTATATCTGGTGAGTATTCCCCTGTCCGCCACCTGGGGAGGCGCCCGTTGGGAGACTAGCAACTCCTCACGAATATTATTTTTATTATTGTTATAATATATATATTAAGTATATATATATATATATATATATATATATATATATATATAATACTTAATTGTAATGTATTGTAATAATCTTGTAGGTATATATATATTATATATATATAATATATATATATATATATATATATATATATATATATCCTACAAGATTATTACAATACATATCCACTTATACAATACAATACAAATTTATGAATTGACGAAACATATAAACATAACTCTACCCTCCTTCCCCATAGTTCTACTAGGCTTAATTATTATTGATAGTTTAGAATGACTTTCATTTCCTGATTTAAAAGAAAATCTTACTTTAACGGCTAAACTAATATCATTATAACTAAAAAATGGGCAATGAAACAATAAATGAAACTCTTATTCAAAACATTACAACGCCGCTTTTCTCATAGAAAATATCATTACTTACCGTGATTCCCTTTTTATAAATCTTCTCGTATGTTTTCCCTTTATTTTTTATGTATGCATATTTCACGCCTTCACCAAAACGGACTGTAACCTCCTCTAGTTTTCTGTAGACCTGAAGATGGTTACTGCATTGTTATAAAGTTATACCTATGTAATAAATAAAAAACTCCCTAAACCAAAAATAACTTATTAAATATTTCAACTCACTCTTTTCAGTTTTAAAAGTGATTCTTCAAAATTCGAAAGACTTGAAGCCATTTCTCTATAAAATATTCGGTTAGATTGTGAGAAACGATATGACAAAAACAAATAACAGTTATAAATTTGTTACTCTTATACACTTTACTAAATTTACATGTGTCGCTTACCTTTTAAAAATGACTTTTCTATCAACATTGTATCTCCTAACAAAGGAGAGAGGTAAGGATATGTCAATCAGAACTATCTTTAATTTAGACGAAACCTGCATCATAATTTTAACCGGATGCGATATTCTGAACTGTATATCTGAAATAAAATTTATTTTTTGTAAAAATATTTACTATTCTAAGATTCAGATGTTTTGAATGGTATCTGAAGTACACTTTAAGTTTAATACTGGCTCTATATAACAAGATTATCTGTTAATGTTATGGAAGGCATAATAATCAAGGACATCACTGATATTAGTTTACCGATATCAAATAAAGGCTAAATACTACGTGTTCTCATAATTTGGAAGAAGTTCGTACAGTAGTAAGGATTATAGTACGTATGATTGAACAAGGATTAGATGAGAGTTAACCGTTAGGAAAAAACGTTCCGTCAGTACAGCAACCTCAAGCATTCAGATTTGGCCAAGGACTGTGAAATCTTAGGGAATGACCCTCTGCAACAAAGGAACAAGCCTATCAAGTAGACTTGCCCAATTCCAGATTCTGATGCCTTGGAAACAAGCAGAAGGGAACTAGTCCCAGAAGTTATGGATACCTAAAAATAAGAAAGTGAAGAGATGACATAAGGTAAGAACATTATATATTCATGGTATCACAGTGAGAGACGTCCTGGAAGAAACTTGTTAAGAGTTTACTAAATTTCCTTTCAACAGAAGATTCATTAGATCATAGTAAACATTACTGACGAGAGAATGCATTGTTCATTGAAAAATATGCTTGCGGTTTTTGTTGATTTCCCTCAGAGAGTGGTATAGGTCCATCAGTTGGATACTTGGAAGGGGAAAAAATGGTATAAATTTTAGTTGCTGTAGAATTCAATCAATAATTAATATATATATATATATATATATATATATATATATATATATATATATACATATATATATATATGTTTAGGGTTGATCACCCTAAATTGAGGTTATCCCTCCCCCCCCCTTCATGGGGTACATAAAAGACCAGTGAAGTTGGTAACAATGCAGCGACGGTGGCGCTGTATGCACAAAATTTAGTAGCAGTAGGAGAAAATGGGCGACTAAACCCACACGAAGTAGACGATTTCTACTCTATCCTCTTCAAGACCACCTTTCTTGCTGTTCTACCATGGGAAGAGGAATGGAGTAGAACACCGAGGCCCACCGGACACATGGAGGTGAGAAGTGTAGCAGCCGGCCGACCACCGTACCTCAGCATCCAGCCACATCAAGTAAACGATTGTAGAACCATTATACGCCAAACCCCCATCTTTATATACTGGTTAAATATAATTATAATTAATTTCATACAGTCCACTTGTTCTTTCAAATACCCAATAAACATATGTACCATATCATATTAAAAATGACGGTACATCCCATTCAATATGCATATTATATATTAGCTTAATGGTAGGTAAGGGACGGGGTGGCCGATGGGGGCAACGCGTGTGTAAGAAAACACACATTTCCCGAAAACTTGATAACCGAAGTTATAAATGAAAATATTTACGAGTTCGCGTCTCGGTGCCAGAGGGTCTTTTAACTCTGGGAAAACCCCCGTATAGCATAAAAGATAATCGATCTTTATTAGGAAGCTTTTGTTTGTTTTTCTTTTTTCTTTTTTTTAACTGAATAACATTACATTTTTCAACTTCAGTAATATCTTGAAACCATTTTTATTATATTTATCATTCTTAATATTGTTTATATTGATTTTTTTTAGAAAAAAAAATCAAACTATTTATGTATTTTTATTTTGTTTTCTCTTCCTTTATGTTTTATATAGCAAGGAACAAATTTGGTTCGTGGCTGTCGGTCTACCAGTTCGTTGAGAAATCCAAATGGGGACACCGTTTTCAATGAAACCTAATATGAAAATATTAGACCCATTTCCGAGGGTTCTTGCCAATGCGCCCTAGGAGCCGAGAAAAAAATAGTTTATACAATTTACAATATTTTTTTATATATCATTAATTTTTTTTTTCTGAATTTGCTCTGCATGGGTTTCTAAGTTATTATATATTAATTGATTTGTGTATAATAAGAAAAACATGTTGCTAATTGTATAACCGAGTATAAAAACCCAGAGATCATAGTTGGGGAACCGTGTTATCATTAGAGGCGGCAGTAGGGTTAGGCAGTGTTAATGGGGGCCGCCATAATCCTTTATATTTTACAGCTGCTATTTTTATTTATCGCTAAATACACACACCCACGTACATAGATTCAACATAATTCTATAAATGTTCAAATTATCATATACTAAATAATTAAAAATTAATTATTTCTAAGGCACTAGATAAATAAATATCGCGCAAAAACGTTCAAAGGCCGCAACTATATCATAGAGGTGACATGCGGCCTCCGAAGCCGCGGTTCCCCACCTACGCCATAGACGCTTCAGGTAAAGTAGGCCAAGTAAGGTTTTGTCATGAAAATACGATTAAGATTCGTTTTTAGCGTCCACTTAAACTCTTGGGTATTGCTTAGATTAGGCCCCCCTGTGATTTTCTAATGATATTTAGTAACAGTTGTTATGAAACTTGATATAGAAATAAAATCACATGTCTAAATATTATTCAATTTAGTATTGTTTGTGTAGTTGCGGTTATAAAGTGATAACACGATGAATATTTTTGAATTTTACATTTATGCAAAGAAGAGGAACGATCCAGGATTTTCTTTGAAGAAAGAGGAATTCTACCTAATGAAAGCTATTGTAAAAAGACCATATTATGACATTTTACGAAGATAGGAAAAAATATAGGTGTTACAATAGACAATACCGGTATGAATGTGGAATGTATGTGGATACGTGGTTATGTGACAGCAGGTAATCGTTAAGTAAAGCCCTTTTATTCATTTACTCATGGGCACAGGAGTATACAACGTTCGAATTCTGTTCCAAAGAATTCAATATGAGCTCCGCTACAATTATAGATAGGAAAAATTATCTGCTAGAGATGTGCGCAGCTAGCTTGCTGAAAATCTCGATTGTTATTGGAGGGAAAGGACTAACAGTTGAGATAGACGAGTCCTGTTTTTTCGTCCAAAGTATAATGTAGGATGCACCTATCAACATAAATGGGTGATTGGGCGGGATCTGTAAAACTAAAAAGTGTTTTTGTACGCAGTGCCCGGTAGAAGAAGAGAAACACTGGAGGAATGCATAAGAACATCATTTAGACCGGGTTCTATTATGTCTGATCTGTGGAAGTCCTATTGTGGGATAGAAGGAATGATTGGAAAGGACTACAAGTATTGTACTGCAAATCACTCCAAAACTTTCGTCGACCAAGAGACTGGTGCTCACACTTAGAGAGTTGAGTCTGTGTGAGCGAAGGCCAAAAGGAGAAACAAAAAGTAATGTAGGACTCATCGTTCTATATTAGACTCATATTTATGTGAGTTCATGTGAAGGTATAGAAACTCAAATGAAGACATTTTTGATAAAATCCTTAAGGCCATAGTAGAATCTTGGCCTTTAGAGGTACCTGGAATAACGCATTAAAAGTATGTTAGTGTTTTTGGATATGTATAAAAAGTTCCTATTAAATAAACCATATTTTTGTTTAACCCATATTTTTTAATTTATCAATAAGTAACTGTAGATAAAATAATTGGCGGGCCTAATTTGGGTCTAAACAAGACTCAAACTATTTAATACGAGCAAATTTGTTTTGAAATAAAAAAATATAAATTTTTGGACGTAATTTTATGGGAGCATTTTATTTCATGCCGTTTACAATATTCATAACTCCTCAGAATTTTCTCCTATGTCAACATTACTACAATCGTTGAAAATCTAAATTAATGTTCATCAAAATTATAGCAATAATAGTCGTACAACTGGCCCTAAGTTTTAAATATTACAGAGTATTATAAATTATACGGAATAAAGAAAGAAAAATAACCCAAACGTTTTTATTTTTATGTGGACGACCCAATGCATCATGGAATTTATCTAATATTGACTACTAGAATGGTGTGCTTATATGCGAGATAACACCCTTTCTGCTCTCGTGTGTGTATGTCTTCGAAAAAAAATAAAAATAAAAAACTGTAGAAACTAATTTCGATTTTTTGGAGAGAAATGTATTTCATTTGGGTCATTGGTTACTTGAATTATAGCATCACTTTGAACAAATCAACTTAATGGCTGAAAATTAATAACTATGTGGATTTCAGTTTCAACAGTATAGGTTATAAATACTATAAAAGAAATTTCAAACCTATTAATAGGTTATTAAATGCTTCGAAATTGCGTGATGTTTCCTTTTCAATATTTTGCGTTCTGGCTATATCAAATTTCATTATAAATTGATGAATTAGATTATTCTTGGGTTATTATTATTCCCATGATTATGTAAGAGCCATTTTCAAACACTGATAAATAATGATACATTTGTTTGGGTTTAATTGCATTATGTAATCTCAGTAGAGCAGGAAGAGCCGGTTGTCGCCCACGTTACTAACTTATTCTAGCCTGAGCTAGAAAATTGAGAAATTCATTCATTTTTGGTTAAATATATTTAAGCAAATAACTAAAAAAACATATGATAACAAAACTCACATAGGATTATAGTGATTAATACTATAAATTGTCCTTTTCTCTTTGGGTTTTATAACCCATAATTCAATTCTCAAACAAAATTTTATCAACGTGCTCTCATGAATGAAGTGGCATTTAAATTAAATTTACAGGGAGGGTCCAAGCCAGTAAAACAATAAAAAAATAATCAGCTGAAGACTAGATATTAAATAATCTATAACACGTGATTGAAATCTATGGCACTATTACCGGATTGCTACTCTCGCTTCTTCTCACTAATACATTAGAAGAACGAGTGGTACCAACAAAAGACTGAATATATCGCTAAAATATCAAAACCAAAGTATCGATACTTGTGAGTACTCAATTCATGTTACCACAAGTATAATTAATCACTTATCATTTTGAGTTCTACCAATGGGTAGTTTCTCTTCATGTTGTGCATGTCATGTTACCAATATCACATTTACTTGTATTTTTAATGTAATACAGTTGTAAATTTCATTAAAATAAAAAATAAAAATCACTTATCATAAAAATAATTTATATTGTTTTCCGATACCAACGAAGTAAAATTACGATGCTAATATAGCAACAAAAGTATCATTATCAACGAACATCGCTAAAAGCAAAATATCGGTTTTAAAAAAGCTACAGTTCTTGGTATGTAATTGGTTCTAAAAAAATAGAAGTAAATAATTTAGTTTTATTTACTTATATAATGTATCGCTAATTTGAGTATTTTATAATAAAGTTGGATAATCATTACAGTTTTAATGTTACTACAGAAATATCGATACCTTACTAATATTAAAGAAAAACTATCGAAACTTCTAGTACTAACTTTATTTTTCACTTATTCGAGTATAATTTATTTAATTAATTTACATAACAGCTAATACTTTAAAGTTTCCTATTTCCATACAATACCAATACCACATTAAGTTAAAACAAAAGTATGTGTACTTTTTTTTTTTGGCAATACAGACCTTATAGATCTTTTGCCTCTTTAACAAGCCTGCTACATCTTTGTCTGTCATGGGCTATTTCTTTCCAATTATCTGCACGCAGCTTCATTGTGGAATCTATCTGTCCATCTGATTTTTGGCCTTCCATGTGCCCTTTTGTCTTCTATTGGGGAAATCATTGTTACGTAGAGGCTCTCTGATGGATTGCTAGGAGCTACATGCCCCACCCATCTTAATCTCCATGCCTTCATATCGTGGGATATTGATTGACCAATTTCTGTAAGCAGTTCTTTATTGGTCTTTATTTTCCATGTGCAAGTACTCTGATTCCAGCTATCGTGCAGAGGAGTTTTCTCTCAAATCTTTCAATAAATATTTCTAGGATGGTGTTTAGTGTCCAGCTCTCACTGCCTTATATCAGAACTGTTTTTATCATGGTATTGTAATCGTTAATTTGAAATTTCTTGAGATTTTTCAGGATTTCAATACCTTGAAAGGGAGAAGAAAGTTTGCGCTAGTTATAAGCTGGTCTATTTCTGACGCGTTGGTCAATCACAGAGGTTATTGTGAAGTATCGGTACTAGAGAAGTATAAATAGAATATCGGTTCCAAAATAAGCATACTTCAGAGTATTACTCTTACTACTTTAGATAATCCTCAGAAAAAGTTTCATATTCGGGATTGAAATTTTGTGAAAGTGAACCATCTTCGAAAATTCTCCAAATTTTCATGTGGCTTCCAGGGGTCATAAAAAAGTATATGCAATGAAAGACATAGCTTTAATAATTTTTTTGATCCAAATTCCATTTTATCAAGTTGCTAGTGGGGCTCTAATGAGAATTACTTGCAATAATAAGAATAGGAAGTGAATAAATAAAAGAAATAGAATGAAAACCAGAATTATAATAAAGTTCAGTAAAACTAAACTTTTTTAGACACCAGTTATCAAAAAAGATAACACTCTAATTAGATTTCACAAAGTAGGTATTCAACGAACAAAAAATTGATGGCTAAATTGAAATGAAACAACCTCAGTCAAATATCTCTCATAGGTATATAATATAATTAAGTTTCAACTTGTTAAGCCTATTTGGAATATAGATATCATAAAATACAAGACTAGAAAAAGTATAAAATATAGAATCCCACATTGCAGTTATACACACAGAATATTAAAAAAAAATTTCCAAAATAAAATACTTTAAATTTGTTTGCTGAAAAATTTCCTTTTTAAGACATGGTGCCATTTACTCCGACATACACAGCAGTAGCAAGGATTAAATCTAGATTATAAAGATGGAGTCCCTTGGTCAAACCTTAGTGAAATATCTCATTTTACATTTTTTCATTACCACCATGTATCATCATTATCGTTGGGAAATTATTTGTCTGTGGTAATGAAAAGGATCGAAGCGCGCGAATGAGAAAGTTTGCCAACGCTAAGTGGTTAGACGGAGGGAGAAACACTTTATTTTCATAAAATGTAAAATATAAAGGATTGCTGCCCAATTATAATAAATTATAATAATAAACAATAAATAAATAAATAAAAAAAAGCGTACTTGCTAAGGCATTTATTTACAAAAAATAAATAAATCAGAATGCAAAATAAAGATTACAGTGCAGTAATGAGACTAACAAACATAAATACTTGAGTAGCACCTTTCCACTGTGAAACTTTAACAATAATTGTTGTAAATCGGGAGAAAAAGCGGTTTCTCTTGCTTCGGCAGTGTTGGCCCTGCAACATGATCGCCCAGGTTACATTAAATTTCCTTATGTAGGTTGTAAGCCAGAAAAGATTAATAGAAGCGCGGTAACAGAAGATTCATCAGTAACAAACTTTCTCATTAGTTATTCATACTACCAGTTATATAAAAAAAATTATATAAATTCATTCCTGAATGGGGCATAGTATGGCCTTTTTGTTTCATATACTTTTTCAGTAAAAATAACGTATTCTAAGTTCTCAGATAAGTTAATAACTTTTTAAGCGAAATTGATTTCGTTACAAGTAGTGGTAATCTAGGTCTTTAAGAACACAAAAACAAAATAAAGTACTTTTTTTAATGGATGTAGTAGACAGTGATGAGAAGAATAAAATAAAAAAATATTATTTATATAAATAATAATTAAAATAATTACTAGAGTTATACTACAATTGAGTTTTTATGAGAATCACTCTTTTATCGGTTATGAAATAACAAAAAAATACCAATGAAGTAACGATTGAATTTTCGGAGTGAAAACTTCTAAAGAGGAAACAAGGAGGAAAACAATGAAGATACAAAGGCAAGTGTAATTTTATATGATCTACAATTTTTCAAATTGTAATTTCACTTGCACTGTTTTGAGAAGAAAAGGTAAATAAAATTTCTTAGCAGGGAGGAGTTTATGTGGCATTGACCTTGGGAGGGATTGGTACCCCTGCATTTAAGAAAGAAACATACCTCTACAAAAGAGTTAAATATAGTTTACTGATTCTCAAATATCAAAGGGACAAACAGCGAAGTGTAATATTATCAAAAGGCTGGAACGAAATAGCCTTATTGCTGACTATCACACAAAGGACAACTAAAATATTGTAATATTACCATTAACTTCAAACCTCTTTCCCCATAGGAATTCAATGACTTCACTTTTTGTCACCTCCCTTTTCCAAGAATATCATTGACACAACTTGTGTGAATTCCCTGGAGTTACATTCACTCAATTAACCAGTAATTCTCTCAGCATGTAGTTATATGAATAATTAGCTGTATCAATGAAGATTTTTTATGAATGATCTTATTTAACATACATTTTTAATTCTCTATAATTGCTAACATTAATATTATCTCCAATGAAGTAACTTGTAATTATTTTTACTTAAACATATATGCCATTATCTAAAAGCAGTGGTAAACTATTTGAAACAATAAGAACATCTTAATTATTTCAGACATTCAACAGTGTCAAATCAAAGTGTAACCAACTAAAAAATTTAATTTTTGATGAATAAGATCTTAGTAACATCCATATATTTCTGGAGCAGAACGTATTGAGTTGGCACTGAGGACAGTATACTGCTGCGGAAGTACACACGGAGGAGATTTCTGTGGACTCTACACCGCTGGAGCAGTGGAGTTGTATAATGATGATATAGCTCAATGTTAGAAGCATCCAATGGTGCTTAAAAGAATTTAGAGTACTATTAGATTATTACATCAGTGTATAAAACTGGAATGGGTTTTCTGAGAATCATTTGTCTGTTTTCCAGCTAACTTATTCATGGTGTACTTAACTTATGAGGCATAACATTGTTCTCATTAGTAATCTCGATATTTCTTTAAATTAGTTTCACACAAATTATTTTTTTTGGGGGGGAGGAGGGGAGTAATCATATATATTTATTAAAACATAAACTTCATGAATTGAGTCAAAGAAAAAACCATTAAAATTGTATCGTAATACATTAAAATGAATTGTAGGGGAAGGATATGGTCCGGTCATAAATAGATTAAAATAGTGGCAAAATTATTTTATTTCAAGTCCACGTTTCGACCAGACTTAGCAGGTCTTTTTCAGCAAGGAGTTTCAGTTAAAACTTGCTGAACACACCTCCCTGAATAAGACCTGCAAAGCCGGGTCAAAATGTTGGCTTGAAATAAAATAGTTTTGCCATTATTTTAATCTATTTATGACTGCCACCACAGACCCATCTCCTTCCTCTAAAATACAACTGTCAACTATTAAGTATTCCACATTAAAATGAATTGTATGCACATAGCTTTTTTATATAAATTAAATGATAGAATAACAATAAAGGATGGGATTTATACAACAAAAACAATATAAATACAAAAAAAAACTTATAAATTGTTTAGTTACTCAACATAAAGAGAGCGTTCAGAGGCTAAAACACTAATTCTTTTAATGGGACCATCTGCTTACTCCATCGCCGCCCATCAGCATTCCAAGCTTGCCTTCTCTCATTGTCACTTTCATCCAATAGGAAATTATAAGGGAATGTTAAGAAATAAAAATGAATAAGTCATTGTGTAATACATTTATTGATACATGGAATATATGTATTTTTTTCCCTTTTCTCACACCCATGTGATATCATTCATTTGTAAGTAAAAGGTATGGAAAAGGCACCTAACAAGGCTATTTACCTACATATTAATGATTATATTTCATCGTATATATATAATTATATGTACAGGCCTCCTGCATAAATATAATTATACATATATAAGAGATGAAGCACAATAACTATACAATGGAACACTTAATTTTCTTTTTAAACACCCAACATAACATTTCTCTGTATCATATACAAAATACTTCTTCAAAGCTTCTATGTTTTTCTTGTTCATATATATTTGTTGCAATAAGAGACTTTCTTTATAAATTACATATTATTAGTTTAGAACACGGGAAATGGTCTTTTAACACTTATAATACGTTAAAACATAACACCATGTTGACTTTGGTTGAATTGACAACATTTTGCCAGAAAACATCTAAAGAATTTTTCGAACACTACTTTTATGTACAAGGATATATTGGTCCGAAATAGATACTGTATAATTCTATCTCGTATGGAAGATAGAGGAGGCAGGGGCACAAAAAAAGCCGTATTCATTACAAAAATACTCAAAACTGTTTACAATCTATATTATCAAATATAGAACAATTTAATTTTTTTTCAAAAACTGGATCCGGAAATGCAATACCCGAACCAGTTAACAAAGTTCATGAACAATCAAACACACCATGTTTGATTTCTACATTTTTGGTTTTTATTTATAAAAAACACATAAATAAAAATTAATTTCTTGATAAATTTAATACAAGCAGTAATTAAAAGTTTATAAATTGTGCTTTACACCTTGTCTATGTGATGTTTCTAACTTAGAAGAAAAACATGTAAATATGTGCTTATTAACGATAACATATATATATTCATATTTTTTTTGTTTTAAATTCGACTACTACAAAGATAACTAGTCAGAAAAAATAAAAATAGACATCGTATTTTAAAATAAGATGTCTTAAATATCTTGTTAACTCTTTTTACAAACATAAATAATATATATGTATATAAATAAATAAAAAGGTAAAGAACAAAATTAAAAAAAAAAAAAAAAAAAAAAGATGAATATTTACAGAAACTTTTGATAACAAACAAAATAGGGAAAGAAAAACAACCCTAAAAATACAATGGTAAGAGTACGATATAAGTAAAGGAAAAAAATAACCAATCTTATAATAAATTAATAATCAACATCTCTATAACATCTTTAACTTTTCAATAATAAAATAAAAATAACTAAAATAACAAAAGATATAATAGTTAGTTACTACATAGTTATTCTTAACATCAACATTTTAAAAACACTCATATTACATACAAAACATTTAAAACTGATATATCATATCAAATATCTAGGAATGTAGATCAGGAGGATTCTTTCGGACACTTAGTCTCAAGGAAACACAAATTCTATTTTTTAAAACATAGATATATATTTTTATTTTGGATAAGGACAGTGGTTAGGACCGGGGATGAGGTTGAGATGGGGGTTTCTTTAGTATTTTCTTTTGTCTGAAGTCGTAGATCTGTCGACAAAAAAATATGAGGTCACTTGATACTTGGTGGGGAGGTAACTTGTCTGCTCTAGGGTAGCCGTCAGGCAGTGGTGGCACAACTGTATGGCATTTACTACCACCATTCACTAAGCTTTTGCGGTATCTATAAAATATATATATATATATATATGTAAATAGATAATAATAAAATAAAATTATTAATTTTATTATAGATTAAGAATTTAAAATATTTCATCAAATATCATTGGATTTCAGAACAATAGAATGTCGATTAAATGAACCTTGGATATGAAACCAGTTGAACCAAGATAAATAAAGAAATAAAAACCGAATCAAGCCGAATAGAAATAAAAATTAGAAAATAAAATTTATGGTTCCAATTATGTACCTTGTGCAATTAATTTTAATGACGACTAACTAACTGTAGGTTCAACTCCATTCTTTTCAGATATTGGATAATGTTAATTTATAAATTCATGAACCGAACTATACTTGGTTAGATTCATTTTCATGGTCCACAACGAATAACTTTCAAAAGGATTAATGGCCTTTTTGGACATTTTAATTTAATGTGTTATTTTACATTATTAAAAAGTAAGTTTATAAGTTTTAATATCATAATTCTTATTAGAAATTTATTCATAGAAATGAATCTGATAGAGATACCTACCTACAATACTCGTGGTATGTTAAAACATAACACTTATCTTCAATACAAGCAACGCTATTCGTATCCTTATGCTTAGAGGCAAATATTTCATCAGGAGGCTGGTCAGGAAGTCTTCCTTGTTCAGTGTGCTCCGGCCTATAGTACCAAAGTACTGAGACCATCATTTCTCCTAAACAAAAATAAGTAAACGAATGATCTAATAAAACTCAAACAAGCAACAAATTATTTTTCAATACACTCCTTGACATGAAAAAACTAAATAATGTTATTAATAACGGTTTATGTGAGCTGTGTTAGGATTAGGTGGAAAGGACATTACAGTACTCAAGAGGTCTCTAAAAACCACAGGGTTGCTATACCAAAGATTGATAGGGATAGTGGTAGGAGTGATGACCCAACCTTGTGTACTTTAATGAGGAATCTCAATCAGTTTTTTCAGGATGTCTATAACCCACAGAGATTTGATTCAGACACCTACACCTGTTTTAGAGAGAAAAATATAGGTTCTTGCCTGCCTGCTGACTTAGAGCAGTCATAATCCATGGATCTAAACCGATTATTTCTCACTGCACTTGAACCTGGATAAGTCGTTGGGAAGAATACTTGACCTCAGATGAACGATGAAGTAATTGACCACAAAGGAACTGATCATGGCGCTGCAGCCTCATGGATGACCAGCCACTGCACGATGCAGATGATGTATAGCTGTATATATAGCTGTATGTATAGCTTTCTCCAGGCTATCTCTGCTCCCGCAAGCAATATATGTCTGTCAGTAGTAGTATTGCATAGATAAACATTCATATAATCTACAGTGCCGGATAAAAAAAAAAAGGAGATAAGTTTTTCTCCTATACTTAAATTCAAACTAATAGTTCCCCATAATTACACCTTTGTTTGTTTTGTAAAAAAAAAAAATGCAATGTTATGAATCAGGCTTTTCTAGTTAACTGTTTAACAGTTTTTCATGGGTTCTAGAGGGCCCAATTTGTTTCATTAATTCTTCAATTTTAAATTAGACTAAAATTAGTTTATTTGATTTCCTTGTCATTGAAATTTCCTGTAATACTTCTCTTCTACTTTATTTCTGTAGTACCTCCTCCTCTTGTTCTGTTTAACCTACATTTGAATCAATTCTATTCAAATTTGTCCCCCACTACCCCAAAATAGTCATTTCTGTTGACAGAAACACTAATTTCCTTTCAAATGACAGTGATAAATCTTACTTGAAAAACACATTTTATTCTATCTATCTCTTCATTCAGCAGCTAAAATAGGTACTATAAGTTCTCTAAAACACCACTTAATGCTTCTAAAATTGAATTGCCCAGTAGAGTAGTATACAGCAGTCATTCCTAAACAGGGAAGAATACTCTATTGTTGTCCTAGGTTCAATATATCAATACCAATATCAATAACCAGCAATATACCAATGTCAAAGGGTTAATGAGAATGTGGTAACCAAATGAAACAGTTACTTAGTACTGACTTAACGTTTGTTGGTGACTTATCTATCATGTCCAGACCTCATCCCTTACAAACATAAGTCCTTTCAATTATGTTTTGCTCAAAAATCATTTCGCTTTATGAAACTTTAGCTTGAAAAGTTAGGAACCTTAGTTGATATTTTTTCTTGTTATTTTCAGAAGCTTGTTATTTTTTCTTGTCATTTTCTTAAATAATCTTGAAAAAATAAAGAGCTTACTTTCAAAAGGACACATATCCTATTTTTTCGAATAAGGTAAACAAAGAAATGAGAATGCTAGTACCATAATTATCAGCGCTTTCTGGATATAGTATTAAATATAATTTGCAAGAAAAGTAGCATAGTAGGAATAAAACTTTGTTAATTGAAACCTATAGAAATCATGTTCATACTTAGTTTTGTGCTTTTTAAAATCAGAATACATTGATATGATCCTTTTTGAAAAAAAAATTCTTCTTAGTTAAGACAGAAATTTGATTATTATTTTCTTGAAGGTATGTTCTGTATAATCTTCCTCCTGGAGCAAATGTTTTTACTAGTCATGTTTGTTCCGGGGCTCTGCCACATCTTTAGGAATATTCTATTTTCTATTCTTCCTAAATATTGTCCTATATATAGGACATTATGTTTTCATTTTTCTTAATTTTTGATTTTTTAATGTATTTTCTCAACCAAAAGCACAGTTAGCAGATAGAAGACTGTGGATTCAAACAGAACCAGTAATCTCGATTTTTTTTACATAAGTAGAAGAAAGTCCTTTAATCAAAACAAAAACAGGTGAACTGTATCAGCAGTTTTGTTTTGCCCCAGCACTAAACAATAAAATAATCAAGATAGTGGATTAATAATTGCCTGAAATAGATATATTGAAAAGAAGTTGGTTGGAGTGTTCAGTCATTCATGTAGCAAACAAAAAAAAAATAAATAATTTTTATTTTTGCGGACATTTCGGCCCAAGATTCAGACCTCCATTAAGGTTAACAAACAACAACATAGATATGAGAAATTAGTAGACAGTAAAAATAATAATAAGTAGGTAAAAGACATAGTCTAATAACATGTAGGTAGAATATTAATTATGGGTTAATATAATTTTATTGATAATTAATGTTAAGTTTATAATATTTAAATGTTATTAGACTATAACTTTAATATACATATTATTATTTTTACTGCCTACGAATTTCATATATTATATATATATATATATATATATATATATATATATATATATATATATATATATATATAATTTTATCTTTCCATAGCCCTGATGAACCTTGGACCAAGACATCGGCAAAAATAAAAATAAATATTGTTTATTTATTTTTACTTTGTTACTTGTTTGACTGAACACTCCAACCAACTTCTCTTCCATTAAATCATCAAGATTTTATAAGTGATAAAGTAAGATAGATCAGTCTCCACTGACTCCTTTCAACATTGTTTTCTTACAGAACATGAATAGAGTAGAATATTTAATGAATCCATCAAGAGACAGCATAGGGTGTAAACTGATGTTTGGCATCAGTAGAATGGTGATTAGATTTTTTGCCAAAGGATGTGCTTGTTGTATGTCAAGAAATAATAGTTTAGTGTTTTCAAGTGATCAAGCTTACTTAAAAAAAAAAAAAAACCTGTATCACTACAACCCATGAAGGGTCTGGGGTTCAGTACTATTTAGGGAAAGCACTGTTTCTAGGTCAACGGTTGTGCAAGGAGGTGATTTGACCGAGATCACGCTCAACCGCCAGGTTTTCCCCCTTAATCAATTATTTAATTAAGGGTACCCACTTTATAGAGGCTGGGTGTGCCCCAGGAGGGACTTCTGACCCAAGGTCGCCCCACGGCCAATGAAACAGAAAAATAAATTTTCTGCCATGAGCCGGGGTTCGAACTCGGGACCTTTGCATTGGAAGCTCAGTGCCCTACCACTGAGCTACCCCGCTCCCATAAGCTTACTTAAACAATCCATAAAAACTAATGACAATCTTTTTATGAATTTGTAATTCATTTATCAGTACACGTTTTTTATCACATAACTATTTCTCCATTAATTTCACCTCACTTTCAATCTGGTGTATTTTGCACAACCATCAGTAGCAGATGAAAAGAAACCAATTCTAAAATCACTGGCAAAAACTTGGTCATCATTCAAAAATGTTAAATTAAGTTTTGGTGACATACAGAACTCTGGTATATGCTTATATGGTATTTGTATATGCTTAAAAATTGAAACAATATAGAACGTGAGAGCATTTGGTAATAGGAGGGTCAAAGAGGTCAGTGCGCAGTTTATATATGTTCAATAATGTAAGTGAAGGATGTAGTGTCAACCATTTATAGATATTTTGAAAAAATAATTTCAAAAAGAACTTTGCTGTTTGACACAACTAAACAAGGATGGATGGTTTTATTTTTTTAAACAGGAAAAAGCTCAAAAATATATTAGGGAACTTGATCCTTGGAACAGAAATATATTTGTTCAGTGTATCAAAATGAAATTAATAAATAGAAAATCATTTTTTATTTTATGAATAAAAGCCGTTTTGAAAGTAAGCTCTTATATAGTGCTGTAAAGAAAATACCATCATCAGGGTTCTCCCACATGGCAGATACTTTTGCTACAAATGGCAGATTTTTTCTGTGTCCAGAACGGAGTAGAATGCAGTCCGTAGGTCGAACTACATCTCCTTCCCTGTGCCTCATGGCAGGAAAACACTTCCTTACAACACCAGTATCTTCGGTCTGCAATTAATAATAAAGACATATTAAGTAATATCATAACTTAAAAATAAAAATCAGTGTAATACATATAATAATTTAAATTATCAAGGTATTATATAAGATTCCTTTTAACAGCCTTCAATAAAACTACATTAGCAATGTCTACTTAACTTGAAATTAGAAATTAATTTCAAAATTGATCAGCATAAACTAATGGAACTATTAATTTAAATCACCCAAGGCAGATCAAAAAGTCAATCAAATCCCATTGCGTATTTCATGTAAAACAAAAGTTATGTTGAGGCTGAGAGATTAAATTAATTGAAAATGAATTCATCATTGGAAATTGGAAAAACCTTTAAATCAATATGAAATAATGGTAATTTTTAAAAATTAGAATCTTCAATAAACTGTCAACATTAAACATACCGATTATAGAAGATATTTTTAGTTTTAAATTCTACAAATATTTAAGTAATTTAATTACATCTAAATTAAATTAAAATAATTTATTACAGCTTACCAACTTCTGGATATTTTAGATCACAATTAATACCAACAAAAAATTATGTCTATAAAAGCTCAAAAAGCTTATATAAAGCTCATACAGCTGTTCTCTTCCTATTCTTTTTTTTTTTTTTAATTAAAAGAGCGTAGTTATAGACAATTATATTAAAAATTATAATAGATATTTCATCAACACGAAAGCATAATAATTTAAATGATTCTATAAATGCAAAAGAAATGATTTAAAATTTGACATTTTAAGATTTGAAATGAATACTTACGGTAAGAAAGACTTTAGCTTTAAAACTAACACCTTCCCAGGACCAACCATTAGACCACCTCAAATTAGGTTCTTGTAGCAAAGCTAACTCCATTTCATCTTCAGAATTTACTTCATCCTTTACAGACACAGAAGTTGACCGGTTTCTTTTGGTTTTAGTTCCTTTAATAATTAATAATTATTTTAATTAATTAATTTAATTTTTATTTAATTAATAAAGTATAATAATTATTTTAAACATCTATACATTAGTTTTCAAGTTAATATATCATAGTCTGTCAAATTGTAACAAAATAATTTTTTATATAAATTCAAATGTTAATAGGATGAGTATATATATATTACCTTTTTTACTGTTTTTTGACAGTTTTTTACTCTTAGGGGTATATAAAGAAACAACTTTCTTTTTCTTTTTTGGCACTTCTAGTGCCTCAGTTGAGGTTCTTTTATTAGCTTTCCTCTTCATAGTTGCAGGGGGTACAACAACAGGAGCTGCTGGTGGAGCTGGGGGCTCAACAACAGTCAGCGTTGGGGGCGGAGTTACAGGCTTCAACAGACCCTGAGCTGGTGGGGACCAACTGTTATTGCGGGCAGTAGAAAGCGCGGGTGATGCTGGAGGAGGCATTCCTAATAGAAAAATAGATTTAATATTTAATTAAAAAATCTAATAAAGAAAATGTAATAAATATTTAACCTGTACTAACATAAAGCTTTGAGATAAATATATTTTTCCTATTTAGAGTTAGTTAGAATTAGAAATAATAACAAAATTTGTTCATAGATTGGTAAGTGGGTAAAGAGTTTTTTTTTTTTGTTTAATTGGATATTTTATATCCGTTTTAAGTAATTTAATCAAGTGATGACAACAATGTTTTGTTAAATGACTAAATTGTTATTTGTCAATAGTTAAAAGTGATTTAATTTTTTATTTATAAGAAAAATAATAAGGTCTCAATCTAATGGCTTTAATATTGCAACTCACTGTGGTGGTGAATGTATTGTCTTGCTTTTTAATGATTTAAAAAACTAAGGAAACTTTAATTGAAATAAATTAATAAATCGATTTCACAAAATATGTTTAGCTACTTGCATTGATTGACAACAGCACTAAAAAATAATCCTCTCAAAATTAATAAAATTTTGTGCCTGAGATTATAGTCAGTAAATAATTATTAAATATTCACAAAGTAATGATTTGATCTGGTGGAGTTAACATAGTCAAAATATTTACATCAGTCTCTTTTTAACAAAGCAATTGAATTCTGTGCAAGAAATTTTTGATTTTAAATTCCTAACTTAATGGTTAAGTGTAATGAATAAGAATATTTATTCCTATCCTTATAAGAAATAAGGATATTCTTACCTGCTGATCCTCGGGCGGGACTTGGGGGCCCAGGTGAGGCCCCCGTGGGCTCTGGTGGTAGTGCCAGAGCAACAGGGAGTAACGGTGCCACTTCATTTTGATTCTCAGCCTCAGACCTCTTACTGGCACCAGTAAGAGGTCCAGTATGGACGTTTTTTGGACACGACGATTGCATGGGGCATGGGCAAGTCTGGAAGGCTTGCTCTGGAATAAAAGAAAAAGGCATGTTAATATTTAAACCATTAATCAAAATAATTATAATGTGGATAAAGAATAATCAAATCTAAGAGAGCAGACAGATTACCATATCGCTTTTCCATACTATTCATGTAAATATATATAATAATATTGTTAAATATTCAAAGATAAGTATAAAAGGTAACCCAAAAGAAATGAATACAAGCTTAAATAAAAACTAAATTGGTAATAAAGTACTAAGAACCATAAAAAAATATATTTACAAAATTTATCACCGTATTAAATCCTTTACTTTATAATTATAACTATTTTCATTTATTTATAATTTTTATTTTTTATTATTATTATCATAAAGTATATGGTTTGCATTGGCCAAAAATATTTTCATTTTCATGAATTCATGTTAAAGATCCAACTGGATATCTAATAGATTCAATAAAAACAGGAGAAAGTGAAGAAAGTATATTAAGATTGTTTTAAAAATTATTAAGTAAATACTTCATAAAAAATTCATTAACTATGTTCGGCGTTCTGTATAAAAGGCAAAACCCAAAATGTCAATATTTTCCATGAGATCATATTTGGCAAAAACATTTATAAAGCCGTATTTTTTCGCCATAGTTACCATTCGCCATCAGCCGTCGCATCGAGTTTTTGGCACCCGGGGCGAAATTTTATCGGGCGTTATCCTCAAATCCATCACAATCGGGCAGCAGTCTATTTTTAGTTTATTATACTCTGCAAACTAATGGAACTATTTACAATCGGGTGGTTCAGCTATTAGCCTAGTCAGATGGTGTGGACATCGTGGGGCGGTCGTTACAGTCTGATAGAGAGGGATTTTTAGCTTTGTTGGAGGCCGTCAGAGCACTTGGGCTAGAAGTGAGTGAAGGCAAAACGAAACATATGGCCACAGGAGAAGTCCCTCGACGAGGCGAGACCATCAATATTGGTCCCTTTAACTTCGAGGAAGTAGCGCAGTTTAAGTATTTGGGGTCACTGGCAACACAAGACTATGCACCCGAGGTCAAGGTCAAGAAAAGAATATTGATGGCTAACAAGTGTTACTTTTGCCCATCTCAAGGAATTTACCTCTCGCCTTCTATCCCGGCATAACAAGCTACATCTCTACAAAACACTAAATCCGCCTAGTCTTGCTCTATGCCTCAGAAACATGGACGACAACTAAAATAACTGAGCAAGACCTCCTAATTTTGGAGAGAAATAATTCTTGGAAGAATATTTGGAGGAGTACACATCGATGAAAATTGGAGAAGACGGGCAAATGCCGAAGTTTACTCAATTTTTAATAAGAATGAAGCTTGGAAGAATGAGATGGGCTAGCCAGGTGGCAAGGATGGAGAATGAAGCAATCCCTAAGACGATCCTGACAGAACCTCTCTACGGCACAAGAAGAAGAGGGAGACCAAAACTAAGATGGTCAGACGATGTGGCAAGAGATTCAATGGATGTCCTGGGAGTCAGGAGCTGGATGATGGCCGCACAGAACAGAGATGACTGGAGGAAGCTGGTGGACGAGGCCAAGACTCGTCACCGAGTAATGATAATAATAATATTTATTATATTTAGATATAGTTTTGCATTTCTATTCACGGCCGATAAATCACGAGCCAGCTTGTTGTAATTTATCTAACAAGTGTGCAATAAGTTGTTATATCAGCAAGTGGAACTGAGATTAGAAATAATTATTCTGCTAGTCGTGTATGAATATCTAAGCAACGATAAAAAGGAAAGAAAAAAAAACCGTTGAAAATTTTCAAAAGTAATATGTATTCTTTATATTTTTGTTTTTGATTTGTGGCTCTTCACGCGATGGCTCTGTACTTAGAGAGGGATTTACAATGGAGATGTAAACTATAAAAAGTTATAAATTCAACATATTCTTACATGGGTGGCTCTTTATGTGATTAATCCATTACACGAATATTCGAAAATAGCAAAGTTGTTGATTTCGCCCTATTTACATAATACCGACGACATATACACGACTTAGACTCTACCAAGTTGGTTACTTTATAAAATGAAGCACCAGGTACTCACACTTAAGCTTTGTAAAGGTACTGGGTTGTAGTGACGCAAGTTTCACCCGACCTCAGTGTTGATTCATAAATAGTATAATAGGATAAACATAAATAACAATTTAAATTATCTGCCACATTGGGAATTGAATTCGGCCAGGGATTACTACTAAAGAAATTCTTCTAAAAGTTGCAGTAGGATTATTGAAGAGAGTTTTAGAGGAAAATCATCCATTTACGGATATATATATATATATATATGGACATATATTAGATAGAAAGTAAACTTTATTATATTAATTAATGAAGATCATTCATTATGAATGATTAAATGCCAGCAATATTTATGTCTATGTTTATGTTTACCACAAGACATTGTTATCTTCGACTAAGAAGTTGGGCTTATGTATTGTTGCAATCTGCTATATTGTATTGTGGGAATATATTTTTGCTATTTTTAAAATTCCTTGAATGTATATTTATTTGATTTTTTTATATATCTTCAAAGTGAATACTTTTTATCTATATTGTTATACAGTTGTTTTTCCTTTTCTGTTTTGTTTTTTTACACCATAATTTATATATCTAGTTTATCCTATTCATGAAAAAATAATATTTCTCCGATTTATTTCTATATTTGTATAGTACTTTATTTTGTTCCTTTTTTTATGTAATAATGTATTTGATGGAGCCAGACCTCCTGTAATTGTATATACTAATTACAAAATACAGAATTTTCATTCATTCATTCATATTATATTAATTAATGAGACAGTTTCAATTTGGAATGGGATACCATTGGTGCCAAATAATTCAATACCGAATAATAATGGAACATGAGATTCAATACTATCTGAATTTTTTAAACGAAAACTTGTTTTCAGTTTCAAAATAGCATTGTGAAATGGCCATTTTTCGTTAAGTTTATCTATAATCCATACAGTAACAATTTATATTGAAATAATCTTTATTATCTGAAATGGGTTATTTATATTCCAACTAGAGCAGGAAGGATTTTATTCTCTTGTCTCACCATACGAAGCAAAAAAATGAACTAAGTTACTTAAAGATTAGGAAAAGATAAGAACAATTTAAAAATATATTAATTTTTTATGGCACCAAGAAAACAAAACACAAATAAAACAATTTTTTTAGAGTAAATTACATGTGTCTAGAGGAAAAAGAGAAACTGTAATGTTTTCGAAAGTATTAAATAACAACTATCTACAATATATAAATTGTAGAGGATGATTAATAGAATATTGAAAATAGTTTTTTTTTTTAATTTTAATTTCGAAGGCAAATAATTAAATGATTATTAGGCCATCATCAAAAAATATTAAAGTATAAAATTTATAATTATGTAATTAGTACAATGTTTTTATTTCGTGGAAAACTGTAAATTATTGTTACAATAAGTCTCTTCAATTCAGCACATGGCTGAACCGAATTAGCTAACGTGTTAGAGGTTCTTTAAAAAAGAAAAAAAAGAGATAATATGATATTCTTTAAAAAAAAAAACCCAAAAGAAAGTGTGATATAGTGATATTATCGAAATTTGAGTCTCTATTTTAAAACTATCGAAATTCTTATTATAACTTCCGGTATTAAATTTCAAAATAATTAACCTTTCTTGTTAAAGAGACGAAGCCAGAAATGAGACAAATACCGCATCCATGCCATCTTCAACCGAACCAGCCTGTTGCTATCAGACCTCAAACTAATTCTCGACATTGACTTCGGCATATTCTAAATCCCCTGCAATAGAAACATTCAGTATTAAAGTAATAACTTCATATACTTCTATTTATCTTCCTAGTAGCAAAATCGCAAAGGATACTTTAACTATTAAAAACTTTAGTCACCTTATCAGAAAAGGAACTGAAACGAAAAAAACACTAATTCCAAGAATATAAACATGTAAGATAGTCTTACTGTATTGCGAAAGAACTATCTGTAAATGCGATTATGTGTTGCAAGAGCTAAGATTACCGACGAACGCGACATATTTGTTTTGTAATCAATTATTTGACAGTGCATTCATGTTTTTTATTTTTATTTAAGAAGACCATCATTACATAATACAATACAGAAATACGCAGTATTTCGAGAGTGTGGAAGAGAAAAAGATTCTACAGTGGTTTTCATCTACAGCCTGTATAGCTGAAACAATATTTTGTATTGAAATTAAAAGAGAAAAAAATATTAAATTAAATACTTCACCAGCAACCAGATAAATCGATAATAACAAGATAAAATAAATCACAAGTTCGCCTCCCGGTGCCGAAGGGGCTTTTAACTCTAGCATATACTCCCCGTCCCTTCTTCTAGCTCGGCAAAAAACCTATGTCGCCTAAAAGGCGGATAATTATTTATTTAAAAATAAAACACAAAATTAACTTCAAACATTGTTAATTTTATTTAGGTTCGAGATTTTTTAAAGACCGTTACTTGACCAACGATAATTAAACAGGAAGATTATTTGGTCTAAGTTTAATTACCAGTTTTACCTAAAATCGAAAGAACAATTTTAGTGGAAACTAAGAATTTTCTGGTCAATCTTATGCATAACATACATATTTAATTTTTTTTTTTTTTGCACTTACATTTATTTATCCGCACCTGTAAATTACAGCTATCGACAATCAGCAGATGTGCTGGCAAAGATATTTATAAATAAAAACAAAAAGTTCTTAAAACATTACGTCTCTGTATTATTATGCAATAGAATTTAACAGAAACTTAAAATACGTTAAGTAAAAGATTAGAAAGAGTAAAAGTAATTGCAATATTTTTCCTCAATATTTGTAGAATTTCATTTACAAGATTTTGCAACGTGGCGACATGTTACTTTTAATGTTGGTCAATTATAAATACATATATTGGCACCTCTGTTTTTACCATAAACTAAAACAAAAATTAATACTTTCCGAACATCAACTAATAAAAATCTGAAAAATAAAACGCTTCATGAATAAATAAAGAAATAATAATTTTTTTTCCATTTTACCATATATATATATATATATATTATATATATATATATATATATATATATATATATATATATATATATATATTTAAATAATTTGCTAAGAAAAAAATGAAGTGCTTTCATTGGGGATGTTGGATTACGGGGAGCTTTTCTTGTCATTTGATGCTCATAGTAGCAAGTTCATGACATCAATCCATTAATAAGTGTGAGACTACTTTTTGAAAACGTAATATTATTAATAATATCGGAGGAGAGGGTAAAAAAACAGGTGATGATAAAGTTACTATACATTTAATTATTTTTTACGCTGGCAGTAACGGATTAAGGATTTTTTTTATGCTGATTGCTGTGGCAGAAAAAGAAAGAAACTGAATAAAATGATGTTTAAATGGTACTTTAATGCTTGTTAATAAATATATAATAAAATAAAATAAAATAATTAGCTTAACAAAAATTCTTTCTGAGATATTTTTTTCTGAAAACGTGCTCACAATTAGAACCTGCCTGTCCGATATACATTAAAAATAAAACATGTTGTGATTAATTTGGTACATAGCTCAGATAACTCATAGAAACAACACAGACAAATGAAAAAAAAATATATATATTAAAGGAGGGGGATTTTCGCTAATGGACGCTTGTACTCGGAAAGAATTATAGTAGAAATGGCACTGAAGAAGATTTAAATACTATTATTTAATTATTTTATAGACTATTATATTAAAGGTTATTTTGTATTTCGGATATTGATGAACATAATAATCTCAATCCTATGTTTTTCATGGAAAGGTATTGGAATATATAAAAAAATATGCTTACAATTTTTTACCGGTAATTAAAACCGTTCTCTTCCGTAGTACACTTATTAAGAAAATGATAAGAATTTATCCGAGTACCAATAAATCAATATTAATAGAAATAGATCAAAACTAAAAGAGGTGGTGCCGTTAAAATACGGGAAAACTTATAAAAAATAATTTGACATCTAGTCAACGTGTCAGACGTATAGAAACAGAGAGAATGTGCATACAAAAAAAATAATATCAGAAAACAAGCCCCAAAACGATTACAAAATGACTTTTCAAGAAATTTCAATAAAATAGGAGAATGATAAGAGATAAAAAACCTTAGTAAAATAACTAGAATACCCACCATAAACCTGATGTAAATATAAAGAGAAAATCGATACAGTTTCACAGAAAACTACTTATAAATATTAAAACTACTCATACCTTTTACGGTACGATACTAAATATTATCACAGTTATTATGGCATGTTACATGACACATTTCCGAACTTACTGACAACAATTATGTATTTATAGATTTGATTTGAGGTGAATGACCGTTCATTTTTCCTTTTACAAATTTGGAAATAGATTTCAGAGCAAAGCATATATTCTACGAAGATCTTCGGAATACATATTTAGTAAAATCGATTTTATCTTACGATGTAAATCATATAATTTAAAGTAGATGTAAGTAATTTTTACATAAATATTTTTAAATTACATTTTTTTTTCTTTATGAGTATAATGACAGAAGTATACAGTATGAGATTCGTTTACGAAGAAAACTCCTAAATCTACTTCATTATGTTTTTAAAAATGATATTATAGTGCCACGATTGGCTAAAGTTGCTTTTCTTGCACTTACATAATATTGTAATATTGTGGACTTATGGGAGATATTATTGAATACTCCATAAGTCCATAATATTCTAAACATATTTATTATCCGGTAAAAGCTATTTATTTCCATGTATTAATCATAAGTACTTTTATAGCTTAAACGTATCTGCGTTTTAAGTACTATAATGGTATTTAAGTCACGATGGACAACAATAATAACCTAGAAGTCAAGCAATGGTTGAAGTCTCTGGTTTTAGCGGTGCTACTAGGAAGGAATAAAATACAGTTCATTTTTTTTTTTTTGTTGGTTTTTCTGACAACCTAGATCTTCGGCTGCCTAGTCCACCTCTGCTTACTCGAGCTTTTGCAAGAAAGGAAAAGCTCTTTGTTATTTCTATCTATCCATAAGGTTATGGCCTCCCACGTGGTCTCTTGTCAACTTTTTTTTTTTTTTTTTTTTTTTTTTTTTTTTTTTTTTTTTTTTTTTTTGTTCTTCCCTACCTCGCCTTTAAGGCTATACGGGATTTTCCCGGGCCGGGGGGTGAGGGCGGGGAATTTAAAATCCCCTCCGGCACCGGGACGCGAACTCGTACTTTTTATATCATCTCAAATCTCTGTTATCCGGTTGCCAGGCAACTAGCGGTGTTGTGCACACGCTTTAGCCTATTCGGCCACCCCGCCCCCGGTCTCTTGTCAACTATTGAGGAGCTGTTGTGTAGAGGCTTCCTGACAGAATCTTCGACTTACATGTCCAGCCTATCTTAACACCCTTGTCTTCCTATCCCGAGTGCTGACTGACCGGTTTTGAAGGCAGATCTTTATTGGTCCTTCTCTTTCATGCTCATTCCCGATCGCTTCGGTTACGGTTCCAATGACTTTTCTCTCAAATATAAAATTGTACAATAATATGAAATAAATATAAATAAGAGACCATACACCCTATTTATAATTATTTTAAAAAAACGAGAATTGAAGAAAGACTGAAGTCTCGTCAAAGAAAACGTGCACAATGTAGATACATTCTGGAAACGATTGGCAGACGATTTTCAGTTTCGCAATGAGTCGATAGAAACCAATTTGTCTACCCAGTGACTATAAACATATCACTTGACACCTCTTAGAACAAAATCACGTAACGTATCTTCTTGAGTGACGTATACTTTGAAGAACTTATATTTTATACAGTTCTGTTATTATGTAGTTTGGGTCAACAATGTCTTCATTCGAGGTTTATCTCAAGCATAAAGCACACCGTATCTTTTGATTACCAATATCTACCACAAGTTTGGTAAGAAAGATTAACAGCGAGTTCTTTCAGTGCAGAAATTACTCAACATTTCTAATACCACGTCATCTGAGTGGATCGAAAAATATCACATGAATAGGTGAGAAACGAATGAAATAGCCAGTTTTACTGATGCGTGGCATTCGTGTTTCTTCAATAATTCTCACTCGTCTTATATCAGGAAATTGTCAAATTTATTCTTTTTATAAAAATTTATGTAACGGATAATTTAGATATAAATAATTGGCACTTCAGTCTCAAAAAATATAGAGGCCGTAATATGATGAGAGTACACATTCTGAACCAGCGAAATCCAAGTTTCGGTGATTCCGTGCAGGCGACGTACTTACTCAGAACGACATATAAAACGCTTTTCACATTTTAATTCTTCCACATTTGAATGTCTCAGAGTTTTCAATAACACTATAACCTTTTTAATTTATTCCTTGATTATATCCAGTTTGTTTATTTCTTCCAAATCCTTACAACTTAAAAAAATGTATTTGTATGGCCACTCATTTCATTGTGTATATAATAAGGATTGAAACGAAGAGCGCTTAAAACATACGTAAAGACAAATCTACAGTTTGTTTGGTTGTAAGCATTAAAACTGACCAACAGCAAAAAAAAAAAATCATTCTTTTGAAATAAAAATCTGTGAGGATCAATACCTACGTCAATGAATATAAATTTTATACAAACGGAAACAGAATTAAGTTTTATCCAAATATTTTAGTTTAGTAAAAGTTCTGTTTCTGACACGTTTCGATTTTAGTGGACGCTGAAATCGGTTACTTAAATTATTTTTTAATTTAATGAATTTTATCATGAAGCACAAGCTAAACTAATATGAAAAAAAATACCGTTTGTAGTTATCCGCTCACCACTTATGAATAAATGAAGAAATGCAAATAAAATAATATTAAAAACTGTTTGTAATGCATTTATCGCATGATGCATTTTATATACTAATATTACAATATAAATTTCGCTATTTCCTAACACTTTTTAGAACTAAACACTCTTTCTGACAAGCAGTTATACAAGTAAGAGACAACTATACCTAAGTACTATAATTCAAAAAGTACCTACCACTTAACCCTGGGTTAAGGAGCAAGAATGTACCCAATGAATCAGCGACGTAAGGTATCCAAAACAGGAATAAGTCTCTAGGTTCCAAACTGAAATATTCCGCCATTATTGTCCCCTCCAGGAGCATAACACTATTTAAAACGATCCAAAATACGTCTTTTATGATAGTTTAAAAAAAAAAAAAATATCTGTTGCAGGTTTTTAAAAAAAAGTATCGAATAAATATATGGACATGAATGAATAAATAAATTAAAATACAACAATGAATCATAAGTAATTAATTATTTAAACAGATGGTGAAGATTTCAATAAATTAGAAACAATCAATTGGTGTACATGAAAAAAAAATTAAACAGATTCCAATGAAAGAAGCAAAAATTGAAAAAAATATCAACTTTCAATACCGTAAGATGGGATATCTATGGAACACTTCAAAGTTAAAATGCTGAAAAAATTATTAATATGTAATGGAAGTCTTTCTCTTTCAAAATATAGCAGAACAATAACTCTAGAAACAAGAGTATTTTACTAGAACAATTTTAAAATTATCCTAATCTAACTCGATTGATTGGGGTAAAATTGGGACAGTGTTCAAATCAAAAGCTGTTCAAGATAATTAAATTCCAAGTAGATCATCGTGAAGTAGACAAAAAGCAATAATAATAAAACATTTATAAATAAGATTGAATAGTGATTTATAACTTGTTACAATATGATTATCATTTATTGTACATGTTCTTGTCATATTTTAAGACAATATTTATAAACAAAAATATATCGTAAGGCTTAAATTTATTCTGAATATGAGAGACAATATAATGAGTTGAAAGAATATTAATCTGACACAGACATTTAAAAGAAACGTAATATTGGATGCATTCATTGGAAGTTAATAATTCCATATAATAAATAATAGTTTTTCAAAAGTTATAAGAAGAAACTTTACAAAAACGTTATTTTATTCTTTTTATTAACCACTATGTAGTCGATTTTGGCTTATTGATAGTTACATTCATAATAAATCATATTTATTTAAATATAAAATATTATTCTGGGTATTTTAAGAAGCTAAACATTTTTAAAGTAAAACTAGAGAATAAGTATCTACAAACATCAGTAAAAACATCAAATGACAAAAAAAGTAATAAATAAATAAAAGAAGTGCGTATTCAATTCCTTTATGTAACGGTTAAAGTTGCAGATTAATAAGAGATAATTACAAACCTAAAAATGGACTTTCATTCCTTTATAATATCGCTACGAAAATTTGTTACAGACAACTATAAAATAAGTCCTTTGTGTGTTATAACTGATGAGCAATGTTTTTTATTTTATTTATTTATTTTTATTTTTCTATTCTGAATAAATGAAATAAAGAATCGTATTGGACATACAACGCCAAGAGGAAATAACACAAGGACATGTTGCATTCCAGCTCATCAAACAGCTCCATTGAATTAAATAACATGCAAGAACATATAGTCCTACGAGACAATGGACATTCTTCGAAATTTTTATAAAATTATTTAAGAGACCAAAATATAAAATTAATTTTATGACGAAATTTATTTTAAAGTGTTAAGCCAAAACAATAGAAATTTTTCGCATTATGGTGTTATGTAGATTAAAAGAAATTAACATGAGGAAATAATAATAATCTTATCACCAATGAGTAAAATTGCAAAAACACTCAAGTTACAACAGAACATCGTGAGAAATCAATTTTGAATCATCCAATAATAATTTTTATGGTAAATTACCCCAGGGTTCTTTATCAAATATTTTAAATTATTATGATACTTTCACCTACTTATATATGTAAGATATAATGAAGGAAATTATTGCGATCGTGAAAAATTTCGAAACTGTTTTTTTTTTTAAGTAAGGAATTAGGTCTGAAATAAAAGAACTAGAAATGTATTGCTTTATGTGTTACTTTTGTTAACAATAGAATAGGATAATAGTAGAAATAAGAAAACTATTGGATTAGTATATATGAAACGGACGTTTTTATAATTTTGGGAATTCACACTTGATTGATTGGTCTCCTGTTGCCTACTATCATATTTATTTCCTATCAGATTATAATGGAAAGTTATTAATGCACGTTTTAGATGTATTTCTTCCAAGAAAAAAAATAATAAAAAATAACCATTGCACAGTATCGAAGGCCATTGGAGGAAAGATTTATTTTATATCAGTAGGTGTCGAGAAAAAGAACACTATTATGAAGGATTCGAGGAAGTCTAATATATATTTAATATATCGCTGCTACATTTAGGTACTTCTAGCTGCTCCCTTTGGGTCAGATGAAGTTAATCTTGATAATATAATTATTTTCTAGGCTGATCGTCGAACAATAATGTGGGATAATTAGATAAAATCATTTCCAAGAGTTTTTCTCGATATTTTTTACCTGGTTTCTAAATTTACGTACGGCATGTGCCCTTCAAATTTAGTTGGAATGTAGATTTTAATACAAATTGAGTTGGTTTTGATAAGTGCCTTTTAGGGTATCAAATAATATTTCCCAAATGTTTTTCGTATTTTTTGACGTTTGCTAAGATTTCATGTACAACTTCATTCCCTTTTATTTTAGAGAGAGTGTTGGAAATGTATACTTGATTTGAGATGATGTTTAAGAAGTGCCTTTTAGAGACTTAACTTTTTCGCGCACTCATGTCGGTTTCTCGTGGTTTTTGAGTTTTCAAAGATTTTTCGCACCACTATTATAATTGTATTTATTCACCTATTCATCACATATAACCTAATGTTGATGACAACAATTATAGATTTTTTATTTTAAAAAAAAATATTTCTTTAAATTTATAACTGCATTAAATGAATACAACCACCAAATATGCAGGTCAACAGACTTGTCGAGATATTACCCAATGGTAGCACTGCTTAAATAGTTTGAAGTGAGAAGATCACGAATCAATCTTCTTTTCAGACGTCAAGAAGGATTATCACGAATCGAGGAAGAGTAAGTAAGACGGGAAACAAATGATTCGGATGTCACGTGTGATATCACAAAGCAAGGCTCGCGGACCAAAAAGTTTAGATACTCTTGATCTAGAAAACACTTTTTAAAAAAATCATAAAAATATGAAATTTAATTAAACCACCTAATAAATATGAAATACAAGACATTTCTACAGTTGAAAAGTGGAGTGGCATTTTTAAAAAAATGAATGAAGGATTACAATAAAGAAATATTTCAATGAGTATTAATGTAATTATCTCCTACTGTAAAGGAATCGATGGCGAAACAGCGCAATAAAAGCTTGATTACTTAGTTAATCTAATAAAGAAATAGTAATAAACCATCAGATGATAAAACTATATATTCAGCGTTCTGATTCATTATTTTCCAAATACAATACTTATCATATAAATAAAAATAATAATACAATATAATTTTGAAATGTGGCGTCGTCAATTTAAAATGCGCGAGTGAAACCAATATATAATAGTTTTATGCTGTAATTATAAGTTATTTTATTAATTCTAGCTAAATAATTAAATTTCATTCGAAATGAAAAATAAATATTTGACAATTCACTGCTACTCACCGTTCCTACATCGAACCATGTTGATAATGGCACCTCAACTTTTAACTTACATCGTTAGGGTTCAAACCTACAACTCAGTTTCCCCTCCCCTTTCTTAGCGACTTAAACCGGTTTCGGGGGGCAACAGGTATTTACCGAAGGGTGCCGAAATTAATGTTGCCATATTTGGTAACTATTCTGTGATTTGAATTGCATTGCGGAACATAAAAATAAAATAAATAATTTTTAAAAAATCCCCCATTTTTCTAAAAGAAACAGGAGAAAATTAAAGAGAATTTTAAAATAAAAAAAATTGTCTGCATTTGTTTTTGCACAATATGATTTATTTCCCCTCGAATTTGATTTATTAATGTGGCTGGGATGAAAGGAAGAATATAAGAATCCCAAAAAAGGCACTTCTCTAAAATATTTTCTCTAACATTTTCAACCTTCTAACTCAAACAAAAGGGTTTGCAGAGGTGCGTTTAAATCTTCAAGACGAGTAAAATATGGCGGTGTTGGAGGAAAAAGCAGATACTTCCAAAAGCCATTTCCCTAACCCCAAGATGGCAACATTGCAACAGTACAGCCTTAGATTTATTTCGGAAATCACAAAAATTGTGATAACTTCGACATGGATTAGCATGACTTTAGAGCGCTTAAATATATATACACATAAAATGGTACAAAGCAGAGGCCCGCAAATAAATTAGGCTTGGAAATAAAAAATAAAACGTTTAGGGAATTTTTGATTATTTATTTCTTATAAAGCCGTAAAATTTAAAAGTTGTTGATGCGGTTTTGAAGAGCAATAATTTAGTTTCCCAACGATTGTGTTAACGTTGACTTAAGAGAAAATAACGAGAATAAAATTCAGATTTTTTTTTTGTAACACACGTAATTAAGAGTGGAAGCTAAAAACGAATCTGTATCGTTTTTTTAGGACCAAAATTTATTTGGCGTCTTTGCTTTACTTTGATGGAAGCGTCTTTGATTCTTTGTAGTTAATTATACATTAGAATTCGTTTAATACAATTAGGAATATGTTTTTATTATTGTAGACAAAGAACTTTTCGATCGATATTGAATAACTCAGGATTCTATGTAGAGAAATGTCAGAAAACAGTAATATGAACTAATAATAAATTTTACAAAATTTATTGTATTTCTCGGCTACTAAAAAGTTACATTAGAATCGGTAACCACACATCAGTAAACTACCACGTCCGCCAAATGCTTTAATAATTGAAATGAAGTGTTTTAGTGTTGTTTAGTACTATTATTTTATTAGATAGGGCGCAGATGAACAACAAGATATTTTGATTGTTGTTGAACCGACTTGATTTGCATACAAAAATTTAACCCTCTGACTTAATTCAAAGCAGCTTTGAATGTGCGCGAAATCGAAAGTTAGAGGCTTGAAACAGCTTGGAAATCCTGTAATTTTGTCAAAACACAATAGAATTTGAAGAAAATAACAAATAAATATCAATCACACAAAAAAATTTAATCTAAAACCAGGGCCGAAGCCTGAATCATTTATATCGTGAATCGCAAAAGTCCTCACTCATTTAATTCCTCAAGAATCTGAAACAACACATCATCCAACCCGGAAATCCATCAAGAAGAAAAAAAAATTAAATCCTTAATATTACCTATTAACACAAGTTACCTGTTGATCCTTAATAAAAGTATAGACTCTCTATCAGACCGCTGGCCTTTTTTTGACAATTTAACTCAAAAAACTGAGTTGTCCAGTTCAGCGAAAGAACGTCTATTTTAAAAGCTGATAAAAAAGACTATTCTAAAGAAGACTATTTATTATGGCTATATATTGACAAACTAAAAGGTAGAAAAGGGATTACAGAGGCATCAAAAATGTTCAAAACAGTAAGATGACCTCACCCAAACCTCTGAAATACTAATGCTGGACTTAAATCCAATTAATCCAAGCGTTTTCCAGATAAAATCCGATTTCCTTGTCATAATATTAATATTTATTAACATTTCTCATGTACGATACTGATATGTCACACAGCTCCTTAATATTATATTTTCACAAGAATACGATCAACATATTCAATGTTTATCCTCAACATAAATTTTATCTTACATCATCGGCACCGATGTTAAAGTAACGAACGTAAATCTGCTCTAAGTTGCACATAAGTTACTTTAACATGGTGCCGACTAAATATTGGATAGTGTATAAATATTATGAGTTATCAAATGTATTCAGTAATAAAATTGTAAACAAAATTCTTTACCACGAGATATTTCTTTGTTTCGTTAAACATAGCTTCAGAAAAAAGTTAATGAATTCAATCGTTATTATGTCAACCAGACGAATCTCTTCATTTCATTCCAAATATACTGTAATTAAATACTCAAACGAATAAGAAAATTAACAACAAATAACACGGTATCAATTAAATATAAACAAAATAAATTGAAAACAGTTGTAATTAACAGATGAATACAAAATACACGTGATCAAATTTAAGAGTATCTTATTTCATTTCATTAGTAAGATACACAGTCCAGTAAAAATGTTCGAAACGCCTAGGGTTTGCCTCAAGAACAGCAGCGTTAGAACCGACGAAGAGAGAGAATAAATCAATTTACCATCTAATTATTTAAATGTTGGTTAGAGGCAAAGTAGATTGTTAACTATGTTTACAAAAATAAAAAAAGAAGGGTATAGTAGTAATCAAACGAATTGTATAAATCAGTAATAAGTGTTGAAAGCACATAACGATGAGGTATACTGGTTAAGTGACTAGAAACGAGTAATTACTCAACTAATTTGGGTCTTAACGGAACCGTTTTTTGATCAATTTTCTTAGAGAGATTAAAAAGATATAACTCGTTTTGTCTCTCGCTATCCTTAGACCAAATACTATATTAAGTATACACTGCCATTTCATGGACACAATGGCATCGTGGATTTAAATTATATAGATCGGGTGACTGTCACTTAATTTTGCTCTCTTATCAATTCACCAATTCTCTCAATATTTATCTGGCCAATTATTATAAACAATAATTTATTTTTTTAAATATCTATCAAGAACTCTTAATTTTCTTTCTTAGAGTACTGGCTCACTTCAGGCAATTCCCTCTTCAATTTCGTATCTGTGAGATATTGTCATTTTAAATATTTTAATTGTCAAATATTTTAATTGTCATTGTAAGATGAAATTAGACTGGTTATTTCTAAATTTATGATCATGGAATGTAACTTATATATAGTGTTGCCCAAAATCGGTCTTGGTCTTGAACTTTGCAAGACCAAGACCCCTTAACTGTTGCAAGACCAAGACCAAGGCCCCTTGACTGTTGCAAGACTAAGACCAGGTCTGGTAAAAAAAAATCGATTTTTTAAATAAAACTTAAGGCAAATAGTTACTATATGTTAATAATTGATATAACTTTTGCATATAATTCCTTTAATTTTTCATTGGGGCTTAGTTCGGTTTCTCCTATCTAAAAAATTGCTGTAATATCTCTATAGTAATAATCTAATAAATAATTGCAAGACTGTTGCGAGACTGTTGGATAGATCAAGACTGAGTTTGCAAGACCAAGACTAGGTCTCGCATTTGGGCAACACTACTTATATAGGACTTGAACTAGAAAAACTAATAATTAAAACTGAGGTAATAGTAGTTTCAACAATTAAATGAGAATAAGAGGCGACTTTTATTATATAACTGCTAACGACTTAAGTCATTCAAAAACTTTACCAAATCACGGACGTTATCTTTATTCATAGACCGAAGAAAGTTAGCTCCATCATTCGTAGTTTGCGATCCTAAACTAATTCTTCTTCGCTGCTCAAATCTTTTGCACTTGAAGGGAATGTGTCTAGATATTTATTAGTTCTACGATGATTTATCCTAAGTGTAGTCAGTTTTACTAAACTGGAGCGGTCGAGATGAAACTTAAGAGTCGCAAACCATGAAACCAGTGCTATCTTCTATTGAATTGTATGATGGTCCTTACCCTTCGAGGCACATACCCAGTCGAAGAAATACTGCCAGTCTTTCATTATTTTCCCCCTCACCACTCTTATCAAATCCAGTAAAGGAACCTTTGCATTTATCCGATGTGGTTAGCTTTGATTCACCGTTTTGTCAGCCATTTCATTTCCTGATATTCCTACGAGTTCTGGCATCCACTGAAAAAATTAATTGTTGCTGGCGTTGTATATTAGTGATATGATGATATAAATACTGATACTTATCATTAAACGAGGAAGTTGCTTACCGACTCTTATAAGAGGAAGTTACGGATATGGGGCCACCTATTTCGACTTCCAAAACTCATTAATACAGATTGGAAGAGCAGTAATTCGGCTTTCCAACTGCTCTGCTAAGGTTAACGAAAATCCTGAGAAGTTATAAATGCTTTAGATCAGAATCAAGAAATCAGTTTCAAACTCAAGATATAAAATAAAACAAAGTGCAGTTTTTATTTTCTTCTCAACTGCAAAGGCCAGGTAATAATGTGACAGACTTTTCAATGTAAAATCGCTAGAAAAGTATGTTCGAAATCGGCTGCGAACACACCGCTTACTCTCTTTAAGTTAAGAAAATAACATCAAGCATCAGGATAAGATGTGCAATAAAAAATAACTGAATAATAACATTAAATACTGAACACAACAAACCAACTCAATATGAGCCTTTTGGTTGACAGAATGAATAACTCCAATTTCAACATTTTTTATTATTAATTTTAGTGACATTTCTAGTTAAAAAAATTATACCTTTATTCAAAATTCTACATTTCAACGCTGCAATCGCCTCCTCTGGAATCAACATACTCACTGTCTGTACAGATACTACAATTTTTTCAACAAGAAATATCAGTAAATGGCTTTATTCAAAAATGTTGAAATTGGAGTTAGTCATTCTGTCAACTAAAGGGCTCATATGCTATATGAAACCAATTCAATAAAATTTTATTCACACATTTATGTGTGTGGAATCAGAATATATGTATTTTTTTGCTTAAAAAATCTATAAGGCAAGTTTACTTAATCATTTAGACTTTTTTTTTTTAATTAGTTGATCAAAAAGCAATTACATCTTCACAGTTGTTTATTTCTAGAAATAAAAAAATAAATAATATTTTTAATTATATTATAAAATTATTATTTTAATAATAATTTTAATATTTTAATATTAAAAATAATATTTTTTTGGTGGCAGAATCAAGACATTTTTTTCAAACTCGAGATATAAAATTATGCAGTTTCAGTGAGTTTTTCTCAGCTATTGAATGAAACAGAGAGTAATCTGACATTATTTTCAATGTATAAGCACGAGAAAATTATGACAGAAATCGGCCGCGAAAACTTCAAGTTTAGAAAATAACATCACGAGATCAATGGATTTAAAATGGCGCAAATATATAATATATATATATATATATATATATATATATATATATAATATACTTATATTATAAATTACTAATCTAATAAAATCAATATTAAAAAAAACATAAGAATTTCACTCATGTCACAACGTATCAAACTATCGAATACACCAAATCCATAGCCACTATATTGAATAATTTTGATGTTAGCCGTAACGATCTTATGGTTGATGAAATAAATAACTCTTTTAAATTTAAAAATGAATCGAGAATTTTTTTTTAAGAATCTACTTCGTTATTTAATGTTAAAAATTTTCAAGATATAGTGGAATTACCAATTTAGGAAAACACCAAGTGATGAAATATTAACTAAAATAGGAAATGAAGAGAAGAATAGTTGGGGTGCTCAGTCAAAAAAGGAAGGCAAAAATAAATTATAATATTTATAATAGGAAATATATAATAGGAAATATTTACGAAAAATAAATATTACCAATATGGCAGCTAGAATTATCAACTTGGGGATCATATAAATACTTCGAACCGTTCACTTTCATAGCTGCTAAAACTTGAGTCCTGGTCAGAAGGAGTCAAACCGAAGAACGTCTTGACAGTAGGGCACAAGAACGAGTACTGAAGGAAAATTCAAGAAGGGCAAACCCTGCTTGGCTTCTGGTAACAATATTTGGAAATCCCATTGGCTGAAACTCCAGTTACTTACTACCTGTTAGGGTTCAAGGGACTGTTTGAAACGCCAACATGCAAATGTTAAGTACTTTACCGAAAAAATAAATAAATACGAACTGAATATTGGTTGATATTGAATAATATCACCGTTGCAATAAATCAATTTGATCATCGAAATAATAAGAAATAGTTTACATCTTAAAGAGTGATGAAAGTCATAATTAATTTTTATTTTATATTTTACATATTCGGACATCATACTAGTGGAGCGGATGTAGTTTGTTTCTAGCGTTAAGTCATTTTGAAGAATAAATTAAATGAGAAGGAGTTGATCGGTGAGGGGGGAGGGGTGCGGTCAAATAAATACTAAATTACATAAATAGTATTATTTAATTATTATGCCGACGTTTCGAACCACCTTGCAGGTCTTCATCAGGGCGTGGGATGTGGCACTGCGGGAGGCAGTTAAAATACTGACCACCACTAAATTAAATAATTCAATAATAGAAACTTATATCATTCACCCGATTAATGAATAAAGGGAGTTATTAATCCGCCATTCTCTAAAAGTAGGAGAATTTTTATAGGAAGGTACAACTTATCATTCAGACGATATCGACTGTGATGGTGATACAAAATAGGTTTTTTGACGAAAATCATTACGTAACCCATCGTCTCGACCATTTGCTACTACATCCACCGAAGGGAAGGACGAGCCAGTCTTTGCAAAGGACCTGGAAAGGACTTGGCACTCTGTACCTGCAGTCATAAACCTGTATACAGGGACCATAAATCTCCTGCTTATCTCATTTTCGTTGACAAAAGAAGTGCTTTCTTCAATAAATCTTTACTGGACCAGTTATGAGAAAATGGGTGAAGCAGAGACTCAGGGTAATTACAAGCAAAAAGTCATCAAACCTAACAGGTGCTTACTATCGCTGAAGAGTAACTCTGAGACTGGAATGTAATTTAGGCACTCAAGGAGGCATTTAAACTCATATGTCAGACCTTGCATTGAGAACGTGGTAGAAAATATTAATTATTTTAATTTGAAAAAAAATTATTAACTAAATCAATCAAGTTATAGACCTTAGAAATTACCCGATAACATAAATATCATTTCCAAACATAAATTCGAAAATATACATCATTTTCCAAAATGAAAGAAATGAGAAAGAAAGAGTAAAATAATTGTGACTCTGCAACTAATAATTATTCCTAAAATAGCCTAAACACATAACCATTAACAGCAACAATTTCCCTAAATGTACTTAAACTCTCAAATAAGGAATCTATTTTCAAAAGCGCATCTTATTTCTAATATCCGATTTTTCAACACAATACCCTTATTAACTCTAATAGCTAGTTACAAATAGGGAACACATAAATTTCAAACAAACGATAAGATTGTAGTGATACCTGATACATCAAAGAGACCAGACTTTTTATTACAAACTGTGGTTATGCCTTTTAGTACGAATAAAAAAATATATATCTATATATAATTTCAACTTTTAGATTTGAGAAAATCGTTATATGTAGACCTCAATACCATATTATGACTTATTAAGTCATTAGATTATTTGGCTAATCTTTCGCATAATAAATTTTATTATTATATTAATCTTGATTTTTTATTTTTCTAGTTTTATTGGAAAGTTTAAGGTTAATATTAATGAATATAAAAAATTAATGTGATTGATTGTAGCACGAGGAAGTTATATTTGATAATCTCATTTATTATGATTTTTTTTTTATTTCAGCCTAGTTACGAATAGTAAAATCAACTTCTTAGATATTCACAACCAAAAACGATATAAAAAAATAAAAAAGTATGTCTACATATATATATACCTTTTTGAGTCAACTAATAGTTGTTTTTTCATGGAAGTTTCTATTTCTCTGTACGTCTATTATTTTGTTTTGAACGATTTTTCTATAATTTTATCAGATTTGGAATTGTATTTTATTTATTTACACTATTTTTTTGAATTATGAATTACTGAATTATTGAATTATGAATGAGTCACTTGATCATTTTAAATACTTAAACAATATTAAACAAAAATACAAATAGAGATGATACAGAATTCGCAAGATAAAATAAAACGAAAAGTCCTTGAAAAATGATGGAAATTACTTTCCTCGCATATTTCCAATTCTTCAGAACTGGAACTCAGACAGAAACTAAATATGTATATTTATCTCTTCCATTTGGATATAAAATTGCACGAAACAGCCGTCAGATACAAGATAAAGCCAAATAAAACAACTTCCAAAAACTTCCTATTTAACAATCAAAAATAGTAGGAATCATAACGAAAACAACATGATTAACATGACTCTATAAACTTACTTAAATCAATTAACAGTTAACAAACATAGGAACCCTTTAACGAATGTTTCAATCTATTAGTATGGGCAAATAAACAGACTAAAAAGTATATTTTACATGAGGGATGGTTAGGTCATTCAAAATAGGTGAAAAACCTATTGAAGCCATATAACTTCTGAATTCCAATCCTCCAAATTATAATATCATGTTGTTGCAGTTCTTCGACTTGATGCAAGAAGTAATTATAATTCAGTATCTACTGTAAGGACATTTTTCATATTTTAAAGTTTTGACGTTAGTTTTATTTAAGCATCGTTTAAAAAGAGGAAATACATTGTATAGTGACAAAAATTATAGTTAGAATATCATTGGAAAATTCCCAAAACAAAATATGCAATATATCTATCAAAAGAATAGCCATATTAACAGATTATCGAAGGAAGTGACTGTATTACATAACAAATGAGATAAATAATCAGGAAGCAATCATCTTTGAGACTTTATTATTGTTGCCAACGTTTCAACCCTAGGATTTGGTTCATCATCAAGGCATCTTCAGTACTGCAAATATTCCATGATGATGACCCACACGGTTTGCAACCTTGGCAACAATAATAAAATCTCAAAAATTACTGCTTCCGGATTATTTATCTCCTGAAATATTAACATAGAATATGAAAACATTTTTTGGACTTTGTTGAGATTTCACAATAAGTTATTTAAAGAGAAAGAGGAATAGCTCAAAGAAAGAGATATTGAACAAAATTTAGATATCATCTTTTATTTGCCCGAAAAGCTAGTTGATTAAAATCTCTCCCTGCTGTATACTACATTCAGTAAATATTTTAATGTTAATCATTCAAGATGAATTTAAATTTAAATCTAGAAAATAAATTAATAAATTGAATTTAATTATATGAACATGGAGGATTTCGTGATGTGTATCGACTGTATGTATTCAGGGTATCACGAAAATAAAAGAAAATATTTAAAATGATGGTAGCTAAGAGCTACAAGGAGTTAATTTATAACCCACAATCTGATTTTGCAGAGAAAAGATGGATATTTAAACTCGTGATTTTTAGGTGCCATGTGTTTTGTTGAATCGCATTTTTCCAGGACTGCCTACCAAAACAATATTTGATTTAGGTAATTACCAATTGTATTATAGTAAGCTAAACCAATTTTTCTTCAAATGCAAGTAGTTTTTTTTATAAAAACCAACTTAAAAGAGAATTTTAATATTTACTATTTTCTATTATACGATATTTTATATATTTCCAGAGAACATGTATTATTGGCTATTTTTGTATTAGTTTTACGTCCATATTGATTGGATTGAAGTTTCTTATAAAATAAGCTGAGATAGGGTGAGTTAAAAATAAATGTATAAAAAATCTATCTCAATTTTCAGCATTGAGCAAGCAATTGATGGATTTCATTTTTTTAGAAACAGTAAGCAATCGTAATAAGATTTGCCTTAAACTGATAATTAAAGTCCTCTTGTTAATTAATACTGCATTGAGATATAACATTGAAGCATTTAAAAATTAAAGGAAGGAATATTCCATACCTTAGAAGAATATCTTATTTTTGACAATTACCAAAAAAGGAATATTTAATTTCAGAAATAGCCATAATTGGGTAAATGAAATTCCTCATGCCACAAAAATAAGAGAACATCAACATCATTTTAAGATAATAGCTTAATATTACTAATTAATAGTTCTGAAAAAATTAAGCACGCAAATTGCTTGAATAACTTCACGAAAACAAAAACATTATAATTAGGATTAGGATAAATGAATATTTAATTGACCATTAATTACCATAGAGTAAACCCTACACGTATAGGACTGACGTTATTTTAGCTTTGATGACGCTGGGACATCTGACGGCACGGATCTGAACGCGCAATGTCGGTTAATATTATATTTGATAAAGATTGTGTAACCATTATCCTAGCATAGGATATTAATAAATTGAAACAATATACCACGTAATTGTTTTTGAAAGCAATTAGTAAAAACAATGCTCAATTATTTAAGAAATTAAAGGGAAATATTGCTAAAATTGTAAACACCTTTGAAAACGAGAGAAAAATAACTAAATCACATCAGATACAACAGTTAACGATTATTTTTTATTAAACATGATCTGAATTCCATTTTTATTAATTATTCTCCATTTTATTATTTCATAGAAGAGATTAATTTATTTATTTGAAGATGGAAGAATAAACATATGAAAAATTGTTTATTTTAAATAAAAATTTGGAATACACAATGGTTGTAAGACCTTGTATATAATTGAAGGTACGCTCCCCTCCATTTTTCACCTCTGTCTTTATTTCACGTAATTGAAGGTCGAATATCTAGATTTGTGGACATCGGTTAGTACAGTTCAATCCATCAGTTTTAACCTTACATGATCAATAAATGTCAATCATCACTCGGGATGTCATTCCAACTGCCGTGCAGCACCCGTTTAAAGGATCAATGGCTAAAAGATCAAGTCTGTGTAAAAAGCACAGATGAATTTTTTTTACATAACCATTTTTTAATATTTATTTTTAGAAAAATCAGGCTTTTTAAAAATACGTGAAAAGTATATTTTAGTTATTTATTTAGAGATAATGCTAAAAGGGATAGGGAACCCGAATGTTCGATGCCAATAACACCAATCGTTGCCCAACCAACCCCATAAGATCAGTCATCAACGCAATCCTCCCTTATTCCCTTCGGTCTACCTCATGGACGTATACCAGTGGGCACAGCGCTTATTAGCTATTTAGGAATTCGTTTGCTACTAACGATTAGCGGAAAAATTATTATCTCAATTATATTCATCGGAGACAGTTCCTGACATTCGACGTTGTGTAGCCGTCTGAATTCTTCATTTGACAAGCAAATATGCTAGTCCAAATATTTTGCGCAATTATTTTTTAAAAACCCAAAGGCCTTGTTCATCCATTAATGTCAGCGATCACGTTTTGCATCCGTAAAAATCTGTAGGATTAATAATAATTTTTTTATTTTTACAGGATTCGGGATGAAAACAGAGATTTTACAACCAATAAATAAGAAACATTTTCATCCTTTAGCCTAACCTGACTTTTTCCTTCAGTTTATTATTTTTTTTAGTAATCATCGATTTTAAGTACCTAAATTTTTACATTTTTTCAAAAGTATTTTTTTATAAATCTATATCACTGAATTAATATTGATTTCTGCAGGCAAACATATAATTTTCTTTCGAGCACCAGTTCTTGGACAGATTTCATCATCATTGATGTATTTATTTTTATAGTTTTCTTGTCTTCATTTAATGATCCGAGAGCCCGTAAAAAATACGACATTATATGATAAAAATGTTAAAAGCATTTTTTTGATTATTCATAACATTTATATTTAAAAAAAAAAACGAGTCTCCTAGTATTTTTTATTTTTTAGAATTGTCAAATAATATGTTAATATTTGAAAAGATATTTATTTTTCTTTAAGCCGCTAATAAATTTTACGTAGACCCTGATAAGCGATTCTCCGATTTCTTTAACCACGATTATTGAACGACTATTAAAAAAATCACAGTATATTTATACTAAATCTCAACCACTTTATTGTGCTATATATTTATAAAAGTAGAGATATCTTAAATTCTATATATTTATAAAAGTAGAGATATCTTAAATTTGAATTATCTTAATTTTAATATTAGGTTATTATTGTAAAAATGTCAAACCACCTTATGCTTCCAAAATGTCCTGATGATGCCTGAATTAGCGAAACGTTAACGGGTTTTTCTTGGGTTGTTGGAATTTTTCAATAAATAGCCTAACATCTATGTCCTGTATCTTGATTATTTTGTTAGTAATTTATAGCTTAATTTTAATTTTTTATATAAATAAAAAAACATTAATTTTTAGAATTTCAATTCGCCATTAAATATTAAAAATTGAAATTAAATTGCATTGTTAAGTTACATTTGGAAAATTTTAAGACTACACAGCTTTGTACCTCTAAAATGCAACTAAAGAATATCATTGATGAATAAAATGATCGTCAATGATTCGCCAATTCAGGTATCATTAAGATAGAAAAGGACAAGACCACATCACTCCATAACATACAATCCCAAACATAATAAATACGTATGTGCTTTGATGTCGTGGAGTCGTAGAGGTTTCTTGGTGAATTTTCACTCATTGGCATAAAATATTATTACAACAGTTCGAGAACCCCCAACTCTAGATTACTATTAGAAATATATTCATTGATAAATAAAATAAAATGACTTTTTTCATAGTTAAGGCAATAATATTTACAATTTCCTTCAAATCCCTTTAATCACATTTATTATCTCTAACGTGCTTTTTTGATGTGGCACCGTTTGTCAAAAATTCAAATATTTATCACATTCATTTTATATTTTTTTGGTGTTACACATCCTTTCTTATTCTAACACATCCAGCTATACTTTACAGTAATGAAACTGAAGATAGACAGATGTTGGTTAGTGTAACAATGAATAAGAAAGGATGTGTAACACCAAAAAAAATTTTTTTTTTATTAAACGCCCTGCCGTTGGCTATTAGGCCATTCGGCTTCTGGCAGCCCAGTACAATTCCGCCATGAATCGTTTGTTTACATTTGTTCCGATCCCATCAGAAGTACTGCGGACATCTGACAGAGCGGGGCAAACTGAGAGGTGCAGGTCGTACATCTCGTCCTGTTGGCAAAGAGGGCACACAGGACTTTCCACCACTCCGATCCTATGTAAATGCCTTTGCAGGTAATCGTGCCCTGTTTGCCACCAATTCTTTCCTATTTTTGGTTTGTTTTGTCGTCTCCTCTGTTAAACATTCCCATTTTTTCCCCGCTGCCTGTCGCTTTTGCCAACTCTTATTCTCTATCTTGTAAAATGATTTTAAAATCCTTTTAACAGATTCGTAGGACAGCGGGGGATTAGTTTGTGGCATTTCCGAGGCGATCCGTGCGAGCTCATCAGCTTTTTCGTTTGCTGGTAGCCCGCAATGGCTTGGAACCCATTGGAAAGCCACTCGGATTCCTTTTTTAATTAAGTCATTAATCCGATTTCTGGCACTAGTGATATCAGGATGGTCCAGGCCATTGCAGATCGACAGTATGGCTGCTTGTGAATCGACAAAGATCACAACTTGGGAATAGGTGAGTTCTTTTTCTATTGCAGTCAATAAAATATAAAATGAGGGCCAAAAAAATATAAAATGAAAGTGATGAATATTTGAATTTTCGACAAATGGTACCACATCAAAAAAGCAAGTTTTAGTGAGGATAAGGATTGCTCTGATGATGGGAAAATAGTCCCGAAACGTTAGAAATAACAAATGTGATTAAAGGGATTTGAAGGAAATTGGAAGTATTATTGCCTTAACTATGAAAAAAATTATAAACGCAGGCTTCCTAAAAAAAGAAAAATAAGAAGATGATAAAATGACTGTGAGTACTTACCCATGTAAGGTAGTCCCCTGACCGGGGACGAGTAGCATGGCGGTGGAGGCGGAGGAGGCGGCGGAGGCGGTGGTGGCGTTGGATAGGGGTAGTAGCTGGGGTGCGGGGGTGGGTAGTCCAGGTAGTCCATCATCTGGGAGGTGGAGGCCCATGGGCGGCGGTAGCCCCTGTAGTACCCGGGGTAGTCGTAGGCAGGGTACGGGTACGGGTGCGGGTGCGGCGGGTACGGCTCCGGCGTGGCTGACTTGGAACCGCTGCCGCCGTGCGAGATCAACGGGCCCGCGGGCTGGTAGTAACCTGCAACAACAAAACAGTATATATTAACGTTATTATAGTAATATGTAATAATCTATATGCCTTAGGACATAAGTGAGGAAGCCAGAGTAATTCAAGATGAATAGCTAAGAGAAGATAAAGTTACAATATGTTTTAAGACATCCCACAACATTCTGAAACACTGTTGGCTACATTTGCTGATGACTCGGCAATATTAACGTCTAAAAAGGATGCAGGTAAGGCTTCTCAGGTACTTGAAGAACACCTAGACGACATAGCTTGTTGGGCTAAAAGGTGGAGAATAAAAATGAACTAGTCTAAGAGCCAATTTGTTTCATTTACACTTAAACATGACTCTTGTTCTCCAGTGTTCTTTAATAATATCGCTCTACCACCTTCAAAAACTGTACGATATTTGGGTCTCCACTTGGACAAACGACTGACATGGACATACCGCATACAACAAAAAAGAAAAGAACTTAATCAACGATACGGACTTCTTTCTAGGCTACTTGACAGACGTTCTAAATTATCTGTGACTAATAAACTAACTATTTACAAAGTCCTCATTAAACCACTATGGACATATGGGATCGAACTATGGGGAACAGCAAAGAAATCAAATATAAAAAATCATCCAGTCATTCCAGTCTTCGGAAAATTGTAGACGCACCATTTTATGTTTCAAACCTCACGTTACACACTGACCTTAACATTGCTTTCATCACGGCAACTGCCACTGACCGCTTTAATAATTTTCATGACAGACTGACTCTAAATCCCAATCCACTTACTCAAGCTGGATCAACTGCCACAAATCCATATAATCCGCCTAGAAGACTGCTGAGGCGCTGGCCAAGAGACTTATTGCATTGAGCTACTTGCTGCATTATCTTTTTTCGTGTGCGTTATTATGTATGTGTTATTTTACTACTTTTTTTTTTGTCTTTTTGTTTTGTTATTACTATTCTTTTTTCTTTAAGCTGTCATTTCTTCTCCTTGATATCATATTTGCTGAACACCGAGGTAGATGGCAAATTTATTGAGTCAGGGATATGTATAACTAATAATAATATGTTTTAAAATGATATATGAAAATATAATAAGTACTTTTGTTTGGATATATTTCAAAACATATTCTGTTGATCATATATTTATCATAAATAATTGTTACAAGTGACAGTTATTCGCTTAACAATAAATGGAAATCATATTGGTGCGATAGATTGAAGATGAAATAGGGATAGAAATACAAACTCTTTAGATGAGGATTTTATTTTATTTTTTAAGTATGAATCACGGATAGATATGGACTTATTTTCTAAAACAAACTGGATAAAACAATTACTGAATTCATTAATATTTTCAACTGAATTTAACATTAAAAAATAAAATAATAAATTCTGATTCGTATATTTGGCTAAAAAAAACTTTCTTTGTGACACATAAACAATACATTTATCACATATCCATAAAAAATAAAGTTTCAGGAATATTTTTCCACTATCAGAAATCTCTGTACTTTTTTTTTACAATTATTTTCTGTGTTTTCCTTTGTCAGTCACGGATAGAGATGAAGCCAATGGTAGGTAACATAAAATGTATTGCTCTTTACAATCTTAAAGTCAAAAAATGAAATAAAAAGATGTTACTGACAAGGAAGCACACAAACAAAAAAGAAAATAAATAGAAAAACTATGAACAGTTCTGATGACGGGAAAATAATCCCGAAACGTTAACTTGTAAGGATATTTGACAAATATACTGATTATACGTCATAAAGAAACTTTTTTTTTTTAAGCTCAACTTATAAATAGTAATCAGGAACTTCTCAAATAAAGGAGAAAAAAATATTACATATATTTGTTTCTGGAAGCTCTGCTGTAAGTACTAGTCTCCAGAAAAGCTTTCGGTGGCCAAAAGCCTACTCAATATTCACAAGAAAAACAAAGGTAAGCTATGACCTATAACTGCTTTGAGCAAAGAATAAAAATATTTGAAGAACAAGGAAATGAAGCAATCTTCGACTTTGCACTCTCCCTGGTCAGTATGGGGAACAACATGACTGTGTCACCTTTATACATTTTTACAATGTGACCGATTATCAAACGTTCTATAATGAAATCATAGATAATTCTCTCATATCAAGGGTGATTTAAATTTGTTCTAATAACGGGCAGCCTTATCGTTTGTTTATGTCATTTATTTATGGATTAAAATTTACCAAAAGCACCATATCTTTCAGCTACAATTTTCTTGTCATAAAACATCAGATTTCATTTAATAAAAAGTGAAATTTTACTTTTTTTTTAAATAGAAATTTTGCAGTACTGAGGCTTTCATAGATATTTTTACATTCTTATCTATCCTAGTCTTGTTCTTCTTTGATGCGGTGTACTTCAGACTTTCTTGCGCCTCGTCTTTCCACTTCATCCTTAGGTCTTCCATATTTCATTATTTCTTCTACATCTCATTCCATACTTATCAAATATTTTTATAATTAATATGATAGTCTTTCTGGAGACTTTCTTTTAGCATGCCCAAACTAGAGTATTTCTTCTTCTTCTTCAATATTTGCGAGAATGCTCCTTTTCGCATTTCCATTTCCACCGTTTCCATAATTCTTTCATTTTCAATTCATTCCGTTCTGAATTTCCTTCAAGTCCATTTTTACTGCTAGCAGTCTTTTCTAGTGTTTGGCCTTAATGGGTCATGTCTCCGAGACGTATGTCGTTATAGGGTCTAATATAGATTTGTATATTAGTCTCTTTGTAATGGGCGGCATATTTTAACTTCAAAGGATACCGATGAGCGTTGCAGTGGCTTTTTTCATTTACTGATCTTCCTTTCTGTGTTACAAGTACAACCTTCAATACAACCTTCAATATAGGTATATCAATTTCTTCTCTGGTTTAATGACTTTTTCAGTTGTGTTTTCTGAACAAGAGACTAATAAACAAATCTATATTCGAGCCTAACGACATACGTCTCGGAGACATGACCCATTAAGGCCAAACACCAGAAAAGACTGCTAGCAGTAAAAATGGACTTGGAGCGAATTCAGAACGGAATAAATTGAAAATGAAAGAATTATGGAAATGGAACATTCTCCGATCTTTCTCTCGATGTTACAATCAGAGGTGCCTTCAAGATAAGTATATGAATTTCTTCTCTGGTTTGATGACTTTTTCAATTGTGTCTTCTGAAAAAGTTCAGAAGACACAAATGTTCCTAAAATATTAATATTCATTTCATACGCTTCTATAGTATAACATTTCTGAGCACGTCCTTGATTCTCTCTTTAATCAGAATATTTATAATTGTGTACGCTTTGGAAATTTTAATTATAATCGATGAGCTACTCTGGGTAGTTTCAAAATAATTCACTAAACAGATAAGAAATTAAGTAAAAAATGATTCAACTTTCTCTGGAGTTAATAAGTTCCAGAGAACGATCGTATGTAAAACTAGGAAACATTTAATTGATAATTCAATGTTATACTAATTAATTAATTACTTATAAAATTTAATGAAATAATTAATGATACTCTGCATTGTATAGCGAAGAGAATTATTAATAAATTTAACGTTATCGACAACATAAAGGAAGAGAAGTTAAGATCGGGTGCTAAGGCCATGCTGTTCTGGCTCTTGTCCAAGGCTTGTCCAGGGTCCTTGGTCCTTCCCGCTCTAGGAAGCTTCACGTGTTATCGCTGTGTGACCACCGCCGTTATACCTTTTTCATTACTCCATTCATATTCAAATACTTTTTATAAATCACTCCAGAGTATTTCATATCATATTAAGATGAGTATGAATATTACGGAATATTATTTAAGTATTAACACATATGTATTAATATAAAATATAATACGTAACTGTAACTTGTTACTCACATCACAAGACAAAGGAAAAGTCACAGTGCTATGAACTTTAAACTAAGTTCATCATCCTGAGGTTTGAAATGGATAAGACCAACGATCTTTGGCTACTGGTCTCTATGGATGACCGATTGTCACTATCTATTCATCTATTGATGAGTAATTAAGAAAGCCCATGCTTATCATTTTATGATTAAAGACTTGAACAAGACCATTGTAATCATCATGAAACCAACACACGTGAAAATTAAAGGAAATTAAGCCATCGACCAAACAGCCAAGGAGGCAGCATTATAATCCTTATAATTTATCGGAATTGAACTATATCAGATCTATGTAGCTTTCTTATACTTCAAGCTAAAAAGAGATGGGACAAGCTTTGGGAAACATCCAAGGAGTCATGTACGCTAAAATAGAAACCAAAATTGGACTACTGAAGAACATTCGAAACAGACTCATGAGCAGAAAAACCAAGCTTACTCTTTATAAGACCTTAATCCGACCAGTTCAAACAAATGATTTTTGAACGAAAACTCTTCCGGCGTATTATTGGTCCATTGAAAAGAATCAAGAGCTCTACCAAACCTACAAGGAGGCTGACGTGGTCAGATTCATTAAGCTTGGTAAACTCAGTTGGGCTGGTCACGTGGGTAGGATGAATGAAGAAGAAATCCCGAGGAAGGTATCTCAAGAGTTTCTTCATAGGGCCAGAAAAGTTGGAAGACCAAGGTCAAGGTGGGCTGTCGGAGCGACGGAAACCTGCTAGAGATCATCTGGAAGGCGGCAGTACAGGACAGAACTGAATGGCAGAGACTCATTGAGGAGGCCAAGATCCACTGAGGGTCGTAGACACCACATAGATAGAACCTAAAGCATGGAAAAGCAGAAACCAAAATAGTAGAAGAGAAGAAGTTGATTGATGATAGATTGAGAATCTGCCACACTCGGCATTCTCATAGGAAAGACCTGAACACAAAAATATGAGACATGAAACATTCAGCTGAGGATTGGTCACATTTATATAGGACTGCCCAACAGCTAATTTTTACAATATTGAGGGATAACTGTTTTAACATCGAAATAACAATTTAATTCATTAAGAAAAATAATTTGTTTTATAAAATATAATAAAAAAACATAAGAGAAATGTTAAAAAATGGAAAGACACTTAAGACCTAAACAGTTGAGTGTCATTAATAAACATAATCTAATTAGATTTGAGTAATGTATTAGAATTTTTGAAAAACTTCAAAGTCATGGGTTATTTGGAAAGAAATCATAAGAAGTGTCAGGAATATGGTATGTTTTTTATAAACCTATTTGGCATTTTGAAGTACCGGTCGATATAAATCGTTTAGGATAATTTAATTTTTGTACTTTTCAATAGTGAGTGATCATAACATTTGAAACGTTTATTTACAAACTAAACCTTCCTACTAATTGACAATTCATCAGAAAACTATATATTCTGTTTTAACTGTAATATCAAAGCCAAAAATTAAGAAAAAATAAATAAATTAAGGAATTCTGTATTTGTAGCAAAAACTTCCGAAAAGTTTTAATCATTATAATTTAATTAGAAAATGAAACTTAAACAGGACTGTTTATGGAACGAATAAAACTTCAAGGTCCGTTTTGGAACAAAAAAAAAGTTGAGGTTAGATTTGGAGAGTTTTTTTTATTTTCATTTGAATAAAATGGTAAAAAGCTTTAAATGATTTTTTTTTAATCACTTAAAAAATATAAGTATCATTACATTCTTTGATAAAAAGGCTAGTTATAGAAATGAACTTATTTTTATTTTTTCAATTATTCATAGGATGTTTTACATAAGAATCGATACTTGCTAGATTTATGAAAATAAGTAATTCATTTGATACCTTCTGATCAACGGAATATTTAAAATAAACCACTAAAATTACATTTGTATTAGATTGAAAATACTTTACCAAATATGAAACGGATAGCTCAATGAATAGAGGCAACATGTTTTGAATAACATTGACCAATGGAGGCAATACAATGCTATCATCATTAATTAAAAGTTCAATTAGAACTATATAAATTGACATTTATGCGAATTCTAAACATTATCGATTGAATGAATCTAAATAAACGACGATACACCGTGAGGTGAGATAAATCGTGAGATCCGATCTCGGTAGGACACTGTTTGCAAATTCGAGTTAGGATAATATTTGCATGAAGGGTGAGAGGGGGGGGGGAGAGGGTATATATATTGGACCATATTTTATTCGGACAATATTTATCGATCTCTCGACCTCAGCAACTGGCCGTTATTTACAACGCTTCCTAGATCAGATAATGTCTTCCATGTCCGATCCAAATGGCTGTATAATGTTGTTAGAGTTACCTTCTGGTTTCAAGTGCATGATAAAATATCAACTCATTATTATTGCAATACTCTTATTTTAAAATAAACAATTCGTCATGATTTTTGGAAATATATGCTATCAAAAAGAATTTCTAATTTTTTTGTAATTAATAATTTTTTTATTTTATCTGGCATAACTTCCATCTTCGTTTTTACCTAGCAATATGGTTGTAGGAATATTATATTAAAAACCCATTTCTGATACGAATTTGGTTAGTACACCGTGAATATTGTTTTAAATCTTTCCATGATCACTTTACAAATGGAGGATTTAGCAAGCAAATAAATATGATAATATCCAGATGACTTCTTTCTGTGATGACCTTTTTTTAGGATGGTGAAACTACATTAATTTATATTTATTTTTTATATTTTTTTATCTGAGAGCCTATGAGAAAAAATCGACATTATTTGATGAAAATTTTAAAAATAGTTTTTCTTTTTAAATATCTATAACAATTATATTAAAAAATTAGAATATGCCACTCGAATCCACTACCTGTAAAAATTGCGGCTGATTTAAAGAATATTAGACCAGTAACTTGAGGATCGAAAAGGAAAATTCATTACGAAAAATGTGGAAAAAGATTTAATTTTAACTTGTATATATCAGACATGTAAAAAATAAAATTGCTAACGCGGGGAACCAAGGCAAACCTTTTTACAGCCAAAAGCCACATCTTTTTGATTGTTTTTTCGCGTATAATTCTCAAACGATACATCGCAGTGAAAACCGTACTCTTAAAGAAATTAAAAAACGTTTAATTGTGCATCGAAAGAATAACTAAACTAATAGTTTAGTCAAGTGGTATGGACGATAACCACGGCCAATCAACACTGATGTTTACCAAATTCGTCAAAAACTAATACAAACTACTATAAAAACTCATAGAATAAAAGATGTATTCAGCAAGTTTCATTCAACACTAATATTCAGCAAGTTCTCGGAGAATTTGGTAAAAATTAGCGGTGGTTGACCGTGGTTATGAACCACATGAACAAAAAAAAAATATAAAAAAAAATGATAATTTTCACATGCCTGAACAAATATATACGATTTAAAGAAATAAAAACATTTCCCACATTTTTCGCAATGAATTTTCAGTTTCGATCCTGGTCTAATATACTTTAAATCACCATTTTTACAGGTACAAGATCCGAGTGGCAGACTCTCATTTTTGAAATATAAATATTTAAAAAAAATTCTATTAAAAGTTTTCATCAAATAATGTCGACTTTTTCTCACGGACATTAGGACTATTTGGTTTTTTTTTAGAAACAGAATCCAAAATAACCCTAAGAACGTATTGGAAATGGTAATAATTAAATAAATAATAATGATTTCGCCCTTCTTTAATTTTTTACTAACGAATAACTGACAAAGGATAAAGATGATGAAGTCGTGGACAGAGAGAATGAGGGAGGGCAAGGAGAGGACAACCCAGTTACTGGAGAAAGCAACTTTCTTCTGTACATCACCGCTCCGGGATTATATAGTCCACCGCTTCGCTTCGGATCTCCAACACATTCTCATGCGCATTTAAAAATACAAATATCATTATAAAGCCTTAATTATAACGAAGTTAATTAATTATTAAATACAAGCATTGCACCATAAATAATACATGCCTAAAGGACGCATTAACAAGTAAATCAAAAAAAGATAACGGTATGGAAATGGTAGTAGAGAAATATTATATATTGTTGTAGCGATTATTTCATTTGCCAAATTTACGACCGACGTTGTTGGACATACGTTTAGACCAGGAACGTACGTCGCTATGTAGGAAAAAGGAATAAACGATACTACAACGTACAGTATGTGTCTATTGACAACATCCCCGGACTAACTTCTCTTCAAAAACCAGAAATTTGACAAATCTCAAATAGCTTGAATGAAATACAGAGAAATAACATTTGTGTTCTGGGATATTTAGTTCCCTAAGTATAAGTATAATGACCAATGAAATGACATTTTTTCTAGCATTAGAAGAAAATCAAGAATTAATTAATTTACATAGTTATCTAACCCTAAAATTAAAATAAAGAAAAATCATAAAAAAACAAATAAAATAACAGATAAATATAAATGTAGGTAGGTAGAGAAAACAAGGAAAGCACGTAACAAAAAGGATTTTTTAAAGGAAACAGTTCTATGAGAAGATATTGTACAAAATTCAGTTAAATATTTTCCGTTTAGTTGAAAAAACTTTGAGATTTTATTATAAAACAAAAATAAAGTTTTATAGCTAATATTGTTAATCTTTTTTGTTACTATCCACGACCATAATAAAAGAATAAAATATTATTTCTTTCATCACAAAGAACGTCTGTGTGAATATAAAATATAAATCTGTCTTTTTTAAATTGTAGTTATTTTTTTACACTTATTTGCAGCTGAAAATAAATGCCATAAAACTAAAAAAAATCCTCATTTTTATTTTTGAACAAAATATTAAAGCGTTGTTTAAATAAAATTTAAATACTTTACTTTATTTTAATAGATAAATTTCGACGAGTGAGAACCCTATTTAAAAATATTAGTGTCAAATATTATTTATGAATCACATGAAGTTATATCTATAAAAAAATGGTCTACTATCCAATACAATTCCCAAAACAATATCTAACAATTTTGTTTCCATTAATTTTTTTTTTACGTTATACACGGGTATATCAGCCATCCATTAAATTTAAACTTATTCATTTTTTTTTAATCTTCAGTGTCACTAGGAACTTTCATATACTAATTAAAATAGCCAGATTTAAAAAAAAAAAACAAAATCAAATTACAATGAGCGACAAAGCAATCAAGGCCATTTTAAATACTTTCATGATTTCGAGAACACTATTGTGTGCTTTTTAAATATTCACAATAAACTGTATACCCAACCGTATTTACAAGGAAAAAGGGATAAAAAATCGTTAAGATTTAAAATTATAAAAGAAGTTGTTTACTTCAAGAAAACTTTTGTATAAGTTTATACTGCTTACAAGGACACAATCACTCTCAATATGATAAAGATTGTTGATAACAACACAAAGACTTCGACGTACAAGCATTCCACTAATAGCATTTCGAAGAACTATGTGTGAATCATTAAGATCATTTATTTATATCTATCTTCATATGAGCCATGCAGACAAGGGTAATAAAAAAATTAAGAGTAATTCGGTAAAAAAAGCACAGATTTAAAATGATTACGTAACGTTGTGTGATTACTAAATTCAAGGAAGGGAGGGGGGAGCTTTCAAACTGAGGCCTCCAACAAGAAATTTTTTTTTTTTTCTGTGAGTGATCCGGGCTATATACATAAACCATCTTAAACAATCACAATATGTACTTTTTAAATTACAACTCATATACAGCAACGAACTGTAAGCAAGTGCAAGGAAAAAATTAACCCTAAAACCATTTTTTTTTATTATTATTTTTTAAGATTTCAAGGATCAGATAAATACCATTTTATTTATTTTTCTTCTAAAGTAACTACTGTTAATAAAATAAATAAATAAACACTTCGAAAATTGAATTTTTAATCCACTACTATTACGTTCTGTTGTATATATTGGTCGTTATAGAGTCGATATGAAAGAAAATATAGTAGAATTTACTAAAATAAATTTCATAAGAAGAATTTGTTCGGGTGGTCCTGTCAAATAAATACTAAATTTTCAAAATAGTATTTTAATCGATACGCCGACGTTTTGATCCACTTTGTAGGACTTCATCAGGATATGGTATAAGGGCACTGCAGGTAGCAGTTATAGACTGGCTCAAAATAAATTTCATAGACCAGAATAAAAAAGCCGGTATGGTACAGAATGATAACATGGTTTAAAAACAAAAACAAATATCCAGTGAAACTTTTATTTTGTTAAATAATTGTCAAAAATAAGTTTTTTTTTAAAATAATAATTTACTAAAATACTGTTAGGAAACATCACACCATGATAATTTTTACATGTTTGTGGTTCCTTTTTTTTTTCTTTTTACTATTCAATAATAGAAGCTTTATTAAAACTACCGACATTCCACAGATTCCTACACGTTATCCTTAACTGTAGCAATATGAAAATACGTCTTGAACAAGATCTCAGACAAATAGTCTCCATGTGTCTGTGTAGTTATGATTCGGGCAAGGATTTGTAAAAAAAGTAAGAGAATGGGTAGGTTAGCAGATGAACAAATATGTAATTCGGAGGACAGAGGTTATTTTCATTTTACATGTTGGCATTTCAAATGGCTCTAACAATTTGAAGGAAATAGTAGAAATGTGTAAAATCTATTATATAAAGTTGCACTTCCGGTTAGTTGATTTCAAAGAAAAAAGTTGCTGTAACAACCCAGGCAGCTTAGGCATATACCTAACTTAAATATGTATATTCACCTTACTACGAATTTTCGTTTTTGAGCTAGATTGTTGACATATACACAAACACAAAGACCATACTGTGGGACTTAGTTATTTGGACTCAAGAGACCTCAAAAGGTGTATTTTCGTTGAAATCTCAGTTTCGAAAATTTTCACGATCGCAACACTTTCCTTTACAATATAGTACATCTATAGATAAGTGAAAGTAAAAACCAAAGAGTTCTATTTAATTATTCTCTAAATATTGGTTGAAATGTACCAAAGCTTCTTACTTTAGTACTAATTTTCCTTATCATACCATTTTGTGATATCTGTGTACGGGTAATAATTTTTAAAGCGTTCATATATTATTGAGTGCTAATTTTGTACCTATAAATAAAAAAAAAAATTTTGTTCAAAATAAACAGTTTGATAGTTGAATATGGGGTCAATAATTGATTCACTACCCAGCCTAAAGTTGGTTTTTGCATGTCAATAATTGGTGACAAATTTGTCATTATTGTGAGCACAAAAAACTTTATAATATTTTGGCGAATATATAAGTGACATCTAAAGAACAGATTAGGACTAGAATAAAAAATTTTAAAACATACGGATAGGTTAATTAATAAAAGAAATAATTGGTACACTGCTAGGAAATTTTCCTTTAAGTGTCAATAATTTGTGACTTTACCCTATATAAACCATACCTGGAGTTTTATTTTTTAAACATTTTCTTTCTATATTATTCCTTCATCTACTTTTTCAACAGATTTTTGATATTCAAAGACTAATATAAAAAGCAATGTTTTTACTTTTAAAACCTAAATACGTGATAAGTAACTATTACAACTACAACTATTACAACTTTTGGCAAGAATTACGATTTATACCGAAAGCAACGTCTTAGTTCTTTAAAACTTAGGACCAGATAGTTCCTTTGGGAAAATAAACAACCTATAATACATCATTATATTTAGTGTAAATTTGGAGGATTGTAATAACACAATGTTTATCCTTTATTTAAGTTGTCCAATGAGCTTTGGTCAGCGAAATGAAACAAGGAAGGCTAACTTGCCGCTGGATTGCGCAAGAAATGGCCCAATTCGGATTAAGACTGAACAGTTCCACTTCGCCGATTTGCTCCCATTAATATATTTCTTTCGAGTTCCGAAATATCTACAGACGATTTACTAAACACTGATGAAAAATTAACCCTAAATTCTACAAAAACGAAGCACATCCAATTGTTAATCTTGTATACGTTACAAAGAGACATTGGATATCCTCAGGGAACAATGGACATACAAAACTCAGAATAGGAGTACATTTATAGGGCATCTATCGCCCACGAGTTTACGGGTGAGTTAAAGTTGGAAATGACATCCAATGATGCCCCGATTTGAACTGCATAATTAATAATTAAAATTAACTGTCTGTCATTTGTAGATACGAAATTAGGGTTAAAAAGGTGCATTTCCTAAATTATCATTAATACATATGTATGTATAAGGAACAGGTACACTAAGCATACTTACATATTAATCTCTAATTGAAGAAATGTATTAAACAAGGAACTGATGATTATGCATGAGATTAAAAATAAAGCCAATGATTTACACTTTAATTAATAGAAACATTTATATATTTTTTAATGCCATTCAAACTATTTACCACCTTGCTTGATTGCGTGATAAAGAATTTTTTAATAATTATTTTAATTTTAGAAATTTAAATTAAAAAATAATGTCATTTATGAATCCATCTGTATTAGTATTTATTTGTTTAGTAACAAAAAAAAAAAAAAAAACTAAATTCCAATAAGCTAATTTGTTTTATCAGTTTAGGCAGCAATAGAATCAAGCCACTCTCTTGGCCATTGTCTCAGTATTTTTGAAAAGTAGGCAGCTGTACCGTATCTCGCAACCGTGTCTCTTAGATTTTCAGTTGCGTGCAATTTCAAATCAATCCATTTTGTTTTGTTTTCTAGCCTGAAATATCCTAATATTTACTGATAAAAATCAATCTCTTACAAGACTACAAAAGCAATGTTGAAAAAGTTATAAACATTTAGAAGAAAATTGGCCTTCAGAAAGAAATACAAAAATAGTACAACCATGAACAGTAGGGAGATGGCATAAATAAATTAGTTTTAGTTAAAATAAACTATTAAGTTTACCTCTCTTCTATAAGAAAATAATAAGAAGCATCAAATGTTGTGTTTTTTTTTTTGTGGCAATGTGATTTCCACTCCTTCCAATAAAATAATACAACTCATCTGTGTAGATAAAAAAAAGTCATTTAAACTCATTTTTTAAGTTCTTGTTTATCAATAAGAACTATCCAATAAATACTAAATATGTTTCAAGAAGGCGTGGTTGTTTAGAAGAGAGATTTTTACAAAACGGAACAATATTTTATTTTTTTTTAAATATCAGTTATAGAGAAAAAACAGTTTAGTAATATTATATTTAATAATTATTATAATTAATAATAAATTAAAATTAAAATAAGTAAGTCCAGTACCTACTCGATTGCTTAGACCACTACGGCGGGGGTTCGATTCCCGCATGGGGACGGTAACGTCTCCCCCCTGAAATGCACAGGAAAGTGAAGTCTGCAAAAGGATTGCCAACCATCCTAACGAAGAGGGAGTGATTAGTGCTTGCGTCCTGTTATTATAAACCACGTGCTCCCAGGATATCTATACGAGTATACAAAAACCAAACGATCACAAATGATCATACCTGCTAGAAGAATAATGACGGAAGTCAATAAGTCAAGAGGGGTTGGAAAAAAAAAGTTTGGATATTTTTACTATATAAATATTAATTAATCTCAGACCAGGAATTTCCAAACTGTAGCCCGCAAATATATCTTTTATTTGATGGTAAAATTTTTAAAATATAAAATTTAGTAAAACAGTCAAACACGAGGTTAGTATATTTATTGCACGTCTCGTTTCTCTTTGAAAATCGACCATGGTCAAGACACTACATTTATAAGTCATCCTTACATCTGAAATAAAAATAAATAAAATGGGTGATCAATATTCAGGACGCAGTCGTTATAAGGTTTTTATTAGTTCCAACGTTTCAATCCAAACATGTGGGTCACCATCAGGGGGTGGTTCGAGCACTGAAGATATTAAGTACTGACTACTTGAATTGAGTACAGAGTACCTGAATATCTTCAGAGATCGAACCACGCCCTGATGATGACCCACCTGTTTGGGTTGAAACGTCGGCACTATTAAAAACATTATGACTGCGTTCTGAATATTTATCACCCATGAGATGTAGAACAGTCGACTAAATTCCTTCAAAAATTAATACAATTTTAAATTATAATTGTTTTAAACAATTTGTCGTGACTCCATTTTCATCTTTAGTAGCTTTAATCGTGGTTAGTGTAAGATACAAACGTTTATATTTCTCAACGGTACACAGCATTAATTCTAATTGACGATACTTATATGACTTTTTTTTTTACTGAAATTATACAGAGTATAATAGATCACGGACCTAACTCCAAATATCAACTCCCGAAGTTATTGTTCTCAAAAGCCACAAGCGACTGAATGGAGACATCTGTGAATCTCATCTTGCGGGTTCTAAGGTGACTGCCGTCAGAATAGTGAGCATTCCAAAGTCAACCGCCTAGACGTTGAAAGATTCCAGTCATCCCAAACATTCTTGATGAAATATTGAAAGCAAAGACAAATCTGACGAGAGGTGAGGGATCAGAAAAATAGTACCTATTATTAATTTATTTAGTAATAACTTAATTACATGATTAATGGATGTTTTAGATCATATGCTGATTTAAACCGACAATACGTTTTTAAAGAATAATCATAAGTTATCACAGATATTACAGAAAATAATCAGTAAAAATAATGTTTTAGGGGCAAAACACGAAGTTCACGAAATATATCCACAATAAATTTAACAATGATATAACATTTGCGAAAACGAGTGAAAACTGCATTTCATTTTTATCAAAATTTTTGGGTGAACTAAGTAATAAATGCAACAGAAATAATGAAACGCAGGTTATAATATATAATAGATACAAAAGCAATATCTGAACTTTAATTACAAAAGTTTATTAAATTTATAAATATAGTTTAAATTATTTATTTATTTAATGAAATTTACAACTGTATAAACAATACAACTAGTAAAAATGCACACACTAGAAATCATGACATGAACAGACTTGAAGGGATACTGCCCAGTGGTAGCACTCCCTATTTAATTCTAGGTGAGTAGAACACGAGGCCATCTCTTTTCAGACGCTAGGGGATTATCAGGAATGAGGAAGAAGCAAGGCTGGAAACAAGTGGATTCGGATGGGACTGGAGTTTATCATGAAAGGATAGGTATCTGGCTCGGGCTAAATCTGCGGCATATGGGACATTAAGGTGTTAGTTTAAATTAAAATACAAAAAACTAAATCCATAAATATTTAATCAGCATGTATATTTATTTATTGACTAAAAGGCTAATATACGCATTTATAAAACATAACTCACTTCACATGAAGTTTCGGGCATGGAAAGTCAATAATAAAAAAAATATATAGCACGAAATCTGATTGGTTGGCTAAGTTGCTCGACAGGAGCATTGGGCAATAGAAGTTGGCATTTGGTCCAGGGTGAAGGGGACAGGACATGTGCATATGTAACAATCTGGTCCTTCTCGAAATTATCGTAGATGTATTCAATCCATTGAAGGCCAAATAGTAAAAATAATTGGCACCACTCTGAAAGTTCTCCATTGCCTCATTCAAATCAAAACAATGTAGACAGTAATGTTAATAAATCAAGTTAAACTACTGTAATCTACTATTTTACTTGATGGTACAATATAGTAATCAATGTATGATTACAAGCGATTTTGCATTTGATTTATTAGTGGAATAGACCATAGGTATGCAACCATTTTATCATTAGAGGCCGCATTAAGGTTAGGAAGTGATGAGGGAGACCGCATTGAAGGTAGGAAATGATAATGGTTGGCTGCAATATTTTTTTTGTATTATACTTGTGCTTCTCTTTTGTTTTTATATAAATACATACCCATATACATATTAGTAATGATCGCTCAAACAGACGGTGGGCACATTCAGCCTCAGAGGCTGCAGATAGCTCACGGAGACCACAAGCGGCATCAAAGCCGCACGTTTCTCAGCTATAGAATAGACTATACAGCAGAAAAACTAAGTTTAAAATAAACAGTGATATGTAGAAACTAAATCCATCAATTCAACCAAAAGGGTCCATGATATGGGTATGTAGAAACCAACCAAGCTTTAATTTACATGAAGCAAGACAAACCGACTACCAATTAAGCCGCATATATGATGATGATGGGCCAGGATGATAATACAGTAAATAAAATTTGCACTTTCTGTTAAAGTATCATAGTAAGAAATTATGAATATAAACCTAAATTAACGATAAATCGATGGTTAACTTCAAAGATGTTTTAAGTAACAATCTATTAAAAGGGTTAAAGAAGGCAAATCTACAACTGCATAAATGTTTCAAATGCACATCAAATACACATGCAAGTAAATGAAATAAACAGAATTAATAAATGAAGAATTACAAAATGGGGATAAATTTTTTAACTATTTTTTTGCTTCAATTACAATATTCACTTTCTGGATAAAAAGTTAAATCAATTCCAACCCGCTCATATAATTTTAAAACTTATGTATTTTGAGCATAATAGCTTTATATAACGCAAAATGTTGTGTTATAGCTAAGATCAGTTTTTGAAATATTTCCAGAAATTGGGAAGTTCAGGAAGATGTACGATTATTTTTGGTTAAACGGTTAAAGTTGTAATCGAGATATACAATTCACTGCTAGCTTTTAAGCTAATAAATAATTTCAAGAAGCGAATAAAAATTATAACATATAACTATTGTATGTTGTGGTAGATATGAAAATATTATGATAAATAGATTTCTAACAATTAAATATAAGAGGATAACAGATGGTATGACACACGTGACAAATAAATTAATAACAAGTTAATGGAAAACATGTGATACATGAGATACATAAAAATGGGTAGTTATTAATTAACATTGACAAAGTAACTGCATTAAAGTAATAAAATAATGAAATAATGAAGGAATGAAAAATAATATTAAAGAACGTAGATAAATCCGAGAAATAAATAGCAAATACAATTAAAAAATGTGAACTTGCTTGGTTACCTACATATATATTGAGTTATATATTTAATTTTCTTTTTTTTTTCATTATATTCCAATTTATTTGAACTCAGAACGATAAATTAAAGAGGATCATCATGTTCAATTACAACTTATGTCATGAATTCAAGGATGAATATATATAGGTCGCAAATAACCTCGTCTAAGAGGTACTTATTGCGAATTCGTGTTGAAATTTGAACCATCATATCAAGGCAAAGAATTTATAAATAACGAATCTTGAACTGTTTAAATACTTATTTTATAAGGCGATTCATATCATTTTCAAAAAACCTCATGATTTATAACTATATTTTCACAATCAACCATTCATTCATGTGTAAAACAGTTGAGACCAAAAGCAATTTCGTTCATAATCACTAAACGTTAAATGGTGATATTTTACTAACGCGCGTCAAATATGTATAAATATAAACAAGAATAAAGGGTTTCGGGGTGTTTACTGTCACTATTATTCTTCACTCTTATACTTTTATATTTATCATTTTTCTATTACTTTTACTGTTATTTTATTTTATTTTTAATCTAGATGGTGACCAACTGTTTGGGTGTTAAACTCATTTAAAAAATTTTGACTGAAATTTCTGTCAATTTTTTTGATCCTTATAATTTCAACTTATAAGTATGCCTGCGTCTAACATGTTTATTTTATTTATTTATTTTTTTAAAGAACATTTTAATTGTATTTTATTTATTTATTTTTATTTTATTATTACTATTATTTCTTCCTTCATTATGACATTTTATTTTGTTCTTATTTCGCTATATATTATTTTGTAATTACTTTATTTATTTTTTGATTTTGTAAATATGGTGTGAATGTGCTCTCTGAACTCTATTATTAGTGTCCTTTATTGAGACAGATTGTAATATTTATCAATAAACAAGTAATTGAAAAAAAAAAAATTCAACAGTCAACTATTTACTCATTCCCTAAAATTACCCATCCCTCTCTCTATATATGAATGATTAATTTATAAAAAAAAAACAATTTTACACATACACACACACACACACACACAAACATATATATATATATTATTAAGAAATAAAGTTGATTTTTTCATATTATTCTTTAATGTAAAATCATTAAATATAAACTCTCACAACCCAGTACTAAGACCAATTAAGATGACAGTATATATTTTAATCTTATGTTAAAAATTTCATTTAAAACAAACTATGAGACTGAAAATTTAGCTGAAAATTAATAAAATTTAGAAAGGTTAAAAATCATGAATCCCCAGAGGTTGAAGTAGGAAGCAAGAAGCAATTATGCAAGCGTCGGAGATAACGTCATATAACATTGGCGATTACATAAATACCAGCTTCCAATCTTCTTGGCGACTTAGTGACTACTATCACTCTATTAGTTCATTTGTTTAATTATTTAAATATTTGCATTAATTTTAAATTCTGGCTATAATATTTTTTTGATTCTGTGGCCTAGGGTGTATTGTAAATTGAGGGTTTATTACAAAATAAGTTGATGTCAAGTTGAGTAAAATAATTATGAGATTTGATATTCTTATTATATATTGCACAGCTTTATTTTCTTTGTTTTTCAATTACCTGGGATGTATTATAATACAAATAATTGTATAAGTATACGTTTTATTTATTAAAAAATATTATATATATAAAAAAAATATTTTTCAATTATGCAATACATTTCTTAGATCTCAATTATTGGCATTGGATCCGTATGGCATGATCGTGATTGACAATGATTTGATCAAATAATTGTTCCTAATTCTAATATTTACGTTTTAATGAAAATAAATAAAGTAATTAGAAGATTTATTTATTTATTTTTTTAGTAATATTGATTTGCAATCTGTGACCTTACCTTAAATTGGTATTGCCGTACAAATATTAATTATTGAAACTGTATTTGGATGAAGTATTGAAACATTTGATAATTCGAGAAAGAAAATCCCAACTCCATAACAACAACAATTATTTTCTAAATAAGTAGGATTCCCATAAATTAAATCGTTCAATAAATCGATTGTGATTTGGATCTGTTCATTATTTACTCCAAATACTGAAAAGTAACAAATGTATATGAATTCGTCTGTATGATTGTATCAACATATAAAACATTAGTGCTAAACAAGATTAGACATTTTCAAAGTGACCATCTGATATTGTTTATAATACTATTTTTATGTTAAGTTTTCGCTAATTCATTATTAATGATGAAAATTTAAGTATATAAATAGTTTATGTTATTTTAATTTTCAATCATTTATATCTATAATATATATTAAGTTTATTATTGAAGGAAGTTAGTCGACTGTTCTACATATCATGGGTGATAAATATTCAGGAAGCAGTCATTATACAATTTTTGTTATTGCCGACGTTTCAATCCGAACATGTAGGTCATCATCAGGGCGTGGTTCGAACACTGAAGGTATTCAAGTACTATCATCAATGTATCGGGTATTAAAGTACTACCAATATGGTAAGTAATGGTTAAATTGCTTCTTAATAAGCGAAAAATATCATCTGATTGCCAAAAAATGTCTCAAAAAATAAATGGATAGGATAGCATTTTGATCATTTACTCTACGATTCATTTTTATAACCCAGGATAGAGGAAATTTAGTAGTGTTCATAAAAATGTAAATCAAAATATAATTTTTATATATAGTGTGTAATAATCGCTTGATTGAATTATCTTCTTCGAAAAATTGAATTTTATGTCAATTTAGACCTACTAATGGGGAAGGAATAGGAAGGAAACGTGGTAACGTATATTTCTCTCGAAAAAAAAAAGCTAGTCCGCTAAAGGAAAACAATGATCGGAGGCCTTTACCGCAGTTAGTGGTAATGGTCTCGATTAAGGCCCCTCAGCTCGGCCCATCTCCGCAAATGGACAAGGGATACAGAAGAAGATCCCTGATAAGGTAGATAGCTTGCGAGGGGTAGAACTTGGTCGGGGCAAGCTCTCACAATACTTTCCGACCGAGAGAAAAACGACAATGCTTCTTCAAAACCGTTAATACACCTAACAATTCTCTATTGAGATAATTAAATACTAATAAATAGATTAAATCCTTTAGTTTCTCTAAAATAGATGGTGCTCACAGAAGTAAGAGATGCCCAGCGAAGTAAATAGATTAAGTATCTACCTTAGATCACTCACAGAAACAATGTAGGGACAAATAAAAAATATTAATTAGTAATAAAACAGAAACCAACGTGAGTGTTTTAGACCACACGATAGAAGTGAAAATATCAACAAGACGAGATTAATAATATGAAATACTAGTTGTCCCCTGCGAAGAATTCGCAGACAATTTGGTTTAGTGAAGAAATAGCAAAACAATATGGATATAAGTAGTTCCTATTTATTATGTAAGGAAGGAATTAATATTTTTTCCTAAGTCGATTACAATATTCCATTACACATAACAGACCAAAATATTTATACGAATTGCTTTGCTAGGACCTATTTTTAAACGCTGACTGGAGAAAGATAATAAAAGTAATAAAGACAAAATAATGCCCCGATCACAGGATATTCTAAATTATTAAAAAAAAATAAAATGTAAGAATAACCAAATGTCTTTAAGAAATAATAAAGGTAATATAAAAGCCAGGAAAAGAAATGCAGTAGATTATTCTACTCCTAAATGCAATATCTTTAAACAGGAAGACATTATTAAGTTTACCAAAACTAATGGGCTGCATCTTTGTTAATAATTGTCCGATTTTTTTACTTTCACTTACGTATATATGTAATATATAGTAAGAGTAAGTATTGCGATCGAGAAAATTTTTATGTTTTGTAGGTAATCTAGTAATCTTTCAAATTATCATGGGTGCAATCAAGAAAAAAATGCATACTTTTTGAGTTATTGGCAAATAAATTTTCTTTTCCTCCATAACTTTTTTCCCGGAAATTTCGGGAGGATGCGACTATTTTTCGCATGTGAAAACATACCTTTTAGAAATGATATATAGGATAAATTATAAATAATAGATAACTTTTTGGTCACTACGAAAATTTTTATTGTCATAGTTATTGTTATTCGTAGTTAAAAATCCAAAAGTTAGATTGGAATCCAACAAAGTATATTATTATCTAAATGTTTCCTATTATAATTTAATATTATAATCGGTAGGCTTTTTCTCCTTTCGGTTATCATGGAGCAGCATGCTCTCAGTAACATTGAAACCACCATTTTGGAGACGCAAAACGAAGCTATAAAGTATGCTTTGCTAAATTATGGTTTGGAAGCAAATAAATTAAGTAAACAAATAGGTTGTCTATTTGTTGAGCCTCGTTAGCACATAAATGTGAATAAAAGATTACCAGTAGTAAACACTTTTTTGAACTTAATTCAGGTTATCTTAATTTAAAAAGAAGTCCAGGCACACCTAGCGGCATGTTGACTACAATCTTGACTGTTTAAGAGAAACTTTTAGTTAAGTTAAACTCTAAAAGGGTTTATTAAGTTTATGATGATCGCCCCTAGCATTGTACAGACTTCGGAGGGAGAAGCGAGCGATCGACGCCCCCAATAAAAATGTTAAGGAACGAGAATATCGTCTCACCCTAAACAATTTTAAGTTATAATTATAAAATTATGATTATAAAAAATCTATTATCAATAATAAATAAGCTACATGAATAAATAAAATGTGTAAACTAAAATCGAATATGAAAAGTCGACAAGCTGGCTGGGCTAGGGCCTAGTAATATGTATGCAACTATTTTATTGATAACTAAATGTTACTTTTATTTAAATTGTCATTTATATTAAAAAAATAATAATACATATCAACATATCCTAGGATTTAACAATTCAATTACCCTTCAATTTTCACGTAATATTCTTATTACGTCACATTTTCCGTGACAGACTAATCGAATTGTGAAAAATATTGTATTTTTATTTGAGGTTGTACACACTAAGAAATCAAAGATACTTGTCACTTTTTTACATTATTCATTTTTATCTGAAAATGTTCTAGAAATGTACTAATGTTGTGAAGGCTGTCTCCCCTCCCCCTAGCGTTTGATCTAAACAAATATGTTATATATTGAATGATATTATTTTTTTTTTAATATTTGCAAGTATATTTAATTTAAAAAAAATCCTTACAACTATACAAACATATAAACAAATTATTTATAAATATTCAATATAATATTTGTTCGTTTCACAATAATTATGTCGAATTTTTAAACATAATAAAAAATCCCGCCATTTTATTATTTATTTTTTTGGTTCATCGCCCTCCAAATTAAAATCGAAAGTCTGCGCTATGGCCTCTATTGGTTGAAAACTAACTATATTTATATATATATATATTGAAAACAATATATATATATATATATATTATAATATATATATATATATATATATATTTTTTTTTTTTTATTTATTTTATATAGGTTATAGATTATACTCTTTTAGATAAAAGAGAAGTAGAAGTAGTTAATTTCAAGTTCTATGAACAAAGCTTTGGCCGAGAAACTTGACCGTGTAAAACGGCCTTCAGGAATCAACAAGACGATGGTATATCAAAACTTCAAGAGAGGTTTGCATTGGAACACAGGGCTGTGGAAGGTCAGAGTTAAAATAGTCCAGAGTGAAATAGGTTTTCTTCAAATGTCTGCCTCGAGAGGAAAAGAAGACGCTAGGAGAAGACTGAATGAAAAGAGACTTGGAGGAGGGTGCGACGGCCGGCTGTTGAACCCGCCGCTACGGTCACCGCCGCCCAAACCCAATCCTCTGCCGTGGATCCTCTCTTATTGTCAGCTTTCGTAAGAGATCATCTAAAATCCTCGAATGTTAGTATCGATAAGCCGACTTGGAAGATAAAGAATTCCAATAGATCAGAAGATTGATAATCTCCAATTCCGCAATGTTAATCAATTCTTCCAACAAACAGTTGAGATAAAACACAACAATAAATAAAAAACGCCTAATTTGATCCAATCTTGAGAATACCAACTCCCGCTTCGGACACTCATTCAGAAGCGGAGAGTGATGTCGGCAACTGAAGAAGCTACTGCACAATGGAACAATAAAGTTTTTAACATCCTGCATTTCTTAATCATTAAATAACTATTGGATCCATGCAATCAATCTTTTGATGACTTGAGCATATTTATTTTTTTGTCTACCCTTCCTTGTCTTTAAGGCAACACGGTTTTTTTCCAGAGACTAGGGAGAGGTAGGGAGAATTATACAGAGTTAAAAGTCCCACCGGACACCGAGATTTGAACTCGTAATTATTTTCCCATCTCAAAGTTCGGTTATAAGATTACCGAGCAACGCACTTTGCTATGCACGCGCGTTATCTCGCTCGGCCATACCGCCCCTTAACTCGAGTATACTGAATTTATAACTGGACGATGAAAACAAATTAGTTTATTCAAAAAGAATTCTGTTGACTGCAGGATGAATTGTTAAATCCTTTCCTAGTTAGTAATGTAATAATATTTGGGAGCCTTATTATCTCAACAACTTTAAATTTTCATCGATGGATTAATAGTTCGTGGTACATTTGCTTTCCACTTGGATCGTAAAATAATTTCATCACAAAACCGATAAAAAAGTTGGCCAATAAATATATTGGGCCGTTTGGCATGTATAACTTCGTTATTTTGACAACTTAGGAGTGTCGTAGGTCACGCCAAACGGTTCAATGTTTCTGAAGGCCTCTTTTTCTTGGTTTTGTGTTCAAATTATCTAACGATCCAAGTGGAAAGCAAATAGGCAATTACAAGTTTTTAGTACTTAATTAAATAGACAAAGTTTGACAACCTCCATAATGAAAACGCCCCAATTCCGAGAATTTTCGTAAATAAAATATTTGTAGGTTATAATTAGATGAAGCTATTTAAGAAGTTTCAGGCGGATGTTAATAATGTGATTAAAAGGGTTATGGACCACGGACTATTATGAGTCCATTTAAAAAAAAAATGATTTAATAATAATTCTATCGAGCGTCTATTAACTGAAACGAACTGGTATGCATGACCCTAAAAATAAAAATAAACCATTTTCAAAAATTCAAAAACCGTAAAGGTCGATTTCAAAGCAGAAGGAGAAACGAGAAAAAATTAAAGCTACAATAGTTCAATAAGAAACATTAGAAAAAATAAAATAAAAATAAACATTACTTTCACCCTTTCGAGTTATCACATTCCACAGAGAGCAATTTTACTAAATGACAAAAAAAGAGTGCAATGTGAATATGAAATTAAATCAAATAATAAAACCTGTCCATAGGTATTAATAAAAGGACAGGAGGAGCACAGAAGAAAATAAATAAACCAGAACCCATTATAGGTCAACAAAAAGCAGTTTTAAAACTAAGTAAAATAAAATGAATTCGCATCTGAAAAAAACGAAAACATAAATAACATTCCACGCAACTTATAAAAATTTCTCGTTTCAAGTTTTGAGATCATTTTAAATTGTAAGTGATTTCTTGTATACGATAAAACAATGTTATAATAAATTCATTTGTACAGAAGCAATGCTGTGGCAATCCAGATTTTCTAGACAAAAAATAAAATAAAATAAAAAATATCACATACATTTATTAGATAAAATAGGGATATAGATTCTTAGAACTGATTAGAGAGAGAGAGAGAGTAAGAGAGAAAGGCATAGAACTCAACATGAATTAAATATAATATACAATATTTTGAGCTATTAGAATTAAGGCATTAAATAAACAAATGAATATATATTTTAAAACAATTACAAAGAAAAGAATTATCAACAAGAGAAAACCCTATGGTGGTGTCAGTTGATAATACCAAGATAAAATATTGTGACGTTTGGTTTTCCTCAATTGATTTAATCTATGGTAGAACTGAGACCTCCGCCAAGGTTAAACAACCGACGCCGGGCGAATTTCCAAGTTTTTATTTCCTACTCATCCAAAAATAGTTTTCCAAATTTTCCATTAACAAATACATTTTATTCATTTATTTTTTAAGTAGTAGTGAATTAATCCAGAAAATTGTATTACTGCTTAAAAAAATAAAAATATACTATACAAGAAATAAATAAAAATGAAAAGTAATTATTGGAAAACCCCAAAGCCTTTTGACAGTTAATCAAATAGGAAACGATAGTTAGAAGGCCAACATTCAAACAATAAGATATCAGTACAGCGAACCATAAACTAACTTATTTGCAACAAAACTATACATATTTGAGTCCATTTAATCATGTGTTCGTAGTTCTGATGTTGCTTGGCATGTAGACATAAGTAGAAGACGACTTTGAGTCGCCAAGGGAATCAATTAAGATTTTTAAAAAACTAAGACTTTATCATTTATGTGCATCCTTTGATTTTCGATTTCCGCGGAAAATTGGAAACATCGGGGAATTGAGAGTTCATTTCACTGCCTCAAACCTTTAGATAAAAATATGTAAAAATTCAATTACTTTGTTAATATATTTCCAAATATACCCATACACAAAAGAAGAAAAACAAATAATATATAACAATACATATAAATTTATTTTTATGTGTAGTATTATCAAATAGTTCGTTGTTTAAACATTTAAACATGGCTACATTTGAAAATCAGCTAGCTCGATCTAGCTTTAAGTATATTAATGTTAAGAATATAATGCCAGTAAAGCATACACAAATACCTTGAAATAAACATAATTATATAACCACAAGAAGTGGTGAGGAAGCTATACTGACTCAACTAGGCAGGAGTTTTTATACCAATACTTTATTATATAATATTCAAATATAACACACGAATATTCTTTCAGAATTCAACTTCTTTTAGAATTTGAAACCTTTCAAACTTCAAAAATTCTAAAGGAATTCAGGTTTAAATACTTATAATAAATGATAAAACTGCCACGTATATTTTAGTAATACTTCGACCCATAAATGCTTAACAAAAGTCCTTTTTATACCTTAGCATATTATAAATTGTCGGTGTAGTATATGATTGGTTAAACACCTTTTATCTAACTAATGGGTCATTAAAAATAGTTAGTACCTCAATAAAATATATTATAACATAAAAAAAATACAACAGATAATATAATATGGTTTTATAATAATTTATAGCATCAGTGACTGAATTATTTATTATCTTTATCATTATTACTTCAGAACGCTAAATATAACAGACTTATTCAGAATAATTACTTCGCACAAAAAATAATAAATATGGGATAAGCGAATTTACTTAGTAACGATAATTAATTTAAAACAACTAAGATAAATTTAGGATTATTGTTAGAACATATGAAAATCTTTTAATTAATCTACCAATGATGATTATTGTTTTTCGAAAAGCGTGATGAGGATCGCATTATTTATTTAAGAAAATAGGGATCTATATATACTTGTTAGATATAGTGATGGATTTTAAAGAATATCAAAAGAAAAAATAATATTAAGGGATTTAATTAATCAATTTAATACTTAACAAAACAAGATTGATTAAATTTTTTTAGTATATATTTAAAATAATTATTTATCACCTAATTAGCAAATACAATGAGTATGAAACTACTGACTAGTATGCAACTAGTTAATTCAAGTGGCACGGACGTATAAATAGAACTCCGTTTATCATCAATAGTCTACAACTAGATAAAAACTATATACATGTATATACACAGATATAATTCCTTAAAATGACCAGAGATAGCTTAAAGCCAAGCGAGGTCGTAATTGGGTTGTTTTCATGTAATTAATAATATGTGAATTCTATTTAATAAAAATAGTAGCAATTAAAGAAAACATTGCAAGCAAACCCTAAATTTGAAATGATAAAAAGTAGAAACAGTAAACCGAAAATGGATCACTAGCGTAATATTACGAGATGTTACAGGCTTTTATAAGTTAACTTACATTTTATGAACATAATTAATTTATTATACATTTTATTTCCTTAAAATATTTACCCTAAAGGTATATTTGAGGTTTCATATTAGAAATATCTAAATTAAAAAGTATTGACTAAAGAAAGATTTTCCATATCTTTCCGAATTTCTTAAAAAGATTCATTTTTCAAAGGTTTATTATTAAACGTTAATATTATTTAATTCTTGTAAATTTTCAAAATAAAATAAAATATTTTCTGCACTTATTTTAAGGTATTGTTGAAAAAACAAAAATATTTTATTTTTTTTAAAACGCCAACTAAATAACTTCATACGTCGATAGATGTCTCTAATCGTTACCATAACAATTAAATTACCCATGACCGTATGATCACAACACAAATTTGTTAGTTTTACATTTACTAAATCTTGCTTTGCTTGGTTGATTTGGAGTTTTAGTGGATTAAATATTTATTTAAAATATAGATAAAACAGGAGCCTTAATTTTCGCGCACAAAAGAAAACGTAAAAAATGCAGCAAGATGTGCAATAAAAAAAAATACATGCATTCTCCAAATATGCAATAAGACAACTAAAATATTCAAATATATGTGCTAAAAAAAAACCCTGAATCAAAAAATAAATTAGAGGGAAGGATTTAAAATTAAATAAAAATTATTTTATATTGTTTCATCATATTGTTTTATTTTTTCATAAACCAAAACATGAATTTGTAAAATTGTTTCTGAAAAACCTATCGTTTTAATTATTTTAATAATGAGAAAATGATTTTTCAACACCAACAGACATAATGGGTACTTATTTATATGCACATAAAAATGTCTGCTTTTTTCCACTAGAACTTGTTTTGATCGATAGTCGCAAAAAAAAAAAAAAAAAAAAACTTTGCCATGAGTTTAAAAAAACTGTTACATCTTTTGTATAATAAGAGGTGGAATATTTAAACGATGTACTAACTTTCGGCATCTGACATAAAATAAAATTTTAGGGTTAGTAAAGAAAGTAAAAAGCAAACTGGCAATATAATCAAAATTGAGTGTGGAGCATAAAAGTGTAAAAGGGATAAGAAGTGGAGATAAAAAGCTAGGAAACGACGAATTTATTCTAACAATACTTTAAGGAGTCAATTACTGAAAGTTATGTTTTTTATTTTTTGTTGAGCGTTGGTAAAAAATGAATCCACTATTATTATCTGTATTTTTCAACTTTAATGCGCTTTTTGATTTATTATTAATTTTTTTAATGCTTAATTGAAAACATCAAAATATACATTTACATGCAATTCAAATTCAGAATAATTTAGTCTAATTACACTGACTCGAGGTAAAGATCTTAAAATCTGCATGAAATTGCATCAATATGCCGCTAGAAGGTAATGTTAAACTAAAATAAATAAGGTAAGGACCATAATCATCACAATTTTAATTTTAAAAAATCATTTTTATGTATTCATTGCTGGGGGAAAAACGCATCTTTGGCTAAATTAAAAAAATCAATTATTAATCATAATAAAATGATTTTTTTGTAAATTGTAATAAGCGAATAATACTATGAAAAAAGAAATAATGAAAAAATATGGCATAACTATTGAAAGTGCCAGGGACGCTCTCTTTGTTTTTAATGAAACTTTAAATTAAATAAATACAAAGAACTGATGATACATTAACAGTTTAATCTCATGATAACTGCTATAGGAGGAACACATTACAACATCTACTTATGTTAAGTGTTTTAAGAGTCTGCAGTGAGTAATTCAAAAACATAAAATAAAGAAATAGATTTAATATTTTCTGTTTCAATACTGCTTCCTCAGTCAAGCAACTTTCATCTGTTCTCAATTTATACAAAACGTTGTTGCTTTCAATGATAAATAACGAGTCGAATATTTGAGTCGAATTCAGACTACAGATGCGCCTATTGAAATAAATGTACTAATTGAGAGAACTTGACAAACAATGAATTACTAGAATATAGGCTGAGCCAATGAAAAAACATCTGAGAAACAAACCTAGATGTAGAAGGCAGGATCGCTACAGCGCTGATATTTAGATTAGACTACAACCTTCATGCTAATATTTTGGTAATATCTATCCTCAACTTTCCATCCAAGCAATGGTTTCCAATGTGGAAGATGCTACCGATCTAATAATAAGGATCAAAACAGGATTCCAGGTGTTACAAGCCTCCCATCCGTAAATATAAAAGAATCCTCTTCCTGAACCAGACAATGTCTAACACAAACACAAAAAGAACCTGGCGGTGGAAATGAAGAAGAAAAGAAATCAGGTGAGATTGACGAAGAAATAGTTCACACGGGGCCAAGGGGGTGAAGTGCTGCTTCCTGCTCCCCTGTCATTGGGGCTGATAAAAAAAAAAAATACAGCTGTTCGTATCTAGCTAAAGAACTACCTAGGGTTGGCCTCCTCGGATTAGCAAAAAATTAGGGCTAAAAAATATATTCGCGAGAAAAAATAAACTAAATCCCTTATTAAACACTGTATCCTTTATAAAAGAGAGCAATTTCTCCTTGGATATCTTTATATGTATAATAGGTACAATTGATTCATTGATAAAAATCAATCGATAAATTAATATTCTGATTAACCATATCAGAATTAATATTTAAATAATAAAAACGATATTTTACTATGATCTAACTAAAATATTTTTTAAATCCTTTCGAGTTTATAATAAACTAACTAATTTAAAAAATAACTGGTAAAACATAGGAAAAATAGTGCACATAGAAAATAAGCATTGTTTTAATAAAAATTCAAGATATTCAATTTTATTATTGCTCATAAACTAATTTTATATATTATTTCTAAAAGGTTTTTTTTTTTTTACTTCGCCAATTCTTCATCAAATCTAATGATTGACCACTCATTTTGAGGATATTCTTCTCCTTCACATGCGAAAAATATCACATCCCCCGAAATTTCTGGAAAAAAAGTTATGGAGGAAAAAAAACTTTATTTGCGAATAACTCAAAAAGTATGCAATGTTTTCTAGATTGTACCTACGATAATTAGAAATGTTACCAATTACCTACAAAACAAAAAAAAAAAAACTTAAAAAATCGGACAATTATTAACAAATATACAGTCCATTAGTTTTGGTATACTTAATTATGTCTTCCTATTTAAAGATATTGCATTTATCAGTCTACTAAATTTTTTCCTGGCTTTTATATTAACTTTATTATTTCTTAAAGACGTTTGGTTGTTCTTACATTTTATTTTTTTTTAATAATTTAGAATATTCTATGATCGGGGCATTATTTTGTCTTTGTTAATTTTATTATGTTTCCAGTGAGCATTTAAAAATAGGTAATAGCAAAGCAATTTGTATAAATATTTTGGTCTATTATGTTTAATGGAATATTTTAATTGGCTAAAGAAAATATATCAATCCTTCGTTACATAATACATAGCAACTACTTATTTCCATATAGTTTTGTTATTTCTTCACTAAACAAAATTTTCTGCGAATTTTAGCATGGATCCTAGTTATACAATAAATATAATAGTATGAATTACGACATGTGACCATTGGTGTGTCAATTTCTTTTTTTTGTGACTTATATTTTAAGGAATAGTTGTAATTATGAAGTGGTTTATGTTTTGTTGTGTATTTTTTTAAAGATAACAGGAAGGTGATGGCGCTCAACCTTATTTCTTACTGTCCTATTACTACCTTATTATTTAACTTACGTTCAAAAGGTTCATACACACAGGATGTCTCGACGATACGATTACGATCACATGCAGTTTTTTTTTTTAATATTGTTCGTGAAGATATTATTAAACCATATTTAAAGGGCTGAAGACACTTCCTTGAAGTACACCCGTTTTTATATCAGTAATTTTACTCTGGCTGCTTCCAAATTTAACTATTGCTTCCCTGTTACCAAAGTAGCTCTTAAATACTTACAGAGCTGAGTCTGAGAAGACAATATCTTTCATACTTCTGAGGAGTTTTTGTTGGTGAATAGTGTCAAATTTCTTTCGACATATCTACTATACAGATAAAATAACAATCGATGTTCAGTTTATTGCTGATAAGGTCAGTGAAGTCCGATGTTCAGTCCCTTTACTTTTTGAAAAGCGTACTGATTTCTATAGATTATTTTGTTTGTTACCAGAAATGTATTTAAATGATGAGTTATATATTTTTATTCTATTTTATTCACAGATGATAAAATCGAAATAGGTCTGTAATTATCTGTAAGATCTTCGTTGCATTTTTTATAAATTGGTCAGATGATTGAGATTTTCAATAATACGGGATAAATTCCTCATTCGATTATGGAATTTAACAATTGCGTTATTAACGGTGTCAAGTAGATTGAATGAGTGATTAGATCACGGGTTCTTACACCATCGTAGCCAACAGTTTTTTTTTTTCATTTAGGGATAGTATGATTTGTATTACATCAGTTTCAGAAGCATTAGGTATTTCAAAGAAAGTTTGCTTTTATATTTTCTGTATATATGGTGTGAATGTGTTCATATATCACTATAATTATTGTCTACGTGACAGATTATTATATTTGTAAATAAACAAATAAAAAAAAAAGTTGAACTAAGGACGGCAAACAAGAATAAAATTTTCTGTGAAGGTATGTCCGCAAACGCTTTTATTTATTTAATTGCCAACTTTCCAGTTTTTATTATTTTTTTCTATAGTTCTGGTATCGAATTTTTCATGAGTTGGTAATATCATCACAATAATATAATGATCAGATATTTTTGGTTTGATTTTACAAGTATTTATATATTTTTTTTTATAAATGGAGAGACATGTCCGCGATTCAATCTGTTCATGGAAATCGATGTGAACAGCTATAGACAACCTTCAGCTCAAAGAAGAAGAGTAAAACCAGCCAGAAGATGGAGGTTGTTGAGCTATATATAGTCGTAATCTGATAAAAAAAAAAAAAGTTTGTTTTATATATTCGTGCAGAATATGTTCATGACTAACTTAGAGAGACATCTTCAGAATAGTGAGAGGGGAAAGTTATCCAGCCACGGAAATGTTTGTTAAAAATTTTCGCCTTGATTTTTTTTTCCCCAAAATTCATGCTGATTTTCGTGTGAATAAGGGGAACCATGTCGAAGTTATCACAACGTTTGTGGTTATCGAAAAAAATTCAAGTCGAAATTTTTCAACATAAATTTTTATTTTTCGATTATAAGGGTTTTTAATGGTGCGAAATAAAAATCCCAACTTCGTTTTCCTTAAAAAAATATTTGAACCCACTTTAATCCTCGTTGTTTAAAATATATTTTGTAATTCTCTTTTCTGAAATAAATTGGAAGCTGATACTGCGATATGTCTTCTTGTTTAAATAGATGCAAACGGTCTTGTCCCTTAAATGGAATAAAGAGCAACGGGTTCAACATGCAATCGGAGACGCTGGTGCACGGTACCAACCAACGCTAAAAGACCTTCTCCAAGATTACAAACGATGAAAACGAATAAACAAACCTGGAAAATTTTTATGATACAATCACGAAATAATTTTTTTACATTTCCTAAACATTTTGTTCTACGAAATTCCTGAGCTATTCGAATGAGGCTTTGTAAGCAGGGTAATATAATAGCAATAATATTGCAATTATTCTGAAAGACTTAAAAAAAATCACCAATGTCCTTTTATTTTTTCTATTTAGTTCCAAAATATAGGCATTAGAATTGTATCAAAAGTGGAAGGCAGGATTGAGTTTTCTATTCGTTCTAGCTCCCCTAGTATGTCAATTATATAGGATATATATGTTTAATCATTATTTTTTTCTCGTTTCATTTCGCCATTTCTCCTTCTAATAAGCCAAAATTAAAAGTTGTAGTTGGGGAGTCTCATTTGGAGGGTCTCATCGCCAGCCATAATTTAGTTTTAAGATGTCGGCGAAAAAATGGACTGCAGCACTATTTTATTTATTTATTCCTCCCTTCCTTGCCTACTATATATACTATAATATAAGTTTTCAAAACTAACTGCTTTTATCGAGCAAACGCAAAAGAAAAAAAAAATGTCTTTTGAACCAATGCATCATTTATTAAAGGGGAGTGTCCCGCGGGTACAAGGATGCTCAGTAGAAAATTTCTTGGAAGTTCCTCCCGGCTAGGTCCGATAGTTTTCCTGACCAACAATGGAAGCAGTTCCTGATGCTGTAGAGAATGTCGTAGGATTGAACGTTCTACTCGCATAAACCACAAACAGTCATCTATCTCTAAAACAAAACCCTCATTACCTGGAATCAAACCAATCCCCAATCAGGGTCTCTGGTAGTACAAGCATATGGAATTCATGGAAGGAGTTAAAATAAAATCGAAAATAAAAAGATATAGATAATTTTTACATAAAAAATATAAATAACAACATCAAAGTTATTATATTTTATTAAAATTAATAATTATTATTTAATTAATAATCAATACTCAAAATAATTATAATTAATAATAAATTAGAAAATAATTGAAATAATTTATTTTCATAAGAGTTGGCCTAATTAATCCCTATACGGGATGACTATTCTATATTTACGCAGCTGGTCAAGGCTGAGCGGTATCAAACCGGTATCGTTAACTGTATGCAAAGCAGTCTCATAAGTAAAAAAAAAAACTGTACTTATCACTTAACTTTTATGGTCTTTATAAATATTTATATACTGTTAATAGTTTAAAGCCAAGAAGGAAATATATGGGAACGCATCAATAGGACAAATCTGTATCATATCTATCTGAAAATTCATGAGTAATATTATGAAAATAAAATTACTAGACTAATCACAAAATTGAAATGAATAAACCAAATACAGAAGAAAATAAAGATATAAACTTCTATTCCAAAATGCATACCTAAAATATATTTTCTTTTATTATATTTACTTCAATAAGAATTAAGAAATTTCGAAACTTACTTCCCAGCTCTACATTCAATGAAGGTGACATTTATCTCACACACAGATTAACTAACTCTATACATACCTGTAAAAAAAAAAGAAATGCAAACGGTAAAATTAAACGAAATAAAAATTTTAAAAAATACATATATAATATTGTACGAGCTTAAATATATATATATATATATATATATATATATATATATATATATATATATAAAGACAACAAAAATAAACCTTTTCTATTTCAAAATCAACTTTTGATTTATTTTAACTCTTCAGAAAAGAGTCTATTATGTCTCTTATGTCGAACATTTTTGAAAAGAAAACATAAAGCTGAAGTTGGATTTGAATTTGAAATTATCGACTTTGATTTGAAAAAAAAAAGATAATATGAATTCAAAAAACTTCAATATGACCAGGAAACGTAAATAAATCTATATGTAAGCATAGGTTGTTATTTAGAATCCGAAACATTTTGTATCCAAAATCAGCTTTAATAATGACAGGTCATTAATATGATATTTTACTCAGATTATAATTATAATAGGTTGGTTCCTGACGAAATAAATAAATAATCTCGTAACGTAATTATTTTTAACTTACATTTTATTCTATCTTTAAATGACATAGACTCTATGAGTATTCAAAAGACTCTGAAACGAATAAGAGTAAATCGAATAGTTCATAATGAGAAGTAGATAATTCTAATGATCCAGTACCTAAATACCACTTGAGAAGTTTGGTCCTTTTCTAATTCTAATACATATCCTACCGAAGGAATTAGGTAGTTCAATGCATAATTCTTATTTATTTATTTCTTGTTATCATTAGAAACATTACAAGATAAAACCAGAAAAAAAAGATATTATTGAAGAAAATTGGTTCAGGTGGTACGTATCTTAAGAATTAAAGAAGCAAGTGTGGTAAGAAACACACATGAAGGAAAACCGGAAGATGGAGACCGAAGGAAAGGCCTATGAAGAAAGAAATGAAAAAAACCAACGACAAGAGATTTTTTTTTTTTAATTCAGGATATTTAAAACAATATTCATATAAAAATACATCTAGTAAATGTGAACAGATGAATATGACTATATGAAAAGACTTGTTGTTAAAGTACACATTTGTAGCACTCTAATAATATATTTATATTAGGAGATCAGATCACGGAGTCACCTTCATTTCAGACTCCTCGGAGGGGTTATCAGAAATCGAAGGAGAAACAAGGTAAGGAACGAGAGGGTTTGGATGGTTCTGAAGTTTATTATGGAAGGATATGTATCTGGTTAAATGGAAGAAAAAAGGTATTGGGCCAAATCGGAAAAATAAGAAACATTAAGGCCGTTATGGATCATTTTATTAGTGACAATTAGTGTTGTCCAAATGGGAGACCAAGACTCCAGAGTATTGATTTTGGAGTCATCTATTAGCTTATTACTATAGCGATATTACTGTAATTATTGGTTATACCAATTCTTTACACACATTAACTAAAATTGTCAAGTATTAGTGAGTATTTAGCCTTAATTTTTATTAACAAAAACGATGTTTTTTTTACCAATCTTGGTATTGGTCTTGCAACAGTTAAGCGGCCTTGGTCCTGGTCTTGCAAAGTGCAAGACCAAGACTTATTTTGGACAACACCGGTACAGTGGAAGGAGCTTTGAGAATTTTACAAAGGATTGGATAGGAGAGCAATTCGATGTGTTTTCTAACAAGAGAGATATAGATTAAGAACTTAACCTCTCGGCTCTGGAAATAAACTCTTAGATTATGTTTTACGATCTAGATCATCGCAATAAGATGCAGTAGGTAAGATGATTTTTTTTAAAAAAAGGACTGAACCTTATAAAAATGCTAAAGAAAAGTCGAGACTCTTTTGTTGAATCACGATAAAGACAATACTGAATTCTCATATTGCATACAAACGATCCTAAGAGAGTCTGAGAGACGTCCATACGCATTTTAATCTTTGATAAGCCAACATGAAATGCAATAATACGATTTTTTCGTAAAAGGTATTTCTACAGTTAGAATAATAAGCTGTAACTTACATAATTAAAATAACCAAAAATAAGATGATTAGCGTTCTTTCAATAAACAATAAAAAATAATTACTAAAATATCTTGTTCATAAATTTTCAATTATTGATAAGGGAATGTTATGCGGCATGGTATCTCTGAAGCGCCCTACCGCGGCCAATCGTTTATGAAAAGAATTTTCTCTATTGGTTTTTGCACTCGAAAGTTGGCACACAAAAATTGTAGGACAAAAATAGTAAAATATTTTATCAAACAATCTAAGTAATGATAAAAAAAAAATCTGTGTCACCCATAGCACACCATTCCGCTTAATTACTATTATAAAAGACTCAAATTAACCAGAAACGTTGAAAGATCCACACCTTTAAAGATAGATGAACTTTTTCGGCCTAAAATAACGTTAAAGACTGACTAGGCGTTTCTATTATTTTATGGAAATAATAGAAACGTGAATTGTAGGAATAATTTATATATACATATATTATAAAAAGAAGACACCGTGTTTATATCAAACAATTGCTGATATTTAATTCAGTCAGCGAGTGCTCAAAGGGAGTTTAGAGGAAGGAAATAGAAACAATAGTTGAACTTGGGACATTTTTGTACAAGTAAACAAATTAAAAATTCTCACTTCTAGAATGTAGGTAAGATGTGGCGGGTACCCAGAAGGTCACTTCTGACGGTTATTCCCTTATATCGAGGAGACTATACGCCCTAGCTATAAGTAAATGGAGTAGTATGATTATAGGATTATAAACTAGGTTTATAAATGGAGATACATGTCCGCGATTCAAGCAGTTCATGGAAATCGATGTGAACAGCTCTGGATGACCTTCAGCTCAAAGAAGAAGAGTAAAACCAGCCACAAGATGGAGGGTGTTGAGCTATACATTGTAGGCTTATAGAAAAAAAAAAACATAGTTTGTCTTATTTTTTCTATGTAACTTTTTTAGTTCATTTTGGGCTACTTTTTATTTTACTTTTTGTCTATATTCATAGACTATGTTACTTGCTGTGTGTGCGTTCTAATTTTCTGGTTTTAAAACTTTGGCATTCGAATATCATCACTTTATTCTTTTTTTTTTTTGCCTATAAATTTCAGAAATTGTCTTATATCGGTTTTACCGAAATATGTATATATTGTGTAATTGTAATTGTGTGTATTACTATATTATAGTATTTATATTGTTTATGCTGTGTAATATGAAAACGATTTTGTAATGAAGTGCTATGTCCAAAAAAGGATTGGTGAGTATGCTGTGTATCGAGCAACCATATATATAGTAAGACAGCACTGCTTTAAATAATGTATTTCTCTCTCTCTCTCTCTCTCTCTCTCTCTCTCTCGCTAACTTAGAGAACCATCTTCAGAATAGTGAGAGGTAAAAGTTATTCAACCACAGAAACGGGAGTTTTCAGTAAAATATTTCATGGAACAATGATGGGTTAATACCGGTAAAAAAAATTCATCAAAACAAAAGAATCGTTACAATACAATTCACTTAGACCATCCCGTAATATAAAACAACATTCTTAAACCTACTTCAATAAATAAAAATAAATGTTGTGAAGATATAAAATAAGAGTAATAAAGGATTTACAAAAGAAGGGAGACGAGCCAAAAAGAGGCTAAACTAGGCTGTTGGAGGGGCCGACATCCTCTTGCGAGTGCGAGAGCCTGGAACTTCGCCAACAATATTGAGAGCTGCTTATCAGCCCCATCCAGGCCGTCTCATACACCAATCCTCGCCACCTTCACAGATAGTGATTTAGTCTTCAAAGGTCGATGTTTAGGAATGTTTACTAATTAGGCAGATATCTAATAATAAAGTTTAACTTATTTTTACGAGTATAGTTTCTGTACTATATAATTAAAATTAGTATCAGGTTACTACACAATATTAATAAGTAATTACCTAAGATCTGAGGATGGAAGGTTTGTCGAAAGAGGGGGGGAGGAAGGATAGGAAAACAACAAAGAGAGTAAACGGATCATTATTAGAACATTGACAGACTGCAGGAATTCGTATGTTACTAAATAGATCTTTTATTATACAGATCATTTAAAATATATTTTCCAAAAGATACTTTAAATATGTAAATATATCTGTTTTAAACATTATTTAAGTAAAGACAGAAGAATTTAAACGCAGCAATCGGTAGTACTGAAGCTAGAAAAGACACATATTCTCCGGTATTGACTTTGGCTCAAGTATTAAATATGTATTTAAAATATGGTCTAGTTAAAACATTTCGGTAACAAATAGGGTAATCTGTCCTTAATGTTTAGGTGTAGAATTTATGAATACTAAAAATTTGTTATAGAATAAAAAAAATTTAATGGTGAAAAGATCGTTGACTGAAATACAAAATACAATTGAAATACAAACAGTAAAATACATTTTAAAAAATCACCTTTACTGTGACTCCCAACCAACTTCTAATAAAACAGTTCATAGTTTATAAAACTCTGTTTAATATTGACTGTTTTAAAAAAAAGTTTTAATTTTTAATTGTTTGTCAAAACAACGAAAATGCAGGGAGGTGACGTAATGTTTCTCCACCGTCCCAGTATGATACATTATACATATGTGTATATATATATATATATATATATATATATATATATATATACATATATATTGATGGGTAACCGTGTGGTAAATCTAGAAGAAAATTGACCAAGAAATAGAAATAACATCATTCAACAAATAGTTAACAGTCATTTAAAGTTATTTTTAACCGGCTACCGGTATATCTTTTTAATTAATTATATAATAAGTGCAAATTGAGTTATTTTTTTAATTAAATTTATTTTATGGTATTCGATATTTTCATGGCATCACAAACCAAATGCACTATGACAAGAATGACAATTTTTCATAGTGGAACTTGTACAATATTATTGACAGCAGATAGAAAAACCAGAAACGGTTAAATTATACGGCACATTTGATAGTGATAGCAACCACTTAGGTTCGTTTTTTTGTTTTTTTATTGCGGTTATTACAAAAAGTTAATCGTAATTCATTTAAATTTTTATAATTAAAAATATTATGTATCGTCAACTATGGCCTTGACGTCTCGAAAAATCGTAACACAGAAATTATTCAATGGATGAAGTCAATTAATTTCTCAACTGTCTTTCAGTCCAGTGACGCGGCTGGAATAGAAGTGCTGGGATCTTCTAGAGTCTCTTGGTCAACTATAAATATTGCATATAGGTTTGAATGAGTTTCAGATGAATTTTATTTATTTTGTTTGTACTTTTCAGTATCTACGGATTTTTTAACCATTATCTATTTATATAAACCCTTTAATTTGTGAAGTCATATATTTTTTATTTTTATCATTATACTTCCTTTATCACTCCATATTATTATTGTATACTTTGTTTATTTATTTTTTCTATTTGTTCTTAATTAATTTCATTTATTGCTCTTGTATTTATATATTGTATAAGTAGATACTTAGACATTTAAGTATGGCCTTAACTGTGGCAGATTTTGTTATTATTGAATAAATAATATATAAACAAAATTAATTTCTCTTTGGTAATAACACACTGACGAATATTCACAAAAACATGAATTTACGTATTTATCTTTATATCTCTCTATAATTGTTTCTATTTGTAATAATTCCTTTATTTTATTCAGCATTAAATATGTTATTTACTCGAATTATTTAAGGGTAAGGTTAGATTATTATTTATAGTTTATTAATTATTTAAGGGTATTATAGAAAAATAAAATAAAACATAGCAGAATGAAATAAATTTGTTTTCAAGTATTATTATTATTATTTTTTTCTAAATTTATAAATAAACAGTAATAAATAAATATGTTTAATACAAACATTTTTTTAGAAATTTCTTTCATAATTGTATTTAATTATCCATGTTTTAATATTGTCCATTGTGTCTCAAGGGCGTATACTTGGACTTAAATTAGACTGGTCAAGAGGTGAAAACAAGTTTATAATGGCAACAATTTCTTGACAAAACCAACAAGAGAAGGGTAAAGGGTGAACTTCGAGGTCCTCTATAACCAGAGTTATAATAATATGTGAATTAATATAATGCATTCAAGTGAAGATTAAATATATGTAAATGGATTTCGCTAGAATGTTTGATTATAACAATCTGCAATGATTCTGTTCGGTCTAGATATTAGGCCATTCAATTATATGTCAAGAAATTGCATGATTAAGAACGATCTAATTGATAACGAAAATGTGAGTACCTACTCGAACAAGTACTTTGAGATTCAAGTTGAGTCCCGAGAACAGTAGTCGGAGATATAATTTAGAGGCAAGGGACCGATGATATAAAGATAAATCCCCAATGGTCTATTTCAATTAGGAAGGGAACAATATAATCGCCAACCAACTATTGCTGCTTTTATCTGATCAATAAACTGATATCTTTATAGAGCTGCGGTCGGGGCGTGTCTAAGTTCACAGCCTTACAGGTATTATTATCTCGTCATCTCACCACTGCCACCGTAATAGAGATTAAAAAAATCTTTTAATCGGAAGGGAAAAAATATAGATCGCTACCCAGATAAATATATAAATGTAAGATAACAGATAACCAAGAATAGGAGTATTGTATCAGGAATTTACACAAACAGAAAACGAATCAGAAAATTTATAAAATTAGAATCAAAATTTGAATAGATAGGTTTTTATTTTAAGGTATTAAAATATGTATAAACTCCTTAATTTTGGGCATGGAATGAATTAAAATCAGTATCGGTATGACTGGAATCTTTATTTTCATTTTTTTTTTCCCGTTACTGCAGAACTAGAACTTTTTCTCTTGAAATTTATCAAGTAAATATTCATGTTAAAAAAACACAACAGTATTTTATGATTAAAATATGTAACTTTCGTATTCCACCCTCATTAAATGGCCAATTACGGCTTTTATGATTAAGGATTAAAATTGCGATTATGACTGGAAAAATACCGAAGTCCCAGGGAATGTATTTTTATAAATAAAATAGTAATATACAACATTTTAATTATTGTGAAAGTATAGAGAAAAAAGGAAAAACGCGGCACATCCTACGATCCGAAAATATTTTAAATAGTCCATGCCATAATCTAACCAAATTATAATTATCATGAATTTTATGATACTGTTTTGCATTCCAGTCTTTACGAATTCATTATCTTTCCCCATCACGATGTATTTTTTCTGACAATTTAATGTATTTAACAAAAAGCATAATTGAAATTCTTATTTTTAATTATAATATACATTTTAGCTGAATACTTTTATTGGTTATAGAAATTTTAACAAAATGAAATTTAAATAAGTTCAGCGAATGTTAATTAAATCTGCCATCTCTAATTAAAGTATTAAATAAAACCTGCCTTCAAAATTGCTTTGAAGCTGAAACTATTACATAAATTGACATTTTTATATTATGCCATGCAACCAATTTATATATAATATATATATATAAATATATATATAATATATATATAATATATATATATATATATATATATATAATATATATATAGAAAGAGAGAAAGAACGAGAGAGAAAGAAAATAAATATTTGTAAGGAAAACATAGGTTGAAAACTATTTTAGTACTTTAACAGGGAATTTTAGTTTACACAACAAGAATGTTTATTTTTTATTTTTAAATAAGCAGTTACAATATAATAGATGCAACAAACACGGATTTGATAAAATAATATTAAGGTATGTAAGTTAATTTATAATAGTAGACTATTAGTTAAGATCGTCATCTACAAAAGAAAAGTGGTCGAAAAACAATAGAAAGAACATCCTGTGATTTTTTATGATATCGGCAAGGGATACAGCTTGCCGATATCATAAATAAGCTCGATATCATAGTAGCTTCTATGATACCCTGGAATAACACAATCTTTGGAAAATCATGACTGAACTAGGGGTTCAGTAACGTAAAAGATCATTGGACAACTAGAATCATGATGAAGGTGTATCATAAACAAATGATCGTAACACAAAAAGAAGTATCGGAAGACATTTAAATTCAAAAGAGCACGCGGCAGAGACATAGACTCTTGCTGATGCTCTTTAACTTAACGCTGGAGAAGTTGATACGAACATCACATAAAAATGGAAGGGTGCCCATCGGAATAAATAAAAAAATTCTTGGATATGCAGATTATATAGCTTTCCTGTTACATAGCGATCAAGAGTACTTTTAGACATTTGCTATGATTCGAGAAAAGAAACAGAACAAATTGGCCTACAAGTAAATAAAGATAAATTAAAATATGCGATAGTAAGCCTCAATGACTTCATAGAAGAAATAGGCAAATACTGTTGCCCAAATAAGATACCCAACTGAGTTTGCGAGAGAGCAAACTCAGTTTGGTCATGGTCTTGGTCTTGTACAAGAGTCTCACAACAGTCTTACAGTCCTGTACTTTGTAGATAGGAGAAACCTAACTAAACGTGAATGAAAAATTAGAGGAATTAAATGTAAAACTATATTGGTTATACCAATTATTTACATATAGTAACTAAGATTGTCGAGTATCAGTAACTATTTTGCCTTAATTTTTTATTAAAAACATCGATTTTTTTTACCAGTCCTGGTCTTGGTCTTGCAACAGTTAGGCGGCCTTGGTCTTGGTCTTGCAAAGACCAAGACCGATTTTGGGCAACACTATAGGCAAGCATAAAACAAACACAAATTGAGCTTCCTTCTTCCTTTCAAAGGTAGTGAAATCACGATATATCACTAAAATTTTCAGATTAAGTGTATAATACTAAGATAAAGAAACTTGAGATATACGGTTGCGATACTTCGACAATAACCATGAAAGATTTGAAAGGAAAATCTTCCGCAAGATATCCGGAACAATCAGGCAAGAGAGTACTAAACCAACGCTTGGAGGAGAAGGGCCAGTAAAGAATTTCTTACTGAAATTGGTCAATCACAATCCCATGATTAAAGGCAAAGAGATTAAGATGGGAAATTGATTTAAGATCCGAAAGTAAAACGAGCTATTCATCATGAAGCCTTAGCGCAACAATGAATGACTAAATAGTAAGCAAGAGACCACATTGGAGGCTATAAACCAGATCGAATAACCAAAGATACTGTAGAATGACATGCAGATAACTGGATAGCAACAGCCTAAGGCAGGCAGAGATGGAGAAGGATGAGCTGTGAAACAAGCTGAAAAAAAAGTTTGAACTACGTTGTAAAACGTTATAAAGCTCATATTTAAACGAGTTTATTCAATCCTGGAACGGAGGATATCAATTACTGTTTGAGGCACTGAATTCATTTTATTAACAAATCAGTTTCGCAAACATTTGAATTGATTAAGTTTGGATGAAAGTAATTTTAATTTTTTTTATAACTGGAAAAAATATCACAAATAAATTACAAAGACGAGAAAATATTGAGACCAGTTTCCCCGCCGGTCCTCATCAAAGAGTTGTGGTTATTGAACGACTACTGCTCCAACGGGTTTCAAGTCTTCCAAAAACGAGAACTCATTTCCAAACTGCCTCTTATCGGGGAGTGATTTCAAGTTTTCTTACGAATCGAGTTTCGAATAAAAGTTTTGAACGCAAAAATAAAAGACGATGTTTCGATTCCAATCCGATTTTCTATAAAGTAAAAATAAGAAAATATAAATGTTTTTGAAGTGAAGTGAAAACTTCTTTAATCGCGTTTAACACTTTTTATGTGGAGAGTGAATTAGATTGAACCGTCAGATCTCCGATATTTAACGTTCGAGTAAAGTAACGCTGGAGTCGATTAATGGAAGTGTTTTCGTATAATGATTAAAATAAATCAGAAACTAAAAATCGGAATTGCATAATGTAAGGGAGGGAGTTGCTCAGCTTTTCATCCTCTCAAAATGTATCTTAACGTGACGCCGTGATAGAGAGGCAAAAAGGGAAAAAAATTGACCAAAACCAAATGATATTATGGAAGCTATTGACTAAAATATCTCAGAAATTATAAATCGGACCTGCATACTGTAAGTGAAGGATACGTTCAGCATTGCATTCTCTTTTTAATGAGCTATTATTTACAATTTAATATTACATATTATCAATCTCACCTTGTTGATGTTTTCTCTTCTATCGTATGGTCTAAAGCACCTTAATTTTTTTACAACTCTCTCATCTCTCATCCAAAGCGGTTTTAGTCTCCTCCTCATGTTCTGAGGTATGTCAGCTGTGGCCATGTCTCTTATTAATCTGTTATTATGTCCGTTTAAATTTGTGTAAAATCGTTGATATAGGATCGTTATATGTCTGTCAACAGTTGGAAGGCGGAGGTCAGTATGTAGAGATTTGTTAGTCACGTACCAAGGAGCTTTTGTTATGAGTCACAATAATTTTGATTGGAACGTTTGAAGTTTTTGTAGGTGGGTCTTTTTAGCAATACCTTATATTTGTGATGAGTACGTCCATATGGGTTTAAGTGGTCCGCTTAGCGCATTGAGACCTTCATTTAAGTTCCGAGGGCTTAGAAAAAAATCTTGTTCTATAAATGATAAATCAATTGTGAAAAGAGGTTCCTAAGAGAAAAAAAATGCAATAAATGTTGTAGTGACCTCTTGCGTGAGAAATTCTTAAAATTAAACTCTATTTTCATATTACATCAGCAAAGAAGATGCAAGAACTAAATTTAATAACAACCTAATAGAGCAGTATGCTACCATTTTGTTTTTTAATTGCAGAGCATTTTTTGTCGTTAAACAAATCGTCAATAACCCAACCGTAATAATCAGAAATAACATCAAAAGAAAAAATAAGTCAAATGCAAAGTAGTTTTTTCACGTGACAAGGATAAGATGTTATTCCATTCAATCTTAAGAAAAAACAAATAACACAAAATCAAAGTACACATATATAAATATCATAAGGATTTTTTATATATTTTGCAGTCCTTTTTACACACAAATGAATTAGTTTTATTCCTAACAAAAATGTCTACGGGTATTCTTCGGTAAACATGCCTAAATTAATGTGGAAAATATCTTTTTAAAGAAAACACATACATTTTTCCGTCCTCCGCTGGCTTTTAATACCAGTGAAATGGTTGAGGAAGAAGCGCAGGGATTTCCTGAAGGCTTGCTTTCCCTCCACATGTGGAGGGATTAGTATGGTTCGGAGTTCCCATGGCCGACTGTAAATAGTATAAATAGGTATGCCTGCATCTAAGATGTTTATTTTCATTACTTTTTTTTTTTTAAGATAATTTTAATTCTATTTTATTCATTTATTTTCATTCTATTATTACAATTATTTATATTTTCTTCCATCACTATGATATTTTATTTTGTTCTTTTATAGCTTTATATTATTTGAAATTAGCTTTTTTTTTTTTAATTTGTAAATATGGTGTGAATGTGCTCTCAGAACTCTATTATAAATGTCCTTTATTGAGACAGATTGTAATATTTATCAATAAACAAATAATCAACCAACATTTTTCCGTAAAGATTTTATGTTACTCTAAAGACTGATTTAATGGCAGAGAAGTTACTAAAGCATTAAATATAATTTCTGCCTCATGTTGGTATATTTATTCCAGAATAAAACATAATTGTTAATATCACAAGTTACATATATAAAAACAACTTTGATGATGATAGTGTATTTGAAAATGTTGCAAATAAAATAAAACAGATGTTTGTTGGCTAGAAAAGTATTTCAATCAAATTTCACGCTACGCGAATAGTAAATACAAATATTTTTTGAATATCATGAAAGATAATAATAGGATCAACATTTTTCAAAAGAGAAGAATTGTTAAATGACTCCCGCCTCCTTATCTTCTCCGATCCCCCCTCCCTCCCCTCCAAATAATTGTACAAAATCACTATACTAATAAGAAACAATAATAAATAAAAAACAATTAAACAGCAGTTATAACATGTTGTCATAAATACAGTTGAGATCTTTGATTTTTAATAAGCGTAGACAAAATATATTTATGTGTATAAATTCGCTCAAATTGTTGTTGACAGGTTTGCGTCAGCTTCGTATTTATTATATAATATTAAATAAGAAAATATATTGTGAATAAATATGTCTATTTGATTCTATATAGATGGAGGACTGGATGAGGGTTATGGTAGTGAGGACTGGTTCCTAACCCTTCTATTGTATGTTACTGAGAAAGACTCTGTATGATTCTGTACTTGAAATAGACCAATGCTCTGTATTCGAGTCAGTCCCCTGTCACACCGACAACAGAAGACTGATAAAATTATAGATTTATTGTACAGCTGTTTTTATTAAACAATCAAAAAAATAATGATAAAATATTTTTGGTTAACCTCACAGATGTAAATGAAAATATTATATTATTGAAAAAAGATTTGACCTCCATTATAATGATAATAAATTTATTCTTGTGATTTGATGTTCTATTAAAACAATCGGTTAGCTTATTTCCAAAGTGAACCTAATTGATTTTTTTTTTAAATCGATAGATCACATAGATAAATAAGAAATCCGATGGTGATTTTTTTTTTTTTTTTTATGTGAAAATAACTTTATTTCTGAAACTGGCCATTTTTCAAAAAAATAAAATGAAAATTGCATTTCTTGAGAATCAAAAAAAAAAAAAAAAAAAAAAAAAAAAAAAAAAAAAAAAAAAAAAAAAAAAAAAAAATGAATAATTAAAAGATAAATATTTTACTCGAATGAAAATTATAAATAAATTCATTTTATTGTGAATAATTCACAAAGCGAATTATATAGTAGTGTGTTTTAAGCTATTTATTTCTTTTTACTGTCCATTTTTGTCAATCATAAGCTTGACTGATATAAATTTTACATGGAATTTTAAGAGTTATTTAAAAAAGTACGGAATAATAAATTTGGTAAATATAGAAACAATGTATCTATAATATAATGTATTAATTTATAATGGAATGCATTATATCTATAATGGAACGATAAGCATTGCCAGGCTGAACAAGCAGAACTACTTATAAATAAAACATTTTTATGCTCATATCGTCACTTTAGAAAACTATCTTACAGGCTATGAAAATGATTCATAAAATCCTGTATGGGATTTATGTTCTCAAATAGAGGAACAGCTATTCATTCCGAAGAAATATTCTTCTGTTCTGAAGAATTAGTTTGAATTTTCATATCAGGAGGTGTGGCGGTGTGGCCGAATGGGCTAACGCGTTGTGCACAGCACCACCGTTGCACGGCAACTTGATATATAATAAATGATATAAACATAGTCATGAGTTCGCGTCCCGGGGCCAAGGCATCTTTTAAATCCACACCCATACCCCCTGGCCCGGGAAAACCCCGTTTCAACCCCGTTAAAATTTATCATCAGTCAAGCTTATGATTGACAAAAAAGGACAGTAAAAAGAAATAAATAGTTTAAACCACACTACTATATAATTCGCTTTGTGAATTATTCACAATAAAATTAATTTATTTATAATTTTCATTCGAGTAAAATAGTTATCTTTTAATTATTCTTTTTTTTTTTTATTCTTAAGAAATGCAAGTTTTATTTTATTGTTTTGAAAAAATGGCCAGTTTAAGAAATAAAATTATTTTCACATAAAAAAAAAATCATCGGATTCTTTATTCATCTATGTGATCTATCGATTAAAAAAAAAATCAATTACGGTTCACTTCGGAAATAAGCTAACCAATTGCTTTAATAGAACATCAAATCCCCTGGCCCGGGAAAACCCCGTATAGTCTTAACGGCGAGGAAGGGGAGGACCCAAAAAAACAAAAAAAAAAAATATATCAGGAGGCAAATACGCAGTAAAAAATCTTAGTAAACAATATAGTCCTGATTGAAAATCGTTCTAAACTTCTTATTATCATTCTGCAATAATGTTAAAATATTTGGCGAGTAAGGGTGTTAAAGCGTTGCCCGCTTAATCATTCTCGAGCCTAGCAGCATCAGTTCTCTCTCGGCCTGGGAGAGTTGAAATTTACTTCGTAACGGATCCACGGAAATGATCTCGGTCTTCTCTCTCTGGTTAAGTTTGATTATACATCTAGAATAACATTTTCCCTTTCTCCGGTATGCCAAACGATACTTAGGCAGAGGTTAAAGGAAAAAAAAAAAAAAATTGTCCGTCAATATAACCCTATTACATATAACCTAATAATAATAATATAAAGTAAAATTGGTTGTTTTTTTTTTTTTTTGTCTTGAAACATTTACGTCTATTGCGCTCGATAACTAGACGACATTTTGATACCGTCAAGTTTAAATAAGTAGTCTTATGACAGATAAATCAATTTTTGGAATAAATTTGAATTTAATATATTGGATTTACGTGATATATTTTCATACATACATTGCTTACATACATACATGGTTTACATACCATTGAATTAATTAATACTGAATAAAAATTGTGTGGATTTTTTTTTAGTATAGGTATAACCTAATTAAGTACACTATAGTACGCGTCAGAGGGGCAGAGGTCTGGAGTCCGTAGATCAGTCAATGCTTTCAGTCACTTTCATACAAGAGCCTTTTCAGGATTCTTCCAGAAGCGATCTTAGATATTTTGGATCAATTTTGGTAATTATAAAAAAACAATGTTCGAACTAGATTGAGACCAGTTGCATGTGCAATACACGTATGGGGAGGAGTTCCTTAATCTCTAGGTAACGCATCCGAAATTCAACAAGACGTTTTTCACCGTAGGATTTTTTTTACTAGTAAGCAGACGTTTTTTATATCTTCCGTTGAAAACCCAGTTAATACGCCCTAATAATTTAAAATTTATTCAACATTCAACAATATTAAACAATAGAAATGTAGTACCGACATTCGGGAAAGGACAATAATTAGAGTAAATGCGAATGAAATGAGACAAGTAATGGTGTTGTTTTTTGCATTTGGTGTACAGAAAATTAATGAAATTATAATATAGAAATATGCTTTCATAGATAAAAAAAAATTGGTTTGTATTTTTGATGATTTGTGAATAAATTAGCGGAATTAATTCGGAAAGTCGTCGAATGTTGAATAAGTTTTAAAGTCCTTGAAGACATCATATGTAAGAACATTGAGTGCCCTTGAAAAATACTACTACAGTAGCTAAATATACGCATATATTACGCTTTTTCATACTAGTAAGATGACGTTTTTTATATCTTCTGGTGAAAACCCATATATAAATTAGCTGTCAGAAAAATAATCTTTGATAAACTTATTCTTTACAAAACACCATGAATTGAGACTTTTTTTTTTTCAAAAGACACATATTTGAAAAGAATATTAATATACCTTGGGCCAAACCAAGGTACAATATATTACAGTGACCGAAGATACGATGGTATTAATTCATGTTTTAGAGTTTATTTTTTTAGCAAATTCTATAATGCTTGCATTCCAAAGAAGCTAAATAGATTACTATACACAAACTGACTAAAATTTTTGAGTAAATTTATATAACTTTTTGATAAAAAAGAATACTACATTGAGTAAAAATAAATTACATTTCGAACAGTTAAACACACTATTAGCTATTATCTAACAACAAAGCAGAACCATCGAATTCAGGTGAAAAGGGTGTGCATCCTACTCAATGCCGGCAGGCAAAATTCTGAATTTTCCTCAGAGGAATTTCTTATTCTTAAGATGGTCTAAAGTTCATTGTGGTCCAAGATACGCGTATTCATCCTATTTATTGGAATCGCAACAAAATCACGATAACATTTAATTACGAATTGGTTGTGCCTCAAAGCGGAATGATGGGGTTGATAGAGATGTCGATAGAGATGCTAAAGATTGCTAGTGCTATAGGTATATAACCTCTCGTCCTTGTTATTATGATTACTATGATTACTAATAACTAGACAAAATACTATGTACAAACTATTTACTATACTTTACGTTATTTCAATAACTCTTATTAGAATAAACTTAACATCTACCGAAAATTTTTAGAAATCATAGCATTAAAAACTACGAAACCTTTTATTTTTAAAACAAACAAAATTAAAAAAAAAATCTTATCAGCGAAAGACGCAACCTTGTCTTTTGTTTGTAATTGTAAAGGTGTCATTGAATTTTTTTTTATTAAGGCTATGTAAACAATAATCAGACATCAAACATATTGCATATCTAATACAGCGAATTTTCAATGAAGATAAGCTGCTGCTATTTCTGCTAACGAGATTGAATTTGAAGTCTCATCACAGTTGATTTAGTACAAGGAGAAAAAATATTGACAGTTTCAGAACATCTAGATAAACTTGTTATTTATTTATAATCATAACATAAACAAATGTTCAAGGATTTTCGAGACACATGCAGAAAAAAAAACATTAATTAGATACATATATTGCATAAATAATGATTAGTTAGAGGATAAAACCAAAGTAGGTGGTACGTAATTTATAAGGCTGTGTAATAAAATATGATAATTATTCAGATCCACAAAAATAAATTTCATCAGGCAGTAATAAAATTAATAAATCAAAAAGAGTACATAAAAAAGTGATGTTATATATGTATATCAAGACAAACATGTTAAATCTAAAGATATTAACGAAGCGTAAAAAAAAGTAGTTTAAATCGTAAATGGAGAATTCAATGTCAAAATGAAACCAAATACACAATTAATAAATCGACGTTAAATATAAACATAAATTAATTTTATCGAAATAATTGAAGCTCCAACAATAATACATCAGTAGCATTAATTTCGCCTAAAATGTCGTACTTATTAAGACGAAGACTAAGACAGCATGACTTTTGGAAGACCAAGATCAAGACTGGTAAAAAAAACATCGTTTTTGTGAATATGAATTAAGGCGAAATAGTTACTAATACTTGACAATTTTTGTTAATATATGTAAAGAATTGGTGTTACAAATATATTTTTGCATTTAAATCTTCCAATTTTTCATTCCGGCTTAGTTTGATTTTCACTACCTGAAAAATTACAGTAATATCTCTATACAGTAATAGGCTAATAGCAAGACTGTTGCGAGACTCTTGTACAAGATCAAGATTGGATGCGCAAGACCAACACTTGTCTTGGTCTCACATTTGGCCAACACTAACCTCATATCTATATAAATTTTAAGTTTTTATTCTTGATCCGAAACGTCTAAAAATAAGATCACCTAAAGAAGGATAGCTGACATTAAACTGTTAATGAGGTAAATGCCTCTGATATATTAATAATAATATCCTACAAAATGAATTAGCATGTATGCCAGATGTAATTAAGATTGAGGATAGGTCAACTGAGCGAAGAAGGCACTGTGTTTCTATGCTCAAAGTATCGAGTTCGAGTCCAGGTATGACAGATAATTATTTATTCTATTATATCAGCCATGGATCGACCCTGAGGTCGCGGCCCCTCTTAGGATGAATTAAGAGGAAATATTTGGCACTTGAACTTGAGCGTGATCTCGGTCAAATCTCCTCCTTGCACAATCTTAAGAAACAATACTAAACTCTAGATCTTCCATGGGTTGTAGTGGTCCAGGAAAAAAATTAAATAAATTTATGGAAATCCTGAGGATGATTGACAATATTCAACCACAAAATGATTTAATTTTAAAAAATACTAATCTCCTAAAAATTTTATAATCATCTACCTTGAATTTCGACTTGTTAGTCGTTTTCCTCATGGTGTCTACACGCAACCCTCACATATAAATAAGTATTTAATGAACCAATTTGAATTTTATATAACATGATATTTGCTCATGGATTTATTATATACGTACCTTCCATAGGTGGATGGATGAACTGATTTACTGAACTCACTCAAGGTGATCAAGACAAGCGTCGGAAAATTGAACTGCCAGATACAAAATGAGCAAATACGGTAAGATGACCTACATACGCTATGATAATATTATCTCAATTCAATGACATTCCCTATCTCTCAAATGAAACAGATTGCATAAGATGAACTTATATATATAGTACCCTAAATCGGGTGCATTGTAAACAAATTAAAGTTTCAAGGTTCTTTAAGTATTTGTTTGAGAACATAATTCAGAGATGAATGATAGTTGACAGTAGCCATTACTATGTAATGACAACTTTGTACATACGTCCTTATATATACGATTTAATGAAAATTTATATTTTAGTTGCTTGGCAATAATAACTTCCAGTTGTTAACAATTCGAGTATATTTTTAATGTTACATGTTAACAGGCTAGTTTACGTTTCGGGACCTTTATTCCCATCTTCAGAACTGCAATTCCAATACTCTTGTGGACGCAAGGCTAAAAATTTTTTAAGTTACAATATTGTGCTTGTTACATTACATATTTGTATTATATTTGTTACAATGAATTTGTAATTTATTGTAAAAAACAATTTGTAAATGTAAATTTGTAATGTAAAAATCCAAAAAACATAAACACAACAGCCTTAGCACATCACAGTATAAAACTACAGTATAAATTTAACTTTAACAAACCACAGATAATAGGCATAGAACCAAAAAACACCAATAGAAAATTACTTGAAGCAATACACATTACAAAAAACAACAGAACAACAGGCAACTATAAAACAGACATTAAACATTTAGGAAGCCATTATACAGACATATTGAACAAAATTAAAATTTAATAGAAGTGAAATCACAGACACATAAAATAAACACTAACAACAACAATCAAAATAGTCAGATAAAACAGTTAGATCCAAAGGTCAATTTTTCACTATGGCAGAAACCCAATTATTGGTCAAAAGGAGAATGTTGCTCTAGATGGTAAATTTTAGAACATAAATTAGAAAATTGACGATGGAGCACATTATTATTATTATTAAAATTAAGGTAATTGAAAATTTATTGTAACAAATATAATACAAATATGTAATGTAACAAGCACAATATTGTAACTTAAAAAATTAGCCTTGCATCCACAAGAGTATTGGAATTGCAGTTCTGAAGATGGGAATAAAGGTCCCGAAACGTAAACTAGCCTGTTAACATGTAACGTTAACAATATACTCGAATTGTTAACAACTGGAAGTCAATAATAACTTAACTCAATAACCAAGCAACTAAATTAAATTGACAACTTCCCAAGAAAAAAGAAAATTTATATATTTATTTAACTAATATCAATATAGATAATTAATATCAATATTAATTAATGAATGTGATAATAGTTTTGGAAAATTAGTATATTATCGAATTATGTCCGCAAATAAGCTTTTTTTAGACATAAATGCGGTGCGTGAGTTGGAAGCCACTAAGCACCACTGCCCAATCTTTGTATAATATGATACCGTTTTAAGATAGATTACTAAAAATGTTGAAAATACTGATATTGTTATTGGAGGAAGGGGGCGTCGAAGGAAGTCCAATCTGCATACATAATATATTAAAATGTTGAATAAAAAATAAATAACTAAATGGATACAAAAGAAGAACAGACAGTCCGACGTGAAAGTAGAAGAGCAAAGACTTATGACCTGGTTCACGCCCTTCTATTTCGAACCACTCTTCCAATTGGTCACTAAATGTTCCCCACCAGTTCCAACAACTTTCTAGTCTTATGCAAGTTTTATGATATTTTATTTTTAATTTACTTTTTTCCAACCGTATTTACAGTTAAAAACTAAATTAAGATAATTTTCATATTTGAACCTGTGAGAACTCGCTAATTATTTTATCAAGTAAAAATAGGTTTATCAGGTAGGCTGACAACGTATATTTGCACACGCGTTAACCCTCTCGGCTACCCCGACCCCAATATGACTGATAACAGTTTTTTTAGACATAAAATTTTTTTTTACAACTATAGCCTGCAGAAACAAACATCGGTAACATTTTTAAGAAAGAGAGATCCTAACAATTGAAACGTAGGTGAGATATTACTGAAGTAACCACAATTTGAAGGAAAAATACAATTTTTTTTCATAATATTATTAAATAAAATTATTTTAAATTTTAATTTACCAATAATTTTGTTGAATGTGGTTATGCAATGGCAGGATAAACGAATCTAAGGAGGCGGCGAGGGGGGAGACGCCCCTCCCCCTCCTGGAACATGAGAAAATTATTTTTTTTTATTTGTATTATATACACTTAACCCACAACCAACCAATAACTCAAAAAATCTGAATATTTACACTAAAAATTCTTCATTTATTGGCGAAATATCTGAAGGTTGTTACTGAAACTAGTTGATAGAGTGATGTGATCACTTAGAAAATATTTTTAACTGAATTTTGGGGAAAAAATAATCGTAAAAGTCGTGTTTTGATCGTCAATTCAAGTTAAATAATGAACGGTGAAAGACTTTAAACCGTCCTTTTATGGCGAAAACAAAGTAAATATACATATCTTAATGTGTTGTGTGTTCTTGCCTGAGTACGAGTATACACCTTAGGTGTACAGAATTCAGATGTTTCACAACTGAGTCCCCTCTGAAAATTCCTGGATCCGTTACTGATATGAATGTCAGATTGATATTCAACGGACCTAAGTGGTCCTGACGTGCTTTACGTTCCAATTATTGGAAATTATTTATTTTAAATAAATAACTAAGTTATAGTAATGACCTCATCTGCATTCGTTATTTTTTTTTTTTCTGTTTTCCACTGCCCTTATAGTTGCGTGAATGATTCCAACGCATGCAAGATTTGTGCCAGTTTCATTATGTTAATTAGAGTTACTACTGCATGGTACGGCCATCAGGATGAGGAACCGTTTTACTATATTATATGTTTGAATTATATTAATACTACTAAAATTAGGTAAATTAATTATTAAAAAAAAAAACCTTTATTTATAATTATTAAGGGGGCGGGGTGGCCGAATAGGCTAAAGCGTGTGCACACCACCGCTAGTTGCCTGGCAACCGGATAACAGAGATTTGAGATGATATAAAAAGTACGAGTTCGCGTCCCGGTGCCGGAGGGGATTTTAAATTCCCCGCCCTCACCCCTCGGCCCGGGAAAATCCCGTATAGCCTAAAAGGCGAGGTAGGGAAGAACAAAAAAAAAAAAAAATTATAATTATTAAGAAATTTTAAAGAAGCAATTGATAATAAAATACTGATTTTTAATTTTTTATATCACAGTTTTTAGTTTTATTTTAAATATGTATAAAAAAATAAGCTTGGTATTAGTTCAGACTTTCAAAATGTAGGTATCAGTTTTTCCGGTTAGCTGTTTTAAAGCAAAATTAAAGAAGTCTGAATTAAAATAGCTTTTATCGCTTAGATAAAGTAATTTATAAGTAAACTGTAAATATTAACTATATACGTAAAAGACACACTTAATACAAAAATTTTCGCAACTGACATGAAGTGCAATGGCTGCGAGGTAATCCTATATTTAGTCAGCTGTGAGGTCGACAACCGTATTATCGAGCCATCTCGTCCTCACACGTTTGTCATCTCTTACGTCTGGCTTTTCAAGAAAAATAATATATTCATTTTGTATTACTACCAGCTGAAATTTTCTAAAAGGTTATTAATCAATTATTAATTTTCATATTTAACGCGATACCAGTGAACTACAAATATTTACCAAAAAATCGTTTTTGTCACTGTTAACCACTTCAGCAGAAATCTAAGCATGGTTAACTTCGGGACATGGAACTTTGTAAGTAATATTCGACTAATAAGTAATAATAATATAATAGGTAATATCTAATAATAATATAATTTTTTTTCTCATTAATCTGCCGTAACTTTAATAACCATTTTAGTAGTACACCCGGGTACTTTTTTTTTAATTATTTTTTTTAGAAAATAAAACTTTATTCTGGGACTAATTCCCCTTAGAATAACAAAGATGAATTAATACAAAATAAAATACCAATCTGGCCAACAACTAACTTATAAAAATTATAGTATTATATACATTATTTAAAAAGTAGTATGTAACCACTAAAAAAAAAAATGTATATATATATAATATAAGAACATACAATCTTCTCAAAATTACTTATTATTCTGATGAGAAAAAAAAATACATAACTGCACTACATAGCCATGTACAATAGGCAATACATAGCCTATTTATAAACAATAGGCTATCTAATAGAAAAATAATTTAATACAAAATGTAATAATATTTACAGTAATTCACATAATAAATAACAAGCAAACACTAAGATAAAATAAAATCTCAGGATTAATTGTGGTATAAAGGTAAAAAAAGGAACTATATGTACTCATATTGGTACACAAACATATATAATCGAAAGAAAAAGCACAACCTGAGGTGAAGAGAGATATAAATAAATAGTAAAAATAATAGTCAAAGATCATTGCTGTTTTATGTTGAAACTTAAACAGTAGGCATCACCATTTACTTCTCACAACTTCAGTTCATAAAATGAAATTTATGGTTGCGAATCGTCTGTTTGGGATGTAAGGAGATATTGGAAAAGGAGGTATTTAAAGGTTGACAGTGAAGAGGCATGACGGATGTTATGTGACAAAGAACTCCAGTAGGCGACGGAACGGGCTAAGAAGGAACGTTCATAGGTTTTTGTCTTGTGTGATGGAATATAGAGGTCAGAATCACGGGATCTCGTTTTTATTGAGTGGACTAAAGGTTTCGGCTGGAGGAGACAGTAGATATAGGAAGGGTGCTGGAAGTTGATCGTTTGATATACTTTTAATGTGTAATGGCGAATTCGGTTGTTTGTTATTATAAGTCAGAGATGGTGATGATCTTGTACTGTTAAGCGAAGACTCGGAAACAATAAAACAAAATACTGCGACGTTGATGAAATTCGTTAAAGAACTGGGGCTCGAAATAAATACGGAGACAAAATATACGGTTAAGGTTCTTAATGTTTTGGAAGATAAAATAGTACTTAGAACATTCAGAAGGAAGAGATAATCGGATAATTTAGGCTGTTACACCACGCTCAATTGCGAGAACTATACTCTTTTAATGAAATCATTACTTTGAGGTGAATAAAATGGGTATGAAAAATTGCTGGGCTTAATAACCATTGACGAACAGTTGGTCACTAGTTAGGATCCTGCGTAGCATTAGATAGCTAGGTAGTCAATTGTACAATTAAAATTTTGATTTATTTTACTTTCTTCAGATTACATGCGATGATTGTCTAGAAAAGAAGGAATTGTGATCAACAGCTTTCATAGACGTCACACAGGCCTTTGATAAAGTGTGGCATGATAGTCTTCTTTGTAAAATTAAATCAACCTTTCCGCCAGCTTACAATTTAATCATCAGATCGTATCTTGAGGATAGATGTTTCGTTCTTAACCAGGACGGTAAACACTCCGACTATTGCCCAATCGGCGTGGGAGTACCGCAAGGCAGTATTTTAGGTCCAGTTCTGTACTTTATTTACTCTTCTGACATTCCACAGACGCAAGACACATTATTCGCAACTTACGCAGACGACATTGTTGTCATACGCTCGACTGACTCTAATCCGATCACAGCATCGCATAAAGTACAGATTATTAAAATCTTCTACAAGACTGGCTTGATAAGTGGTGCACGAAAATTAACATACAAAAATCAAATCAGGTAACATTTACACTAAGACGATCGGATTGCCCTCCACTGGCCATCAACACCATGGGATTGACAACACCCCTTTGCCAAATCACAAGTGACTAAATAAAAAAAGAGATTGAACCATCGATTGTCACTACTAAGACGAATGCTACACCATAAAAACAAACTATCACTTTCTAACAAAATTATTATATACAACATGCTACTCAGACCAATATGGCCGTATGCTTCTTAGGTGTGGGGTTCATGCAAAAAAAAACAAAAAAAACACACAGACTATTCAAATTTTCCAATCTTAATTCTTCAGGTATATCACTCATTGTCCATTATATATAACCAACGTAATCCTGGTTAATTTATTTCTTAATAAATGTTCGTAATTTAGAAATATTACAAACATTTTCACGACTCCTTAGCTGGATATCCTAATCCACTTATACAAACATTGCTAACAGACAAACTACCACAGAATACAATAAGGAGACTCAACGCCTCTGGAGCAAGGATTTGCTACATTAAGAAGAGTCACGTTAAGAGTGCCTTCACTGGGAGGTTTCTCCAATCAAGCATTCACGCTAATCCCGGAGAGGAGGTATGCTAACAAACATCACATTTACTAAATATGCTAAAAGACATTTGTAAAATTTCTCAATAAATAAATTTATAATTATTATTTATTTTTATATAAATAACAAAAAGCTATTCTTAGGCACATGCGCACTAAAATCATCTTAAGTTTTCTATAAACATTCCTAAACAGTTATAAACTTAATAATGAAAACAAAAAAGCAAGTACAATAGTTATGGATAACACAAAAAACAACTCTATTAATATTACAAAAAAACGAATTGAAAAGAAAATATGAAAGTTAACATTAAAATAAATTAATTATTGAAAGCAAAGATTCTTTTACGAAACTGAGTTTATCATACTGTTGGACTTATTCGAATTATTTTATCACACCGAAAAGAGTTCTTTAATTCAGAACAAAGAATTATCCAAAGAAATACAGAAAAATGGATCGATTTTTGCAGAAATGTCTAATGAGCATAACAAGTTTTACCTACTTCTTAATAGTTGAAATAAAAATTTATCAAATGAAATTCACTCATGGTCTAAAGTTTTCTTTTCATTACTTTACTTTTTTTTCTTTTTTAAGATTGACTTTTTTTTAAGAAACTCTAAAATCCTCGTCCATTCTTTCAAATTATGGTATGACTGCAGATCGTTATCTTTAAAAATAAAATATTAAGAGAGTGAAGTGTAAATCAATAAAAAAATGAAAATACGAGTATAATGGTCATAAACTCTGTTAAAAATGAAAACACATGAAAAATGAAGACAATTTTTTAAAAGTAATTGTGAATGACTGATCATAAAATGCAACAGGAAACCCAATCAACAACCGGTCTGACGTTGATTATATCAACGGAACATCACAGGGTATGAATTATGAACACGAATATTGCAATGAAATACCGACCAAATATGCATACATTATTACGAGCTTTCAGACATATGATAAAACAAGATATTGAGAAAAAATAAAACGAAATTCCCTAAACAATCCATAAATATTGATTAAGTGCAATCCAACATTTAATTTTTTTAGGGTACAGACATATTCTAATATACAAACAACTTACTGAACCTTTCCATTTTCACAACATAACATCATATGTCTAATATGCATGTTCCAACCATATATGAACAATGTTACTTAATTAGCAAATTTTCGACCAGCCTAAAAATTAATCTGGGTTCGGTGTAAATATCTGCTACAATTTTTTTTTTAAATTTGTAATAGTAATAAATTTTACAATAGCCTAAAAAATCATACAGGGTAAAGTTTATTGCATCATTAAGTTTAATTGTATTCAGGAATTAAATTACGAGATCATAAATGACACAAATAAATATGAACTTACGAAAAACTATTTCAATAATTTTATAGTCGTTTCCAGGAAGGGGTGCAAAAAATTATTGAAATTCCATGAAGAAATAATCTTTTGAAAATTTATTTTTTAGAGCTAATTAACTTTTTTATTTTCTTTGCACAGTTGTTATCTTATATTTAGTAATATTCATAATATGCTATATAAGGAAAATAACTTTCCACCGTGAGCTAAAAAAAAAAATCGATACTGTATTTTACATTTAGGGATGACTCACCTCTCGATTTAAATACAACTCAATATGCTTTCACTGACTCATTCCGTAGTGCCAAAACCCACGGTGAACTACACAGTGGCTAAAATTCATCCATTTTAAAACAATTTTTAACCATAACAAATCATGTTATTTTTTTGTATTACAGACCATGTAGATCTTTTGCCCCCTTAACAAGACTGCTCCATTTCTGCCTGTCTTGGGCTATTTCTTTCCATTTATCTGAATTTATCAGCTCTATTACATCTTTGTTGATTCTATAGATCCTTTTGCTTTTTGGCCTTGCACTTGAGCTTTTGCTTTCTATTGAGCCATTCATTGTTATGTAGAGGCTTCCAGATGGATTGCTACGAGCTACATGCCCCGCCTATCTTAACCTCCTTGCTTTCATATCATTGGGATATCGATTGACCATTTTTTGTACGCAGTTCTTCATTAGTCTTTCTCCTCCATGTGTTAGTACGCTGACCCCAGACCGCTCCGACTATCATGCCGAGGATTCTTCTCTCAAATCTTTTTTTTTTTTTTTTTTGTCCTTTCCTTCCTCGCCGTTAAGGCTATACGGGATTTTCTCGGGATAGGCAGTGTGGGCGGGGATTTAAAAGACTCCTCCGGCACCGGGACGCGAACTCGTGACTCTTTTTATATCTTTGATTCATGTCAGGTTGCCGGGCAACGGCGGTGCAGTGCACACGTTTTAGCCCATTTGGCCACCCCGCCCACTCTTCTCTCAAATCTTTCAACACTTTTTTCTAGGGTGCTGGTTGGTGTCCAGGTCTCACATTCATATATTAGAATTGCCCTGATCATAGCATAGTAACCCCTTAATTTAAGATTTCTTGAGATTTTCCGGGATTTCAATACCTATGAAAGGGAAAAAAAAAATATGTTTGCGTAAATTATACGCTTGACTATTTCTGCCCGTTGGTCATACATTGATGTTATTGTGGACCCGAGATATTTGAATTTTTCTACTCTCGGGAATGATTTTCCTTCTACGCAGATCATGTTATTAGGGTGGACTTTTTTGCATATTATCATACATTTTGTTTTATCTTCCTTTACTTATAGGCCGATCTGCTCTGCCTAACTTATCAGTGTTATAGCCAGTTTCTCAATGTATTCTTGATTATTTCTTACAAATTAATGGTCATTTGTACAAGCCTTTGGCAATCTCACTTCCAATTCAGTCATGATTTTTGCAAAGAAACCTCCTCTCCACTGATTCATAGGCTGCTTTGAAATCGAAAAATAGGGCATGGAGGTCTAATCTAAATGTATTTATAACGTGATACTTTTACGTTTTTAAATATAAAAAAAATAGTTAACTTTATTTTCATAGATAACAAAAACCATTAATCTCAGGAAAGAATAATGGTAACAATAAATTGAAATATAATTAATTATGATAAGCATATTTAAATTTTTAATGATACTTACTTCCAGAAAAATAAGTACATACACTCTAAATCATTGTAATTTGTTAACGTAATCATTCGGCAAAGAGCAAATATTGATTTATTTATGATGAATATGATAAATTTATTTATTTCTGAAAATACTCACTGATCAACATTCTGACTTCTTTCAGACAAATAAAAATCTGTTATACTAACCTGAAACAAAGTAAAGAAAAATCTATTAAAACCAGACAAATTAAGAAAATATCACGTTTATAAATTAATTTCTTAAGACAAAATAGTTAGAATAGTGATCCACTAAAGGGAATTTAATATAAATTATTTACATTTTAGTGGTTAAAAAAAATATAGACATAAAAATTACTTATTTTTATAACTATTTAAAGGAGTTTAATTAATGTACCTGTTTTAATCACAGTTTTATTCTAAAATTTTAATATACCGTTTTAAAGTAATAAATGCGGTACTGCGGACTTAAATATACTAAAAAATTATAGCAGGCATCCCAACAAACATTTCTCACAACACCAGCAGAAGGAGAAATGGTCGAGAATAATAATTTTGATGGGTGAAAAAAAAAAGATTTTGCGCCTTTAAACATTTGAAGAAAGGAATTTTAAAGTAATATCGTTGACTGTTAGGAAAAATTTCTAAGAGAACTGAGTAAATTTTCTAGAATTAAGAAGGATGCGACTCGTTTTATTTTATGTATTTAATTAATTATTTATTTTATTTTTTATTGATTTTATTTAAAAAAAAAACATTTAAATATTCATAAACCGAACTCATGATATGACCTTGTAATTAGTTAAATACTAAACAATAGGTTATAAATGAATTGAAGTTGTTATTTAATAAACAGATTTCTTATTATACAAGGTGTTCCGTGAGTAGAGGGAAAATATTTATAGAAGTGTTAGCAGAACTTCGGAGCTAAAAAATGTATAAAAACATTGGCTCGATTTTCGGCAGAGGAGGAAATTTAAGATTTGTGTTGTTTTTTATAATTCAGACTTTCTTTTCATAGGAAGTGATAACTATAGTAATATTTAATTTTGGTAATTAAAAGATGCTTCACTATAAACTAGACAAAATTCACTTTGAACGTAAATAAAGTTTGTCATTGTTAAAACCACTTTAAGAGGACTTATAAGAGACTAAACTAAGCTAAATTTACTTTTTGAAAATATAATAAATCATTCACGATTTTTTTTTTCATCATCCTCCAACTATACTACAGGTACCTCACTTATAGAAAAATTTTCTCGTTTAATATGCTTTATGTCCATACGAATTAATTTGAGATTTATTAGAGAAAACTGTAGATTCATCTCAAGCGTTGTGTAAAATGTGATGTCATTATATTTTCATTCAGTCACCTAAAATAACCGTGTTTTCAGCAAACATCACTATAATAAATTATTGCAAAACTTTAATTTCTTCTTTTTCTATGATCTGAGATGTATAATAATAAATAAAAGTGCATTAACACACGTTCTAATGCTAAAAAAAAATTATGATTTTTGGAATATTCATCATCTAAAGTGACAATGAAATGTGTGTTTTTACTAAGATCTTATGAAATGATATATTGAGATATATTCGAAAAAAATGGTAGTTCAATAACTCAACATCTAAAGTGGTAATGAAATGTGTTTTTTTTACTAAGATCTCTACTACAGGAATCGTTCCGTATTTATAAGTATTGAAGTAAATATTTCTACATCTGCTGATTGTTTAAAATATTTTCATGAAAACGTAATTATTATTATCAGGAACATTTAGCAGGTCACTTATAAATATGGATCAATTCCTTTATCAGAGATCTTAGTGAAAAACAGATTCATTACTTCTACTTAAGATGTTGAATAATCGAAGAATCATTTTTTCGAATATACCTCAATATATTTTCATTATAATACCATGTCACTATAAAAATTCAGCCTGTTTAATATTAAAGTTTTTTTACCTTACATCATTCCAACTAAGTATCAATCACACACCATAAGAGGCTTGAAAAAAAATATCAATAGATAAATCGAATATACTAAAGATGCATTAATTAATTACTTAAATTAATTAAATTCGGTTGCCTCGCTTATTGCACTTGGTAACAATAAAATCGGTTATATTTTTCTTCCATTCACACAAATTTCAAACACGCCAAAAATTAATAACATTTTATCAAATGTATGTATATCCTTGTTAATATGGAGGCATCGATAAAATAAAATAAAATTGCATAAACATAATACTTTTTTAATTTTATACCTTATCTCTCCATAATTTTGTAGTAAAATAAGACTAAAGTTAAAAAAAATAAGCAGGACGAGGAGATACTTACATAACCGAACAATTCCGAATATGAGTCAGAGGATTGGTTAACATAGGTACAAATAAAAACCGAATCATTGTTTAACTCAAAGATTGAAATATGGTCTAAAACAATTCATTAAATACAATTTTGAGAAGCAAGCTTTCTCTGATGGGATTAGAAAGCTAAAATTTGTACCTGAACTTTCTCATATGCCTAAGTTGATGCCAGTTCGTTGTCAAACTATTATGTAATGCCCACGCGGCCCCAGCTTTTCTAACTTATCACCGATGGCCGTGCAGAACCCGTTAGGGCTTTGCAGCAATTAATTATTATAAAAATGTATAGATAATTCTCAATAACAGATTAAAGAATTATTTCTCTATCCGGTTTGATAGCATTAATTATTGGAATGTATTAAATTTCACCACATTTAACATGCACGAATATGAATATCATCAAGGTAATTCTTGACAAATTTAGAAAAAAACAGTTTCTGATGAACTTGATTGGTAAATAAAGCTAAGCCTTTAGTTTTTTGAACATCTTTACTAAACTACTTGTCATAACTTTTCCAATGAAGTTTACACCATTTTTTTTTTAAAGAATGAAATTTCTATATTTATCAGTAAGTTTAATTTGTTTTCTTTTTTGGTCCACCGATCCATTAAAAACAACTTCGAAGTTCTGAACCGGCCCAACAAGTTGCTCTTCTTTCGAATAAACGATCATGGCTGTGAGATGTCCATTTGTTAGTCTTCTATCTAAGTGCACCATTCTCACATTTACAGTTTTAATTAAAGTACTGTGTGTAATTTACTTTGAAACTAAGTCATAAGGCTGCATAAACTCTTTTAAGCCGTCTTGAAAGCTTCCTCAGACAAGCGCATTATTTCAAGCGTCGTATCCCCTAACAATTAAACCTATGGTCATTCGCAGATCAAACGAATCAACGCCGTATCAAACGAACCACGGAGCAACGATGAATTAAGCATTGAGTTTTACAGCAGTGTTACAGCAGAAGTTTGTTCTCTGCTTGATTCTCCAACGTTTAGTAAAGTCATATAGCTCCAAAATTAAGCTCTGGAGTATTTTTGATGATCCCTCGGCATCATCGCTTAAGGTTAATAAAGCAGTATGATCAGAAAATATCACCAGTGTTTATTCTTATCGGTTTTACAAAGCCTTAATATATATAGCAAATGTAGAATGGAATTTGAAAAGGGCCACATATTTAAACCCCATATCAGAAATATCTGATAATGATAGACAGATAACGTTAATAGTAGGTAAAATTTTTGAGGTAGATTTTTGAGGCTCTGTACTAATTCAAATCCAGGTCTCCACGCCAGACTTCATCAAATGCCTGAGATACATCTAAAAATTTTCCACAGCAAATATTATTATGCTCTATAAAATCCTTTATCAACTTACGGTAAAGAATAAATGCATCAGTCGTAAAATCAATTGAAATATTCATAAAATTTGTGATAAAATAATGAATAAGCAATAAGTGATCCTAATTCAATATAAATGATAAATTATAATGTAATTATTGATCCTTTAAGCAGTTAAAAAAATATAATAAAAATAAAAGAAATAAAATGCTTTTGAAACGGTAATACAATATAAACGAGCTGAATCCTTAATTTAGAGAGAAAAAAATTCACACAATACTCCTTTATAATAAAATATTTATTTATTTACAATATTAAATAATATTTTTTTAAATATACTTTTTTTTTAAATTTCGTAGTAAAAAGAATAAATTATATTACCCTCTTATTTTTCCACATTACAATTATCCTGCAAAGAGTGCATGTATTTCAACGCGTACTATCTTAACGATATACCGCGCGTTAAAATGCTGAGTTACAACAATATAAAGAACATGATAAATGTAAATATTTATAGTTTAAATTATGAAAGAAGATAATAAATAAATGACACAACATAGTAATAAATAACGGAAAAATTAGTAAAATATAATAAACAAATAACTAAGGATGAATAACAATAGTAAGAAATAAAGAACTCAATAACAATATAATTTGAATATTTAAAAGAGAAATGTAATACAATAGAATAAACAAAAACTAAAGATACTGGAAAGAAATTAAGAATTAAGTAACAAAAAAGTAGAATATATACAATAAGAATGTAATATAAATCAATTTATTATTATGTTATTCATTTCAAATTAACGAGAAATAATTAAACAATGATTGTTTAATCATTTAGTTAAGAAAAGTAAAAAATACATCAAATTTCGAGAGGTATTCATCCCGTTTTAAAAACATTATTGGCTTTAGTAATTTTGCTTTTGTAGTACTTGGAATTCACGTTATGATAAACATATATTACACAGTAAAGGCTTTATATAAATTGTTAACAAGTTAAGAGCAAAACTTATTTATACTCATGAAGTATAGATTTTATTTTATTAAGTTTTTAATTTCTGATGGTTCTGTTAAATTTTATAACAGCTAAACTGGCCTCTACACCGAAAAGCTCAATAAACTGGCTAAAATCAGTCTTACGCTCATTTGTTTTTTGTAAATTAGCTTGACAGGTAAGATAGCAAGAAGGATAACATAAATTTACAATTTTACGAAATTTCAAATTAAAGATCCATATGGAAAATACTCTGTTGCAAATAAATATATCCATTCGTCATTATTTGTCATTGCCAAATATCACATAATTTCAAGGTAATGAACAGAGCAATAGCAAATACTCTGACCTGGAGCCCCTATCCGTGGAAGACGCGTCGAAGAGGAAGTGTGAGATCAGCTGTGAGTCCCGTAACCCGGTCTGAAGGTCGAGCAGGCTGTACCGTTAGCTCCCCGGGATCTGGGCCTCCAGGGATGACACCGGTCAATGCGAAATACTAATGACAAAGGAGCTATCTGCACTTCCAACATGGAAGAAACCAGGATTGCTGGATAAAATACAGGTAATGTTTGAGGTAATACAGCTATCGCTACTGGTGGGGGAAAACTTGTCCGGCAAGTGGACCTTGTGATCCTTTTTGCCAACCCGTGACGACAACGATGAGGTTGCCGCCGTATACTTACTAGAGTATGACTATCAAGATTCATCTTCCGGGGCCAACAAGAAATAGATACTAATTAACTTAGATAAGAATCGAATCCACAACGTTCAGAATTAGGTAAAGTGGAATCGACTGTTTTGCGTCCTCGAAATTTGGGGGAATAAAAAAGTGAAAAAATCTTTAAAAGGAATCAGAAATCAAACACTTGATAACTCGATTAGACTTAAACTATGATAGTCCGGCAGATTTTCATTTCAATATACTGAAGGTTTAGGTACTAATTTGAAAGAAATTTGAAACAGCAATGCGTCTCTCAATGCGGGATTGATTATAACCTTGGACATAACCGTTTGAAATCACACCTCTTCAAGAAGTTCAAAATAGGACCTAGTCCCCTGTGTGAATGTGGCCAAAATGAACAAACCACAGAGCACATTCTGCAGAACTAGGTGGCAGATATGTGCATACGGTAGATGCATGCGGAGGCAGGTATGGACCCAACCAACAGCCTAGGAACCAAGCTTTTCGGAAGTGTGGAGGATCTAAGGAGCAGGAGTGCCCATCCTCCCAAAGGTCGATAAAGAACTTAGATGGCACAACTTGCGTCACGTAACCCCCTTCTGGGCACCCCTGCTAAGGAGGACCACTAATTTTATATATTTACTTCCCGACATAGCCGAAGAAAACATCTAAATCTACAGGAAAGAACGAAAAAGATGAAGAAGATTGATTATTTCGACGTTAATTAAAACCAAATAATCTGCCACAGTTGGGATATAGTTTTAGTTCAATTCCACTTAGCTACTTTCTGACCAACTGAGCCATCCCACATCCAGAATGGATTTTGATTACAAATAATTTACGTAATGAATGTATTGTGATACAGCTTTGTTATCAGATTAATTTCAAAAATATACCAAATACATTTTAGATGGAATTAAACTTTGATGAATATTAGGACAAAAAACACAGCAAGCAAATCAAAACAAACCCTTCTAAAAAACTAACATATTTACTCTTTGTGTACAATGTTCTGATTTCTCTAAGAGAAAAGTCAACAGAATACTCAGTAATTCGATTTTATGAAATATTATTATTTTTTATTTATTCATTGAATAATATAACATTCTGTCTACTGGACAATAGTTATATCCATCCTCAGAATTCACCAATTTTGAAGACAAAAAAAATGTATTCCTTTCGTTTTTATCTTTATTTGACTAGTTAGTTTGTTCTTTATCTTTTCACTCTCTAAGGAAGTTAAGAGTAAGAACGTTGTTAAATATTAAATTTCCTTCAAAAATATATATTATTTTACGTGCAATTTTATTACAACTTTATCTATGTGTATTATTTTTTTTAAACTAGTGAATTGTAAGGAGGATATCTCGAAAACTATACAAGATAGTGAAAACATGAATATAATAAATTATTTGGCAAATTTTATCAGCTTTGATATTTAATAGAACATGATTGTCGCTAGAACGCACGGTTTTCCTGATATAAGCGGAAAACCAAAAAAAAAAAGAAGTTAGGTTCCAGAATCTTAAATTCAAGTTTTCGATTTCAAACTCCCAAAATCGAACAATAAAAAACGTTTATTTCATATTTTAGATTGGAAAATAATATAAATTTAAAGGGTTTGTATCTTTACATCTTCTGGTAATTAAAAACGTTGTTGGCTCTTTAACTACACGATATATACTAAATATGCAATAAGTCGAAGAGAAGCATTAATGTTCAAGTTATATAGCTATGAATACATTGGTAATATAAATCGAGAAAACGAGTGTGAAAATCACTAAACATAAGGAGAAAATCCGGGGAGCGAGGTGATTTGAAAGGAAGAAAATGGTCCGGGAAACTCGACGGTTCCGATAAAAAGCTCAGCGAGTGACGGGATGAATTCTAAAGAAGGCTCAGGTCTCTACCGAGCTTTCAATACAAAGCCCTCCAACAATTCACTTCACAAATTCTCTAAGTTTCAAGTTACCTTTACAGCTTTAGGATATAATTAATATTTAAACCACGTATTCGCCATCTAAATCTTTAGATGGTAAAGATCAATAGAAATATTATACCGCCTATATATACAGTTCCTTTTATATAAATCTTCATTTCACTCATTCTAGCAACTTTATCAAATTAATTTAAAATGAAAACATTTTTACAGAATTTTAAAAATTTCAAAAGCCGATTACAAAAAAAAATTTAAATGAAGGAGATGGTCGGTGGTGGCGGTCATAAATAGGCTAAATAGTGGCAAAACTATTTTCTAGATTTTTTCCCATTACCCAAACAAGTCTGCAAATTTCCCCATTACCTACCCTTACTCTGATTTTACAGTTCTAAGTGAAACTCCAAGCTGAACACACCTGTAAGTCTCTATATTTATTCTTCTAATTTTCTTTATTTTTGGTTTTCTTTTCTTTCTCCACATTCCTTTAAGTTTATTATTTCATATTATATCCTTTTTTTTCGTTTCTTTTAATCTCTCCTTTAGATCTGTAGTATATTCACATTTGCATATATTATATATCACACTACAACAATTGTTACCATCTATTTACTTCAGTTTAGGATCTTATTGCTTAGCTTACTCTGTTTGTATTTCAATGTACTTACTGTTTATAATTTTAATAAGCTTCTTCACATTGTTTATAATTTTTTGTATAAATATTATGTAACTTTCACAATTTTCTATATCTTTTTGTTTCTTGTCCTTTCTAGCCCTGAAGAAGACCTTCAAAGTCGGTTCGAAACGTTGGCTTCTAATAAAATAGTTTTGCCACTATTTAGCCTATTTATGACCGCCTTCATAAAGCCATCTCCGTCCTTCATAATGCAACGGTTAACTATTAAATATTCACAAATCCATTAAATTTTATTTTTGGCTGATCAACCCAACTATCCTTCTCTACATTATTCACTACAGCCAACCATCAACCCACAATCATTAAATATTCAAAATTTTTAAATGTACAAATTAATAATGTTGGGAAATTAGTTGGGGGTTGCAGTCCACAAGAAGAAAGACAATTCCAAAGAAAAATTATTAAAAACCTATCTTAAAATATTTAAATTGTTTTAACAAAAGTATGCAAGTATTTTAAAAATGTCTGCAGACCTCGCTATTATACAGGGTGTCTCAGTTCTTTATGGCCAAACTCGAGCGGAGGGGGGAGGACAAATCTGGACAAAATTACCATTAAGAAGGAATTGCTCAAAAACTTTTCAAGACAGTAAATTTCTAAGTACACCGTCGTAAAGTTGACAGATTTTTTTTTTTTTTTTTTTTTGAGAAAACCATGATTAAATTTACCAAGGTCAATGATAAAAGGGACTTTCAGGAAATCTGATACGGCAACTATACTGCTGAAGCCACAGTACCCATAAGCGAGCAGCATATCTCTGTACAGCAGCCGTATTAGAACACCTTAAAGTCCCTTTTTTTTTTGGAGTTAGTCAATTTAATCACTGTTTTCTCAAAAGCAAATAGCCTATTTGACGATGGCAAACTTAGAATTTTAATATCTTGAACAGTTTTCGAGAAATTCTTTCTTATTCAATAAAAATGTGGCAACACAAAATTGGTCTTAACTCCCTTTTTGTACGGAATTGGCCCATGTATCAGCTGAACTTTTTTGTTGGAAATTTTGTTCAGAATTTCCTCTTCCACAGAGCGGCCATTAAGAACTGAGAAACCCTGTATAAAATATTTTATATTTTAATTTATCTTCCAACAATGTTAAATTTGCCAACTTCTCAGAATTCATTTTTTAGCAAACAATATATATTCTGTTTCCATATATTTTTATAATAATTTTTGTTCGGTAGTCATATTTCTTGAGATCTGAAACGTTTTTAGAAATGTTTGTACAAAATAATTTGTATTTATTCATTTATTTTCCTGGCGGTGACTACAATTCCCAACCATATTATATAACTATAGTAAACTATTTCTCCATTATTATAAATTAATTACTTGGCCTAATGAATCCAGAGAGATTCGAGATCAGAATCAACAAAAATCTTAGCCTCAATAACATCCTCCAAAGATTCACATCAAATTCAAATGCAAATGTTAAATCCCAACAACGTTAAGATCTACTCTTTTTATGTGGATTTTCGTGTAGCTTCATCGTTTTCAGGGCAATATTTTATTTTCAAAAAATTTTAAATGACCATGTTTCGCATGTGCTATGAATAGTAAAAAGTATAAATTCTAATTTCTGGACCATCTGACAGAAACTAAGCAATCCTTTGGCAGAAAACTAACAGTTAGTTTTCTGCCAAACAGGTTATCCTCATGTTTCCTTTTATTTGATCCTCAATTTTATTTATTTTTGATACTGCTCTGGTATATTTATAACTCACTAGGTATTTATAAAGCGGATTTCTCCTAAAATGTATTAGTGTTGCCCAAATGCAAGATCAAGACGAGTCTTAGTCTAGCGCATTCAGTCTTGGTATTATGCAAGTCTTGCAGATACCTCTTAGCTTATTGCTATTTAATTAACATGCTACTTTAGATCTTAGAAAAATGCTACAGAATAGGTACATTCAGTAAGAGTATCCATTAGCTTTCTAATGATATTTCTTCCAGCTGAATTAAATAGCACTGAAATCTTTTTAAGTTAATTAGTTAAAAAGTAACAAAAAAAAATATATATATTTATGATAATTTGAATGATATGTCGAATATATTCGTGTTCCCAAGATTTATTTTGAGTCATTCATTATATATTATACAGGAACTTAATAAGCAGCGAAATAAAGAATTATTATTATAGGTCTGCAGGCACAAATATTTATTTAACATTATAGCTTTGATACATTAATTAAAATGTCACTTTAAAAAAGGATTATACAAACAATTTTCTCCACAGTTAAGGCAGCAAGCTAAAACGGATACAGCACCATGGGCCGCAAATGGAGCTGAGGGCAATTAACAGAAACCAAGAGAATTAGAGGACAAGATGACAGTACTCGACTGGATTCGGCCCAGTTCCAGAGCGGGATTAGCCTGGAAGAGAGGAAGGGGCTAAGTCCACTCCAGCTGGTCTGGAATATATACTCTAACAGTAACTGAGATTGTTAGAGTATTTAACAATAAGACTGATACAGACTAAATTTCTGAATAGCCGTTATATAGATTTATACATTTTTTTTTACATACCTAACATATAATATGCTATTTTTTTAAAAATATTAATCTATTTTTTGAAGATTGATTTCAGTTTACTAGTCGAGGTGTTCGCATAACTTAAACATTAACAATCTGAGTATTTTATAATTTAAAATTTCAAAATTGTCATTGTTCAGTGCATTCGGTAAATAAATATAAATATAAAAAATAAACTTGAGCAAAATATATATATAGGCTGAAATATTTTTTTAAAATTTATTTTATTGATGAATTCCCCCAACCAGGACATTTGTGGTATAATTACGAATTGTATACAATATATATATATATATATATATATATATATATATATATATATATATATACAATATACATAATGGAGTACAATGTTTTTATCTTATTAATTTTATACTGATTTACCCTAGCAGACGTTATACATGTAATATATATTTGAATAGCCACTATTTTAAATTAACAACATACTATATACATACAAACAATATATTTACAGTGTTGTAAAAAAGTCTTGGAACAAACCATATTTTTATCAAAATGATAAACGTTTCGATTTTAAAATGTTTTTATCTTACTGTATAATTAAATGGACATTGTTTTCAATTATCAACAAACGAAGAGACCAATCCGATGTGCTGAGGTCAAATATTTAACTTAAAAATTATAAATTTGGTAAATAGATATTTTCAAGCTTAATATTTCATATTTGATAACAAAATTAAAATAAAGAACATTACAATTTAAGACAATATATAGGAAAAATTAGAAATCGTTTATGGTTGTATTGCTAAAAAAAAATAGTAAAGATTATATTAAAAGACCGCTCAAAGAATAATTGCAGACATTTTATATGTAATACATACTTAAATGAGTATTGTTTTCAATTAACAACAAACGAAGGGACCAATTCGATGTGATGAGGTCAAATATTTAACTTAAACATTATAAATTTGGTAAATAGATATTTTCAAGCTTAATATTTCATATTTGATCACAAAATGAAAATAAATAATATTAAAATCTAGGCAAAATTGGAAATGGTGTGCATTTCCATGAATGCTCAAACAAGGGCAAAGATTATATTAAAACACCACTTAAAGAATGAGTGTGAAATATTTTCTTTTACACAGGTGTCGCGAACATTTTTTTAGACTGACAAGTGTGCCGCAGCAAAAAGATTTTGAGAATGACAATACTTGAAATCATTTATGCAGGAATATGTTGATGTTTTTAACCTGGAGTCCATCAGGCTTTAAGAAACACATTTCCAATACTAAAAGTATTTTCAACAATTCTTGTAGAAAATAAAATCTTATGACTCACATCTGAGTACGTGGTATTTCGATTGATATTATTGTTTCGTCACTTAAGCCAGGAGAAGGGCATTGAGCTATAAAAAGAATCGGAGAAGAACTTAGTTAAAAATATTACCTCGATACAATAAGGTTATGGAGTAAGGTCTAAAAATAGAGGCAGCTCCCTCGTCACCCATTGGAAGAAGTATAAATATAGACAAGGAGGGGAGGAAGGAGAAGATGATGGGGGCAGATGCAGTAAGAGGTGCACCTGCAGGCCAGGTGGGTCTTAGGGCAGGTCTGGGCACGGGCCTCCAAGGGCCCCCAACAAATAGCGGGCTAATAACGCTTTGAGTCCGAGGCAGATCCGATTTCAACCTTATTTAAAATAATTATAATCAAGTCAAACAACAAAAGGCACGGTCGAAAGAAACTAAGGACGAACATTTCCCTCGCTTACAGTATGCAGGTCCGATTTTTATAGTCCGATATTTTAATCCATATCTTCTATGAAACTTGTTATCATTTGATATTCCCCACTATTTTTTCCTTTTTCACCTCTCTTATATGGTGTCGAGTTAAGATAAAATTTTGAATAATAGCCCATTACAGTGAGGATGAAATGCTGAACAATTCCTTCGATAACAAAATGCAAGTCCGATTTTTAGTTTCTAGGATATTTTAATCCATATCTTCCGTAAAACTCGTTATCATTTGGTTTTCGATACTACTTTTTTCCTTTTCATCTCTCTAACATGGCGACGCGTTAAGATACAATTTCAAATAATAGTTTATTACAGAGAAGATGAAATGCTGAACAATTCCTTCGATTATAGTATGCAGGTCCGATTTTTATTTCCATAGATATTTTAATTCATATCTTCCATAAAACTCGCTATCATTTGGTTATAGACACTATTTTTTCCTTTTAGCCTCTCTGACATCGCGATGAGTTGAGATACAATTTTGAATAATAGATCATTATAAAAAGGATGAAATGCTGAAAATTTCCCTCGCTAACAATATCCAGGTACCATTTTTAGGTTTTGAGACATTTTAATCCAAATGCAAAAACACTTCAATTAGTCGACTTCGGCCGACTTTACCCGAGCGTTACACATCGGAGATCTGATGGCTCAATCTAATTCAATCTCCACAAAAAACGTGAAAAACGCGCCTAAAGAAGTTTGCACTTCAAAAATAACAGTAAAATTCTTTTTAAAACAAACACATATATCATGCAAAAACATAAAATACCCCAACCGAAATCTAAAGTTGACACGGAAAGAAGAAGTGATCACGTCTCAGGATTGGCCATAGTTGTTTCACCAATGGCTATTTAATAAAAACGAGAAACCCACTGACCATACTGTGGATGTAATTTAACACTACTACACGTCCTCACGAAGTGTATAGATCATGAGTCCTACAGATTCTCCGATTGCAATTTTGAAAACGATTAACTTCTACAACAAAATATAGAAAATCATACCACAATGTAAATGATCCTAGTCGTCGAAACACTTAAATAAATAAATATACCTTTTAATAAAAAAAGATTGAACTTGACTACAAGTCCACAAACAAAAAATATTACATTACCATCGAACACGGGCTATTTTAAGTAGTCAGAAAACAGATCCTAAAGCCGGACACTCCTAATAATTGAAGATATTAGACTTCTTTCTTCAACTTCCATAAATTTACTGAAAGGGAGGAGGGGATTCAATTACCTCGAGGTGGATGGAAAAAATAAAAATAAAACTCGTAGCGGTAATTTGTACCGGTATAGAGTATTAAGAGTTAGCGTGGAACTTAACCAGTATATCTCTCCACTTTGGAAGAGAGATGGTCATATTTGTATTCAAAAACATAAATACGAATACCATTTATATTGATGGAACTTATGAATATAAATATAAATATATTTATAATCATAAAAAGAAATATGAATACAGATGATATTCAAAGCTGTAAATATAAACACGGCCGTATTCACCACTTTAAAAATGAATACGGCTGTATTTACCGTTGTAAAAGTGGATACGGCCGTATTCAGGTAATGAATCCGAATAAATTTACAGAAATGAATGGAAATATTTTCATACAACCTTACAAATGAATACTCGTATTTATTTATTAATATTATTTGTTATTTATTTAAATACATAATTTAAATTTATTTGTTAGTTTAGGTATTTTTCAAAATAAAACAAAAAAAAAAATAAACAAAATTTTTACAAATTATATTTGTTTTTGTTTATGTATCAATTCTTTGAACAAAGCTTTTAAAAATAAATAGCTATAATACATAATATAACAACAACAAATAAATATATATATATATATATATAAGTTAAGCGTCTCCGGGCTTTAAAAATAAAAAAAAAGAAGGAAAGAGGAACGAGAAACAATACTCACGGCTTCTGAATAAACACTGCTTTATTCGTCCAATAATCTGCCTTATATACAATGCTATGTTTATTTACATTACAAGATGGTATTAAGGCTGATATCGCCAGTCTCCGGTCTTTATCTCCCCCCCACCAGTTTACGAATAGGATTTTCGGAAACTTATAAATTCCAGATCGGAGCCACCGGTATCAGCCTTAACCCTTTACAATTATTTGTACCAGTATAAACTTAAAGTACACCAAACCTCACTTCCACTCCGCTGGAACGAGAAATAAATAAAAAGAAATAAACCACAGAAAGTAAACACACAACGTCTTATTAACAATGGAACAGAACTCTTAATCCTATAAAAATTACAATCACCTCTATTATGCTGCCATATCTTTATTTACAAGAACAACAAAAATAATAAAAAAAAATGACATCATCAACAGTAATAATAATAAAAAAAACATTTTTTTTATAATACGCGATAAGGGTACTACGAATCAATTGGTTTCTGTACCGGTTCTAACATTGGGAGCTTCAATTGTTCAATATGAACAGTTCTCCTCTTCTTAGGTTCGTTAATGCTTTCAATGGTTACCAGATTATGCTCCCTAATAGCAACCACTCTGAATGGGCCCTCGTACCGTAACAATTGTTTCCCTCTGTTGGTTCCAATTCTACGATACACTATTGTTCCGATTTTTAATTCTCCCATTCGGTCACGTACCTGCACATTCTGCCGCGCTACCCGCTTCTCCTTTTCCCGCTGAATTCTCCCCGCTACCTTCCCCACGTCTTTCCTACCTCTACCCTAGTATTCTGGATTTGCTCTACGAGATGTTCATTGGTCGTTGTTTCCCCCCAATCTCTCCTTGGCCTGCGCATCCCGAATAGTATTTCCACAGGTGAAAACCCCGTTACGGAGTGGATCGAATGGTTGTAAGCTGTTACGGCTTTCTTCATCGCAACATCCGGCTCCAACCCTTTCTCTCCCTGATATACACGGATGTGGTCACTCAACGTGCTGTGCAAGCGTTCGATTCCTCCTCTACTCTTAGGGTGTCCCGGTGTGTTATAATGCCACACAACCTCTAACCTTTTCACCTCCTCCCTAATCGCGGTATTGTCGAATTCTCTACCACCGTCTGATGTGATCCTCTCGGGAACTCCGTAAAACTGTATCCAGATTTGTAGGGCTTCCGCAACTGCATTGGCAGACTTGTCCATGACCTGATGTGCCATAGCTACTTTACTAAAGGTGTCGATGATCGTGACCCACTTGAACCCTTTCCAGGTGAATGTATCGATCTGGAGGTCTTGTAGCGGCATATTCCCTGTAGGTGTCTCTTCCTGAACTCCTCTGGGGGGGTGTCGATCATACTTTGTGCGCATACATACCTCGCATTTCCCGATGATTCCTTGGATAGATTTTTTCATTCCCCACCAGAAATACTTTCGCCGTAATGCCTGCAACGTCTCGTTGACGCCTCGGTGGTTGGTCTTCCCCTGGTGGTATGCCAATGTAATTGCTTGTTGCTGCTCCTCATCCTGTACGGTTTCCACTGCATACTTGCACCGGATGATCGTTCTATCCATGCCTATCCGCTCGGATCTCCACATCCGCTTTATTTTCTCCCATACCGTGTTGTTCCCAACATAGAGATGGTGTGTCTTTCCCGGTTCCGTGGCGTCCTTCAGTGCCGTACGGATTTGCTCCTCGCTCACCCCGGGTTGCGACCAAATGACGCGAATCCTACTTTTCCCGTATCTTCGGTAATCTATTTTCATGATCCCTGTTGTCCTGGTTTTCCAGATTACCTGTCTATGCTTGTCGTTGATGATTTCGTCTATTTCCTCCATCGCCTCTGGTCTTTCCTCCGCTGAGCTATCTTCTTCCGGGGACCCCTCCCTGTCCTCTATACTGACGGTATCATCTGCCCCTTCACCCTCAGGAGTCCATTCCCTCAAGAATTGGCGCACGTCCCGCGATGGACCTCCTCCGTCCTCTTCTACCGCGTTGATCATGATGGCCCTAGAGAGCCAGTCTGCCACCACGTTTTCCTTTCCCGGCTTATACACCACCTCCATGTTGTACTGACTAAGGAATTCTTTCCATCTCGTGACCCTCGCAGAGGTTTCCTTAAGTTTTCCTACCCACTGAAGGGGTTTGTGATCGGTGTGGACTCGAAACTTCCTCCCAAATATATACGGCCTGAAATGGTCGATGGCCCACACTATCGCGAGTAGCTCCCTCTCTAACGCGCTGTACCGTGATTCCGCGCTCGTAAGTCGTCGGCTCGCGTATGCTATCGGACGTTCACCCTCACTTCTGCCCTGGATAAAACGGCCCCCAACGCGTATTCGCTCGCATCGGTGGTGACGTTGAACTGCTTCTCAAAATCCGGGAACGCCAATACGGGTTCTGCCTGCAACCTATCCATGCATTTCCGAATATTATTTTCCATTTCCGGTGTCACCACGATCCTCGCGCCTTTCTTCAGCAAGTTATTGATAGGTACCAAGTATTCTGCCATCTCAGGTACGAATCTCTATAATAATTCAGCGTCCCGAGAAGCCTACGAATCCCTTTAACGTCCCGTGGCACCGCCATTCGTGTGATAGCCTCCACCTTTGCCGCATCCGGTCTGACCCCCTCGCTAGAAATAGTGTGGCCTAAAAAATTGATTCGCGTTTGTCCCAACAGGGACTTCTCACTTGACAGTTTCAGCCCGAATTGTCGCAGCCTTTCGAATACCGACCTCAAATGCCCCACGTGTTCGGCTTCCGTTCTGCTAAAAATCAGCAGGTCGTCCATGTATACTTGACATACGGAGTCGTCGATCCCCCTCAGAAATTCGTCCATCAGGCGTTGAAACGTTATGGGCGCATTCTTCAGACCAAACGGCATTCTGGTGAATTCGTAATGCCCCCTTTCGAATGTAAACGCCGTCTTATGTTGGTCCTTCGGGTGCATCCGTATTTGGTGGTATCCCGCCTTGAGGTCCAACGTGCTAAACACCACGGCCCCACTCAACCTATCAAGTATATCTTCGAATCTAGGGATCGGGTACTTTTCGTCTACCGTGTTGTCGTTCAACCTACGATAGTCCACTACCACTCTGTATTTTTCCTTATTATCCCCCGGCGCTGCCTTCTTTTTCACTGCCCACAGGGGACTATTAAATGGCGAGGTGCTATCGACTATGATCCCTTGCTTTTCAGGCTTTCCAATTCCTCCCGAATATGCTGCCTCATCGCCTGCGGGTATCTCCTTTCCTTTACGTAGGTCACCCTATCTTGCTTCAGTGGAACTTCGTGTACCGTCTTCCCTGTTACCCCCAATACCTCGCCCTCCCTGAAGAAAATATCTACGAACTCCGCTTGTAACGCCTTTCTCCAGTCCTCCACCCTGTTCACCGCTCCTATCCGCACCCTTCTTTCTCTCGCGACCCCTATACATCCAAATTTCCTCTTTCCCAGCCTGATACTCCAAGCTCCTCTACGGTTTCTAATGCTTACCCCTACCTGTCCTAACAGATCACACCCTATTATGACTTGGTACTCCCGCGCCATGCTCTCTACCACATGCACCTTAGCTCCCCCTTTTTCCCTGCCCACCGTCAAGCGTAATTGACGCTTCCCCTTCTACTTTACAGGGACCACCCAGAGTGATTAGCTGGCAGCCACAGTTTTGTATCCGGAGTACCCTCTCGCTCCCGCACACTCTCCCCAACGCCCCCCGAGTCAAGATAGTACTCGAGCTCCCTGTGTCCACGAGACACTTCACTCCCCCATCTACTTCAATAATCGGCAACCAGCATGGCTTACCTCTAATATTGTTGCAGGTTGCTGTGCGGTCGCCTCTCTGCTGACACCCTTCTCAGATGCCACCTCGCTTCCTCCTTACCGCCGTCGCTCGTCGTTGCTCGCTCCGTTGGCTGCTCCTGCCTCCTTCGCCTCCACTGCTGGCTGGCTCGTCAGTCTCCGTTCCCGACGTCCCCGACTCCTCGGTTGCCTCTTCCGAAGATCCGTCTCTCTGCTGCATCCTAGCTCGTTTTTTCAACTTTTGAGCGTTCACCTCCATTGGCTCGTCTAGAGGTCTCTCTCTCCTGCGAAACATGTACGGGCACTGTCTGGCAATATGCCCTTCAGTCCCGCACTCGAAACATCTAGTGCGCGGACATTGTGCTACCAAATGTCCCGGTTTCCCGCACCCGTGACATTTTGTCTTCCCTCCGGGGTCCATTCCTAGGCCTGGACTGTCCGGATCTTCTCTCGCCCGTCGTGGCTTTTTCTCCGTTCGGGTGTTTCATTTCCCTCTTCCTCCACCCTATCTGGGCTGTCCGGGGTCGTCTGTCACTCACTCGGGTCCACCCTGGTTCTTCTACTTCCATCCGCGTCTCTTCCTCTCTTGCACTCAGATCTATCATTTCTTGGGCACACTCGAGGAACGATCGCTCTCTAGGCAGTCCGTCCCTTCTCCCAGTCTCCTTAGCCAACTGAACCTTGAGTATTGTCGAAAGGAATTCCATCCTAGCCTCGACCTCTCCCACACTCATGGTTTCACGCATTTTCTCAGTTATGCGGTTGTACTTCGCCACTAGTACCCCCGCATACTGTCCTCTTGTTTGGCGTTGGGACCGACACTCCCTAAACATTTGGAAGATATCTTCTTCCGGCGTCCATCGGCCCCCTCCGAAAGCCTTCTTCAAACGCTCCTTAATCACTGGCCATGGTGTCTCCTCGTCCGCTTGGATTTGGTTGAGGATGTTCCTCCTCACTCGGCACACGAGAGCTGCCTTCAGTGCTTCTGCGTCTCCCAGGTTCACGAGGTCCTCCGCCACCTTTGCTTCGATTCTTGATATGAGGCGGTCTCCGCCTTTCAGGAAGTGATTAAGTTCACCTATCTCGCCCCCGAATCGCTCCAGGTCTGCGATTGCTCTCCGTAGATCCTGCGTGGTCGCTGCCCTTATCTTCATCCACTCCAATGCATTGGCATGCGCCTCTGCCAATGTGTCCCTAGGTAAGGGAGGGATCTCTTGTATCTGCGGTACTTGAGGTATCTGAGGTATCTGCGGAATCTGCGGAACCTGAGGGGCGATCTGAGGAATCTGCGCTATCGGCATTTCCTGAGGTTGCGGCATTTCAGGTGCGTTCAACACTCCTGGTCGAATTATGCCCTCTGTCGGCATCTCGTCTTTTCCTTATGACTAGGAGAAGAGAAAAAAAAATTAAAATAAAGACAGAAAAAAAAAATTTTACTTCCGTGTTCTCCTGACGTTCTCCCGGGTTTCGGCACCAGTTAAGCGTCTCCGGGCTTTAAAAATAAAAAAAAGAAGGAAAGAGGAACGAGAAACAATACTCACGGCTTCTGAATAAACACTGCTTTATTCGTCAATAATCTGCCTTATATACAATTGCTATGTTTATTTACATTACAAGATGGTATTAAGGCTGATATCGCCAGTCTCCGGTCTTTATCTATATATATATATATATAATATATATATATATATATATATTATATATATATATATATGCATTAAAAAACAAGTAAACAAGGTGTGCCACTAATCGTTTAAACACTGATTTTATTACTTAGAACTTTACAGTTGATTCCTTTAAGTAAACCAAATATTTCATCAGAAGAACAGGTTTGTAGGCCAAAACATTTATTCCTGATCTCACTAGGGTTATGACAAACCCCCAAGAAATGTATACATACTGTCCTCTTTTTCTCCGGAGTTAATACCGGGCAGTACTACTACAACCATTGAGCTTCATTAAACATACTATTATTAGAATTTGTTGCAATCGAAAAATAAGCTGCGAATTTGCTATTAAATAAAAATATCTAATGTGAGAACTAAAGAAATGAATACGATAAAATAAAATGATATATGTTCCCTGAATGATAAACTGGAAACAAATTAATTTTTTTTAAAAACGACACTGCTTTTTGGTAAAATAATAAATCTATGATTTTCAAAAAATAAACAAACAGAAAAAGTAATAAGAACTATATTTTTTTCTAATATTTAAAATACATTAAATTTTTATTTTTTAAAACACATTTATTACATTTTGTCACATTTAAGGGATAGTGATAGAGTACCTCATTCAGAAATATTAACATTTAAAGATTGTAATTACGCCGTTATGTTAAATGAAACTACCATGACTAAAGATTTTAAACAAACAATGAATTAAGAGAAACGAATTTTAAAACTCGATGGAACGATAGATACTCGGGTTTCGTCTTAATTGTTTTTAGCGAGCTCGACATCGCGTGTTTCCTCTGCGGCGGTTTCACTATCCTATAATTAGGGGACTAGCTGTAATTTACGCGTGGTCTGTCTTAAGGGAAATGTGAGTATGATTTAGGAGATTCTTAAATACCGTATATACATTTCTAATCATTTTGTTTCATCAAGATATGACTAAATAATTGAATTAAAAACAAAAATAAAAAAAAAGGAGAAAAGACTAACGGTATAACTTGATATACTGGTGAAGTTTTTCGGATGTCGAAACGCACCAATGCATTGAACGAAAGGTACTTGACAGGAGAGGTATAATGTTAAATATTGGAAGGCACCCCGATCAATACAATCAATACAAAATACATCAATCGATTGTTCTTTTTGGGTAAAGCAGTAAAAACATTGTTCTTATTGTAATGAACTAATTCAAATGTATTATAAATTGAATAGAAGCTTAAATAGACGCTCCTAGTAAAGTAAGCCAAGTAATTTTTTTTTCATTGAAAAGCAGTTAAGATTTTCTTCAAGCTTCCCTTAATACACGGTGGGCCAGACCCCCTTAACAAATACTTGAATAGCAGGTTATGCTAATATCTAATTGTCTTTCAGAAAAGCTCGTTTTCCGTTTAGATTCCTTAAATAATCTGTTGCAAATGCACTAAACAGAAGGAGAGCTATGAGCTATAACTTTCTCGATATACCTCTCTATATCCTGCTTCAAAGTGAAGATAGTTCCGATGTGCACCTCAGCAATCGAAAATAATATCATGCCAAACTGCAATTGACCCCCTTTTAGCAGCATCTTGAAATATTCTGTTCATCTGTCTACTAAACATTCATTTAGCTATATAATAGATACTGGTAATTTTTATCTATTCCGAGGTTTTAGCACTTCCTTTCTCGTTCGCTTATTGTATTTTTCCAATTTTCTGGTTCAATTTCGCGTTTTTCCTCATTTTGAGACCAAATCCAAACAATCAGTTTTGTTTTATAGAAGAACTTATAGCGTCACCCTTTCTAGCGTCACCATTTGCATAGAGAATAATTCATTCAATATTAAAATTTCCTATTTATTTATGATATAGTCCAACTTCTGCACGACTTGATTTGTAACTCAGCACGTTTTGCATTATTGTTGACCGTTTAATTACAAACGACGCTTGATTTTCAACTTGAAAATTTTTTTGTTAAAAAAGTTTACTTTACTGGTGTTTTTCATAGCCTAAACCAACTATTTTTTAATATCTCATCATATTTTATTATTCTATGACTATTCAGCTTTAATAAAAGACCAACTATGAGGAAATTAAGCCAAATGCTGATTCTCAGTGACCAAAAAACTAACTAAAGTCAAAGTCGTCAATCCGCCATCTTTGGACGCTATTTTGGGGCAGTGCGTTCACTTTTTTTTGTGGGAACATTGGCTTTTTTTAAATAAATAGTTACAAGAAACACAACGATATGCAATTTATAGGAATGTGGGGAGGGAGGTGCACGGTAAGGGGGTCTGACCCACAGACTATATTGTATCTTAACGCAACGCCCTGGTAGAGGCGAAAAGGGAAAAAAATAGTGTCGAAAACCGTATGATTTTTATTCAATATATACATTAAAATATCTCAGAAACTAAAAATCGGACCTGCATACTGCAATCAGCGGAATTGTTCAGCATTTCATCCTCTCTGTAATGGTCTATTATTCAAAATTGTATCTAAACGCCTCGCCGTGTTAGACAGGTGAATATAATGAGTTATTATTTATAATTTATATTTCATATTATTAATCTCGCCTTGTTGATGTTATCAATTCTATCGTGTGGTCTAAAGCATTCACCATAGTTTTTTTTCTTCAGTATTTTAAGCTCAAATTGTTTCAAAGCACTTACGTGTTTTCGAATAATTTCAGCCATTAACCTTAAAAACCGATCAATGAAATAATCATGACTTATCTATAAGCAATCAACAAGAACACTTAAGTCTCCATGTTGCTTCAACGTAGCTAGCTAAAAATAGAAACAGGACGACATATCAATATCAACATGACCCGCTGAGCTGGTTACTTTCTTTATTGATTTGAACTATTTTTTATGAGTGGATAACTTTTATTCAATCATCAGAACAGAACAGGCGAATTAAAAAGTGAAGTTTCTTGACGCGTAAATTGAAGTGATATTTGCGAAAATGGGCAAAGTGTAAGTATGAGTAATATAACAGCCCAAAATCTAAAATTAAAAGTAGGAAAAAACACCCTTCCATTTACAGTCTCATATATTTACGGTTAGGACCTTTGAGGTGCTCTGCATTTTTTTTTTTTTTTATGTTTTAAATTACAGATGGAAAAGCCCAAGCATAAAATTATTGTAAATTTTATTACAACAGACAGCAATCAAGAATGATTAATAAAATTCATAAAAAGAACGAAATCCAAAAATGGATTGAGCATTGTAAAGGTACGTGGAAATATAGGCGGATTCCCGAGTAAGAATTAACAAATTCAATGTACAAATTTACTTTGTTAATTTACTGTATGGTTATATATATATTGTAATTTAATATGTTTTTAAAAAAAAAACTTTTCAGTTGAATATGGTATAGACCAGCAAAAGCTCCTAAACATAAATATATGAGGCTGTAATAAGAAGGTTTTTTTTTTCTTACTTTCAATATTATTACCTATTAAGTAGAGTATACCTATTAAATTAAATATAAAATCATAAAAAAAAAAGTTTGAAGAAATATAAGTAAACAAGAAATGAGCATTTATAGGTTTGAATGTAATTTTTTTTTTTATTATATATATTATATATATATATATATAGTATATATATTATATATGTATATATTATATATATATATATATATATGAAACAGAAAATTTACGAAGAAAAAGTAAAGTTTCAATAATTTATGTTTAATATTCCATCTTTTTGTTTTCAATAATGCCTCGAGTTATAAACGCTTAGAGTGAAATTATTTCACTTTGTGAATTCCTTCCACGTCTTCAACTTATCTCTCCGCTAATTACTTAGCTTGGTTTCTGAATCTCTAATATCTCAGCTTCTTCTTCCTGATCTATCCAGTATTTATTAGAAAGAGCGTCGTTGTTTTATTTAACTTTTGCTTCATCAGTTCGTCAACTGCTATTTCTACCGACCGAATATCAGCTCATCATATAAATAATAGAAATATTTTTACACTACTCTTACAAAATCAAAAGTATGAACAGATATTTTCGAATATTTTTTAATTTATTAATAGCTATATATATTTTTTTTTCAAATGCAATCTTCATGATTACGATGCCTTTCAAAACACTTTTTTTTTTTTTTTTTATTATCGAATAGAAGAATTTGTTACTTTTAGGTACGTACGTGTTAACTTATGTAAGCATTAAAATTATTTTTTATTTAACTCTCTAAGGACCATAGTTTTTATAAATATCTAAACATATATTTTTAGAAATATAGACTTATAGCTTGTATCTCAAGAAAGATACTAACGAAAAACCTCTACTTTTTGGATGAGGGGAGGAGAAGAGATAGATAGATAAATATAGAGAGAGATATTAATTGACTGTTTAACCAAAGTTCCTTTCTAACAAACAAAAAGATAATAACATCTTGAATTTTAAAATTTCTATTACAATATAAAATGAGTTTTATTTATAATATATTTTTCAATTTAATTTTAATGTTAGTAAACGTATATTTAATGATAGTAAAAGTATAAATGTCATTATGAAATGAGGTAATTAGTTATTTACTCCTATTTGCATTTAGTAGCATTTGACAATATATAGGTCAAAATATAACAACAAAACATATGATTGTTCAAATATCTGTCACTGATCTTTCATTAAAACAAATATGGACCAATAAAAAATAGATTTAAAAATGTCCTATTGATAAATTATCAATCGATTGATATAAAAAAAACTTTAAATTTCAAACTTTTTAAGCTGAACAAATAATCTACATTCCTTCAATCTGCCACTGTCGGATTTGTCTCCGGATATTTTTTCTTCGCTCTTGAAGTACATCTCGGTGCGATTTCGACTGGACTTATGGACTATCACTCCCGTTTTAAATGATTTTCGAACTAACCATGACTATTGACATATGTTACGTTCATTATGTGACTGATTGGATCGGACCCATGAAAAACCTTCTGAATCAACGAAAAAGTAGAACAAAAAAAGTTTTGTTAGGCTATTCAATAACAAAACCCAAGCACTATAATAATAATAAAAAATTAATCTCACTTCCTATAATTCAATATGCTAGACGCAGGTACCAGAAAACTCAACTGAACATTCAAAAAACAATATGGTAGCTATAGAGAAGAACTAGAGACTGGACAGTTCCTTGGGTTCCTGCCAGCATGATAGATCTTCTGTAATGGCAATACCAATTTCCCAAAGTATGTTTGCTGTAACATATTTGTCACGCTCGTCATTGAAGTGTTAAACTAATGTATCTACTCATAATTATATAAATACAAATACTTAGACATAAACAGAAACAAAGTTGTCATTGTGTTTATCTTTAGAGTTGACATTCTAGTAGATTTTAGGAATGTCGTATGAAGGAAAATTGTTAATATCTGTTTCCTTCTAACATATATGTGTGTGTGTGTGTGTGTTTTTTCCTCTGAACTTCTTAAGTAGTGCTTTTTCGTTACTTCATTATCACATTACTTTCCCTGCCAACTTCCAATGATGACCGTGGATCGTGCCCTTGCCATCTGCCTGCCGCAGACATCAGGTACAGTCCCGTAATTACAGTCATCGCTTTGACCGACCAGGCGACGGCAGATGGGTAGCGGGTCCCTTAGCCAACGGAAAGTTGGAAAAGTAATCTCACTCCGGATGACCTGTATTAGATCTTCCACTTCCTGTGTTGGTGGCAGTACTAGGTAGACGATAAAGTAGTATGTCCAATATAATAATACATGAGGATATCCGATAGCTCTAGCAGAAAGGGGCACCGCTATCTTTATGCTCAGGAAATATGGTTTTGATCAAAGAAGTGCGTTTCAAAACGTGAAAAACTGCCGTTTCTTAAATTTTTTTTCCAATAATAACAATTATAATTTCAGTAATACAAGCTGTAAATTTCACTTAAGATAGATAATGATTTATTTACGTTATCTTTGTATGGTAGCTTCCATGACGCAAGTGGATTACCTAGAAATGTTAGATTTCGTACAACCTTGGCCACATTTATCATGTCTTCTTTTTTTGCTAACTTCATTAACATAAACGCCAAGAGAAAGAGCCAATATCTCCGAATTAAGAGAAACATGGCAAAAAATAAACAGTATTATGCGATTGTAGATGGGTATTTAAAGCTAAACAAAAACCACCTCGAATGTAAACCTGTATCCACAACAGCTTCCTGCCAGGACTAAATCACAATACAACACATTTTGACGCAATACCAAGAATTAATTGAAGGAGCTACTAAAGGAACACATATTTTCGAAAAATAGAGAAAACTACGACTAAGAAATTGCTGAGGACATCCAATAAATTGAATAAAACAACAGAACTTACCAACCAATGATTTGTAAATGCTGAGATAGGGACACACACTTCCCTTTGAAGTATCCTCACTTTACGAAAATAGGCGGACTACATAAAAACAATTATTCGTTGCTAACGATATAATGCAAATGACCGAAAACGTATATAGAGAGCTGAGACAGGGCCCGAGGTGTATTGGCCGCTGTGCATCCATGTTCCTATATCTCTGTATATACTCTCCTTCATGTCTAACTTATGTCATATTTGTTGTCGTATGCTAGTTTACATATTGACGCATATAATCGATAGTTGTAAATTAAATATACATGTATATATATACTTGAGTAAACTTTGATCAGAACCTCTCCTGGAATAATCACATTTCTCAGATTACCCGAATATCCATAACTATAATTAAACATATTTCTACGGTTCCTCGATTCCTAAAAAAAAAAAATAAGATAGCTCCTCGTAATCTTCCTGATTTTCCCCCACTTCTACAACGATTGCTTGGTCTATGGAGGGCTTTTTCTTTTGTTTTTTGTCCCACCCCTTCTTCCTCGCCTTTTAGGATATTTTTTAGGATTTTTACAGACCAGGGGGAAAGGCGAGAGTTAATGCAAGAATTAAAGTTTAGAAGAGTGTCCAGAAGACGAGATAAGACTGCTTCATAAGATTCATCTTTGGGATTCCCAGGCTTACCAAGTTTCCAGCTTATACACCGAGTTGAAGTGGCTCTATCCTTCTTCCCGAATGCAGTTCTTTCTTGGTATTTTCCATTTCTTCAGGACCAGTTTTCCGAATCCTCAGAACCAAAAATCTTCGCTACACCGAAGAACTCCTAACTGAATCAATGAACTTAGCTATTCACTTAATACCAGATCTCAAACTTTAAATTTATAAATCCCATCCCATAAAACCAATACCTTCAGCAAATCCTTCGTCATTCGTGTTACTTCCTTTTGGAATTCCTTAGCTATCACCATATATCAAAGCACGTCAACGAATTCTTTCAAACAACTACTTCACCACCTACTACACATTCAAACTTCGGCAAACTTGCAAGAGATTTTAGGTTATGTAACTACAATTGATTTTGAATAATAAGAGCCATTTTTTTTTTGTTTTGTTATTTTTTGAATTCTGATGCTTAGTTGACTTCAGTCCCAGAATAAAATTATTTTTCATCCATTCATTTGTTTTCTTGTATTTCGGATTCGTTAACAGAGGAATATAATAATGGTTAACAATAATCAGCAGAAGAAATTTATGTGACACCATCAATTTTAATTTATTTTTCAATTTTTGAACATGATTAAAAAGGGCCAAAAAAACCGGAAAGGATTTGTGCCGCAGTGAATGCTTTTAATTAAGGGACTTCAAAGACAATAGAATACACTAGCCCATCACTTGTTGCTGCTCTTAAACACAAATACGGTGTGCTGAGTCAGCCAACAGTGACTAAGCCCAAAAAGTGATGAATTATCTACCATGGGCGTAGTGGCGCGTAAAAAGCTATAAAAGAATGTTGACATGATCACCATTTAAAGTAAATATCAGTGAGCATCCAATAGGAATCAAAGAGTTGTATTTATTTAAATTCATCGGTTTGCATGGATTTACTTCTACACCACATAGAATACGGTAGGCTATTTCACTTCTTTAGCTCTCAGAGGCAATGCATTTTAATAAATGAGGTATGGTATCAATGGTGGAATTCTTTCAACGACAATAATAAAAGTCACTACATTTTTGCTGTTATTATTTTATTCATAATTTCCTAACTTTGTTATCGTTATGTTATATATCCTAACTTTTTTCCGCAACTTTCTATCCCTAACGAAGTTATTCTTATTTTAGATTTCCTTTAAGTTTATTCTAGCTACATTTTTCAGACTATACCTTTCGTCTACGTATTATTATTTTCTTTTTAAAATTAATAGTTTCTCATACCCATTGTTATCTTTTTTTATTTTAGTCCTAATGAAGGCCTGAACTTTAGCCCGAAACGTCGACAAAAATAAATATATTTTCAGAAGAAGTTAGACGGGGGTCCGTTCAAAAAATACTATATTATGTAATAGTATATCTATTGCAAAAAATATACTATTACATAATATAGTATTTTTATTGCAATAAATATACTATTACATAATATACTAACTTCTTCTGAAATTAGAATCAAAGGTCAACCATCTCCATACCATAAAAATAGATATAATTTATTTATTTTTACATTTTTTCGACAAAACACCCCTACCAATCTTCAATAATAAAAGCCATTGAAAAAAATGGTTCAAAACTGATTACTTAATAAATTAATTGTTACTCTATATTTTGTTTATTTGACTGATTATCTTGATAAATATATAGTATATACATATATATCATACTGTATATACCAAATGTAGGGACCCTGCGGCTCCGGAGGCAGCATGCGACCGCCGTTAGTTTTGGGGTGTTTTTTATGAATCTAACCCTGAAATAAATTAATATTTAATTATTTAGGCTAAGAGTTTTTTATTTTGCTGTTTCTATTTTTATTTATCACTAAATGCATATATACTTCGAATTCATTAGGGAAAGGATAGCTATCTAATATGAGATATCATGAAGAGTATTAGCACTAAAAAATAATGTAAAAGTTACGTAAGATTTTTATTTAGTTTCAAATGATAAATTGATCCGATCAATAAACCACGGGGGACACGCAGGTTAACAAAGAGGGGAGAGGCAAGGAGACAGGTGATATGTCCGTCCTCTCACTTGACGAAGGTGAGCAGGTCCCCCTCCCCCCACCGAGATGTAACGTACTCCGAGATTGAGTAACCTTCTATGTTCCAGATACACCGAAGGTACGGGTAACCGCCTTATTAGTCTCTATTAACTCGCCCGGTTCCCAATATGTCATACAACTCTAATGGCGTTTATGAATATACTGAAGACTCCGATTAAATATGGTGGAACTCTTTCTTCTACCTGAATACGAGAAATCTCGTGCATGCGATAAGTTGCATTGTAATACGGTTATTTTAAAATCAAACAAAGATAATAAAAGTGGCCACCTTGATGTTGCCGAATGATATGTATATATATTAATAGTTTATATACATAGCCTGCAATAATTTTTCTCTCTCACCGCACGTTTTTTTTTTTTTTTTTTAGAAAAATAGAAAAATGACTTTATTCTGGAACGAAGTCCCTTAAGAATAACAAAATCACACATACAGAAAAGATTACTACTGGCCAAAAGGTTTTATACATTAAATAAAATAAAAAGCTTAGGTCAGATATTAAAACATGTTTAAAATCGTAATTATTTTATCAATTTATCTTACATCAGGGTGCCGGGCGCAAGCGCTAGCCCGCTCGGCCACCTCGTCCCCTTAAAAAATAACATGAAGGACCAAGTCTTGAACTGCAAATCTTGATAATGAAACTCGATACACTATTACTACTCTAACACCGTGTTTCCCTTGTTACTTGGTTTGAATGTTTCTTTTAATTAAGCCTTAAAAAAAACGAAAAACTTCCTTCCAAAAATTCATATCCTCGTAAATGAGTGACCCTCTAAAAAATTCAAAATTTTTTACACTAGTCTTAATTGTGGAATTGTAAAAAGTTCTACTTCTAAAGTACCTTTAATTTTGTTTATTTGAAGGCCTTTAATTGTCATTAGTTATATAAAAATAACAAATAAGAAAGAATCGGATAACTAAAGAGAAATATATTCTTTGGTTAAAATATGATTTCGGAGAATAAAAGTTTTAATAAAATGCACTATTGAAAAGATGAACACTTCTGAAAAAATATATACCTAATATATGAATTCGGAGAAGGCAAACGATAGCGACGAAAAAAGTAATGAATAATAATTGTTGTAATTAATCACATTTAATGTTATTGAATGAAAAATAAAAATAAAACTAGAAAAGATTCGTAGGCAAAATAATTGGAAATTTAAAATTAACTTTAGAATTGACACACTAAGAATAGATAGTGCCTAAGATTATTGGATTTCAAAGTAATTATCGTTGGTTCATGCTAGTTATAGTTAAAGTGATATTCTTAAGGTTTTTTTTTTACAGTATTCACAGGACATTATGTCATACCAATTACGAAACTTGGTAATGGTGAAAAATGATTTTATTCACATCATATTTACAGAAAAAAATAGAGTATAGCTTAGTAATATTTAGAACAGTATCAAAGTTGAAGTAAGTAAAATAAACATCTTAAACACGGACATTATTTAAATATATAATTATATTCAATCAACCAGAGTAACTCCGGACGCCAGCACATCCCTGCGGTTCTCTCTCACTGCGTTACTGGTATGAAATAATGAACGCGCACAGCTTAAATAGTGAATATCTGGCCATTGCCAGAACTCAAACATGTTCACAAAACATTATGCTGTTTCTTCGAAGATGATTGACGAGAAGGGCGTGCTAAAGAATTTGCAGGATGAGTAAGGTTCTGATGAAGTAGGGTACTGTCATTCAAATAGTATTGAGCATTGAATATTGTTTGAAATACTTAGGACTGAAGGAACTGGATGCGTTTGATATTGGGAAATTTAGCTCCCACAGTTCTGGATAGATTTCAGGATTGTTTTATACATAAGTAATTTGTTGACAAAGTTGTCATTATCATGTCAACATACTTTTAAGTAAAAGTAAGATTTCACATCTCATAATTTTAATATATTTTAAATATGAAAAAAATACAATAAATCTTCAAGGAAGTAAATTCAGTGTAAAACGTTTCGTAAGAATTTAAATCACTATAACGGTATATCTGTTGATCATTAATGCATGAATGTTACAGAATACATAAAGAACTCTAATCTACACTTGATGGACTCCACTAATTAAAAACCGGATAACAAGAATTAAGTAATGATCCAGGGTACAAGGAGCAATCGATTGTGAATATAATCGTAATTTGTCGCTGTCTTTCTAACGAGACTAAATGAGGGGTAAAGCGAACAAGAAGACAATAAGAAGAGAGGTAACAAAACAGGAGCAAACAATGGCCGCCCGTAGGCAGGTCGCCGTGGAGATTTGAATGTTGGGCGGGGTGGGCCTACTCTTAGCGTAATAATATGAATCACTGATTTCACTGTCTTATCAATGTTATAGCCTATGCTACTTTAGGAAGCACAGTGATGCCGGAAATCATGATGGCTGAGCGTGTTCAGGCGTTACCCGCTTTAATATTCTCGAATAAAGCTGCGCCGATTCGAATCCGCTCTGGGAAAGTCGAAATTAATTTCGTGACGGTCTCACGGAACCAATCTCAATCTCCCAACTATAGAATATGTTTGTTTGTACCTGTAGAACAATCCCCTTCACCCAATTCCTATGCCAGAAATGGCGAAGTGGAGTGTAAAAAAAAGAAAACAAGAAAAGAAAAAACTCTAAAATCAAATTGAAAGAGCGCCATACTTCAAACATGGAAATTTATAAATGAAATTAACCAGAAAAAAAGAGACAAAGTTCTTCGTTAAAGTGTAGTTAGGAATTAAATATCCAGAGCTATAATATAAGTTTACGCATTTTTATTAATAGAATCGAATTGATTTTCTGTCTTGTAGATACATCATGCAATCAAAATAAAAAAATAATTCGTGAAGGGATGTAAGGTTTTCGCTACTTTACTAGTATAGAACTTACATTCATTTGTAAAAGTGTCAAGATAAAAAATTATAAATGCAAATAGAGTTACTTATTTATATTTAAAATTAATTAAATGTTCAGTCAAACAAAGAATAAATAAAAACTGAAAATATATTTTTTTAATAATGCATATATCCTGTATTGTACACGAACCAGACAACAAGCAGTTAACTATACATAAACATAATTATACATGCATCGAAAATGTATATTCTCAGTTTTATGACTGACTTTTTTATTTTTTTAATTTGTCGACGGAAAATTACTTAATTTTTTAATATAAATTAATAAATAAAGTAAATTAGCTACACAGCACTAGCAACACTGTTGCTACTTTCATTGTATGACTACGTGGCACTATTGCTGTTAAAATTGTTCTAGTCTAATTTATATTATTGTTATTATTTCTTACTTTAAAAGTATGAGGTGTAATTTAATTATTTTAATCCAGAATAAAATGATATTAACATCACTTTACATCCAGACGCATGCATAATATATATATATATATATATATATATATATATTATATATATATATATATATATATATATAAAGATAGATAACATTCGCTTGCTTTAAGCTAAAATTTTAACTGGTAAATCTACTTACTGTACCGTCACGAGGGTGAGGATAGGTCTGTAAAATGTTCTTTTTTTTCTGTTACATATATTGTTAGGAATCCAACCCAAACTGAAGTTTAAATTAATTTGTTAACCTCTACAAATAAAATAATTTCTTGATTTTTCTTGTTTAAATTTGTTCATTGTGTAAGAAATCTCGAGCCATAGATCAGTTCTATGATTTTGTATTTCACTTGCTACGCAATATGAGTTAACACAAATTATCTGGTTAATGTAAACTGTTGAATATGTTTCATTAAAACTTGTGTGCGCTCGAAGTGTTTGATGAGTGGCTACTTAATGCTACTCTCTGCTCGAAATAATTGGGCTCGTACTCGGTACTTGAATTATCGCTCATGCTTTATATACTTGAAGTACACACGAGCTTATTAGGTTAGTATATGCTAATGAAGTTAGTATCATCAAGTTGACCTTTGATGAGAGGAAAACGTGTGGTGGGGAATACATGGAAAACATTAGGATATTGTAAATGTCCCTTAAAAATATATTTATATAATTTCGGCTTTTCCACAATGACCTGTCTTTCATGTTATTTTTTTCAGATTTCTTATATATACATATAAGAAAAGTATATAAGAAATATATACATCTATACCATGCTGAAATGTTAGTTATTTGTTTCTGCGATGCCTCGTCAATAATAATTTAATATTATTACATTGTCTGACTGCAGAAATAAAATGCTTGAAATTCCTTTGATATTCGACTATATAAGATATTCCCATTCTGGATCTTTATGAGTTTAGTTATTTTTTACTTACTATCTTACTAATTAAAATTAAATTTTGTTATTGTACTGTACCTTGTGTTTCTGTAAACATTTTTTCTTAAATATAGAAAACGAGATAGATAAGAAAATTCTTGTATTTTATCAAAACTCATACTTTTTGATTTTCTCTAATTTGTTTCCGAAAACTGACAAAAAGTTCTATATTTTCTCTTAAGTTTTTATTTCAGATTTTCTTCCTTCCAAATATTTTTATTGGCAATATATGTGCGGATTTCATACAAGTACTAGCATTTCGGATATCGAAGTCTTATTTTGCTCAAAGTTTAGCCCGTTTCTCCCATCTCACCCCTTATATTTATATTATCTAAAAAATTAATTTATATATATATATATATATATATATATATATATATATATATATATATATATATATATATATATATAATCCTTTCACAAAGGGAAATCAATTCGTCAAAGAGGATATTCTAATTATCGACAGTCGTTTGGGCACAGGGATGGGTGCTTCGTGTAGGAATTTTGTCCAGAGGAAGTAACGCTTTATCTATTTATATATATATATATATATATATATATATATATATATATATATATATATATGGATAAAGCGTTACTTCCTCTGGACAAAATTCCTACACGAAGCACCCATCCCTGTCCCCAAACGACAGTCGATAATTAGAATATCCTCTTTGACGAATTGATTTCCCTTTGTGAAAGGATCAGTGATAAAACGTCTTCACAGATCAAAAGCCTATGCTTAGAACAAGATATCGTTGTGGACCCATCAAACCCTAACTGGTGAAAGTCGACATCTATTGTTATTTATTTGTTTTGATTAGATACAAACAGTTGCCTCGGGGTATATACGACATTAAATCCGACCATCGCCATTGCTATTGAAGGTTTAAACTCGTAATTAATAATTGGAGGATTAGCGGACTAGGTTACATACATAGCTCTCAACAAAAACAAAAACATTTCAGAATGGAAAATGGGTGAAACGCCATAAGTTCTGTTTGTCTCCCTTTTAGAAGATCCCCTCTTTAGGTCAAAGACTGGTCAAGTTTTGTTAATTAATTACTACTACGTCACAGCGGATTCAGGCTACACCACACAAGAAAGTACTGTTATTTTAATTTTGAGGGATTTATTTTGAATGGGAGATCTCAATATTATACAGTATGAGTCAGTAGGAGGAGCTAAGCTCCATGAGGTAGATTGCACACAGGAAAATAATAATAAAAAAAGTTCATATGTTTATCCGATGCTCATATGTTTTCATCTGTTTAAATTGTATTAGCTAATTACAAATAAATAGTTTTTCATACATGTACTGTATTAGTATTATGGTCATTAAAGTAATATTTTAATAAATATTTGAAAAGACCACCATTAACTTCTAAACATTTGGATGAAATGTATTCAAATGGTTAGATTGGGGGTGGTTAGTAAGCCTACAAAGTCTCCAGCCATCACAGCACTGGATTATTATCTCTGGAGTTGTTTCAAATTAAGAATAAAAAGTAAAATTAGACACTTATAATTATCTAATTCAACGTAAAAAAAAATACTATAGGCGACATATAAGGAAGAAGAAGCCGAAAATGTTTTCTTATCAAACATTTTTTTAAATATTACTTCGATAACCGAAATGTTAATACGATACAATTTAAACAAATAAAATCGTATGATTTTTTTAAAAATTATTTTCCTGTACAGTAAGCAAATAGTCAGGACTTTAAGGTTTTTAGTAGCGCCAACGTTTCAACCAAAAAATGTGGGTCATCAGAAGGGCGTGTTTTGTCAAGTACTCAATACCTTCAGTGCAGTACTCGATATGCAGTACTTGAATACCTTCAGTGTTCGAAACACGCCCTGATGATGACCAACATTTGACGTTTCAAAGTTTGGATTGAAACGTCGACTCTAATAAAATCCTTAAAAATGACTGCGTCCTGACTACTTATCAGCTATGATATGTAGAACAGATGACTTACTCCCTTCAACATTTTCCTGTACGCAACCCATTTCTGGAGCTTGGTATACTCCTTCTGACTAACCTTGTAAAAGTTCATCAATTTAAATTTATTGCAGCTGAATCTTAAGCGTTTTTGTTTTCCATACCCAACCATTTCTGCAACTAACACTCAGCGATTACGTAGGAATCAGCCAGTGAGATTTAATCTTTATTTGTTCATTTAGCTTTTATCATTAATCATTCTTACACACTATATAATTTCGGATTTATACGGATTAGGCGGACGACTTTACAATCAATTAGGATTAATTTAAAAGGATCAAATTGTTTAAAATAGATTAGCACGAAGGAATTATAATTAAATTCTTTAATAAACATAAGATAATCAAAATTATATTATATTATTAAGATGTTTATCAATTTAAATTTGGAAGAAATAGAGGTGGAAATAAGGAGTGGGTGGCAGAAAGGAGGTGAGCTAACTGTACCAGGTCACCCTCGGCAGAACAAACTCCGAACTCTCTGAGATGTGAAGTTAAAATTTATTTAAAACATCCAAGGACTACTTTATACAGAGAATAAATAATTTTCTAAAATGTAGTATTCTCCAATAGTGAAATGGCAAAATATATATTCGTTATATCCTATCACTCCAAAAACAAAAGAAAAATAAGACAGATTTATTAATGTCAAGTAATTCTCTCGGAGATTCTTAGGGGTAAGGTATTTGTGATACCCAATCCCATGGGTGTGGGTGGGGATTGGTCATTTAAAGAGTAGATCTGGAATGACTCACCCTATAATTTCATGGACTACGTCAGGCGTTAGTTCTGGTAGAACAAATATTTTTACAGGGGTACTTAGGAAGAAATCTAGCAATAACTAAATCTGGGTTTTAAAGAAAAACTATCTCCTCAGCGTCTACTGGTCCTTAATACCAGTAATGCGGCTGAATGCGAGAGGCTGGGATCTCCTCGAGTCCTGCCTTTCCTTCTACGAGTAGGGAGAAAGGCTTGGCTCTGAGCTCTTCTGAGTGAATGGATTCTGTAAATATTGTATGGTATGCATGTGTTTTAGTTGTTATTTTGATTAGTTTACTTCTTTTGTTTATATACATTTATTTTTATTATTATTAGTTTCTGTATTATTTATTATAAATAGAGTGTGAATGAGCTCTCTGAAAAATCTATTATAAATGTCCTTAATTGTCACAGATTGTGATATTTCTAAATAAATAAAAAAAAAAAAGAAAAGAAAAACCAGATCCTTAAATAAACAAATTATTAGTTCTACTAAAATTGTTTGTAATCATAGAGATGAATATGATACAAGTACACCAAAAGCTTTCCTAATTTTAAGGTGTAAAATAAAATAATTTATTCAGTTTGTGTATTTAATAGGTCTAATAAGACCTAATAAATGTACAAACTTAAAGAAATTGAAAAAAACTTTTACAGCTTTGACGGTTCACAATTAATATTATTTTTTAAAATGTTTTAACATCTATTTTATGTGTAACAAACACTTCTAAACATCAAGTAGATGAAATGCTATTTCATCATACCTTATTTCATACCTATTTGTAAAATATGTTTAGTCAACTCATAAAGTCCAGTCTTAAATTAGCAGTATTTAGTTATACCACTTTTAATTATATATATAAAAAAAAACAACATTCAATTAGACTTTTTTGACTATATGTTCGATTAACAGTTTTTATCTAAATTTCTCATGATGATTTTTATATTGCAAAATGGAGAAAAATAACTTGTTTAGAAATAATTTAATTAAAATTGAGGTCTTTCGCATGCAAGAATCTTGTCCTAAATGAATCGTTCATGGCCAAATTTTATCTTGTTTTTTGTGCTTTTATCTTGTGCTAACGTGTTTTCATGCTTATGGATCCTAAATAATTGAATTAAAATCAAATAAAAACAACTTTCAACACTTATCATGATATTACACATTTGTCTTGTTGGAATTCCATATTTCTTACTTTCATTCATTATTCATTTCTATTACTTACTGATGAGGTAGTATAATTGAGGTAGTAGTAATTGTACTTTTTTCAAAGCGTAATAATAAAAAAAACTATATATATATATAGCCATTACCTCATAATACAACGACAGAGGATATTAAGAATATTAATTAAAAAATGACATAATCTGCACGTTGCGAAACATAAAAAAATTGATTTCTAAGTATTAAAAACCAGCATAATAATAAGGTACAAACCTAATTCTATATTTAACTAATTAACTTATATATTTATTGAGTATGTAGAAATATGACAAATATCTTTCGAGCAAGTGGTCAAAAGTCAAAAAGGTTATTAAATAAAAAAATAGACAATTGGCATTTAAATATTTATAAGAAGCTAGCTATATGTAGGTATCATACACACAATAAAACAATTACATCAACAAAATGCTAAAGAATGTTCATGGAATGCAGTATAAATAATGTCAATAAGTTTGCCTTAAAAAGTTGGATGTCCATGTGATAGATTGTTGTAATACTCAATAAATAAATTTTTTTTAAAAAGTTCTAGGAGTACCGATACTGCTCTTTTTCATATATGAGATGACAAGTTTTAATGATTATTATTATTTTTACACAGGTGTGTACATAATAATAATATAAAGAAAACATAATTCTTGCCTAAAGAATTATGTTGAAGGCATCTACGCAGTTCTAGATAGAAGAGGGAAAGCAAGATTTAGCCCTGATCCACGCAGTTCCGGATATCTGATAACTTCAGTGTCCTCCAAAAGCCACGCACAATTTATGGCCGCCAGACAGAGCTCGAATTTTGGGAATAAAACTGAAATCTATCATCCTCGAAGGGTAAACAAATAGGGCCCCAAGATCAGGCGATCTTGACAAAGATTTTGAAAACAGATTCCCTTTCTCTTTCTGAAATGCGGTATTCAGTTTAATTTTTTTGTACAGTAGCTTTCAAATATTCTACAAACCAGGGATAAGACAAATAAACATAAATCGGGCAACCGAATCAACTCTTTGCTTCAACTTAATTCTGTCAGGCGAATCAGTAAAGCTTTTGAAGGACATTGTAAAACTAAAACTAAAATTGGAAACAAGTAATAAATATACTAAAATGAATACTCAAAGCAATTAAATAATTCACGGAATAGATGAATAAAGGAGGTTGATTGTGGTATATTATTCGTTGACAGCTTGGTCAACATCAAGCTCCAACCTCTGAATTTATCATGTAGAACCACTCTTGAACGCATTAAGAATATCAGCTCATACTTAAGAACAAATTTAATAATCTTTTAACAAGCTCCAGCGATACATATACATGGAGTGTGTCATGGTAGTTCCAATAATACCTATCCCTAACGTAAGGTTTACCATATAACTTCATAATCGATACTGATACTTACTCATTTGACAAACATACAGATAAATAAACTTCTGAGTAACGAATCGATCGATCTAGTAAACAATGGTTGGTACAAAAGGAGGTTTTTTATTGACTACTAATAGTAAGTGAATAGATTTGCAAAAATGAGCTTCAGATATTGCTATCACTTATTACTGAATTACATCCAACTTTAACTTCCAATATTCCTATTAACTTCCAATATTCCTATTAACTTGAAAACTCCAATGTTAACTTCTTAATATTGCTCGATTAATCTTCAAGTCTTAACTCAAGTCCTTTTACGCGGTTCTGTTTCTCGACCAGTTTCTTATATGAACTGGCTTTAGTCGAGAAATTGAATTGTTTTAATTTAAAAAGGTTTCGTTAAGTAGCGAAACCAAATTGATGCAACACGTTAGAAATTTTAAAACAAACTATAACAGCTCTGTTTGTTCAGGAAATATATAATTTTGTAAAGCATTCAGTAAACCCACTATTATTCTATTATGATAATATCAGTGTGACCTTGCATTTAATTATATTCTTTCTTCAGTCTAAATGTCGGTTGATGACCGAGTTTTAAAATTGATTGATGTGATACGGGACAGGCCATCTCTGTATGATGTTACATTGCTTATGTTATTATTGAGGTTTACTATCACATCTTTAAATATTTATCATTACGTACGGGACACGTGAATCTTTAAATTCTATTAAATGTAATTACACGAACAATAATATTTTAAGAGATAGTTTTAATACTTTTTTTCTATAAAACATGGTTATTTTTTACCATTTTGGGAGGAGGAGAGGCTTCAGCCCCAGTTCAATCGTCATAGTTAGCACACATCAATGAAAGTGATTAATTTACAAATTAAAAAAGTTTGTGATTAGAAAAGACCGTTTAATTGATAATGATGCATTTTTTCGATTATATTAAAAAGGTTCATAAACATTCATGCTATGTAACGTCAATATAAGGCATATCCAACTACAACATAAGAAAATCATCGAATAAAGAATGTTTAAAAAAAGAAAAACCTGTACCACTAACAACCCATGAATGGTCTTGGATTCAGTACAATGTGAGGAAGTGAAGTACTGATATCACGCTCAACCAATTTCCCCCCTTAATTAATTATTACATTAAGAGTACCCACTTTATAGAGGCTGGGTTTGACCCAGGAAGGTCTCCCGGTCTCAGGGTCGACTATAGGCTAATGAAAAATTACTAGTCATCTGCCGAATTCGAACTTGGGACCTAAGCTCTGGAAGTCAGTGCTTACCCACTGAGCTACCCCGCTCCTGAATAATGTTTTATAAATCTTAAATAATGTTTGCCAATACACAAATATGGATAAACACAATCTACTTACAAAATATTTTCACATAACTGGCAGAGAAAGTTGAATCAGATACATACCTGTAACAAAAGAAAAAAAATAAATTAGTTATAATAAAAACTCGATAAATTGAAAACTAAATAAATCAATGAGTTTTGTATATAAATCGATCATATTTTGTTTTTAAATAATTTACACATATTATAAGCATGTTTGTAATGTCAGCTACTTATTTTAAATAAAGGTTGAAAAATAAAACCGCTGGTAAACCACCATTTCATCCATAAAATAAGATAATGATTTTAAAGAAATTATTATTATGATATATTATACATTACAAAAAACATTATTTAATAAAAATATTTGACAGAGATTATCACATTTAATTTTTAATATCATTTTCCCCCTTATATTCACATATTAATTCACGAGATGAACAAAGTCAATAAATAAAATTGGGTTTAATTAAGTAAATAAAATAACTTGGGTTAATTACAGATTATTATTTTCTTAAAAGGTAAAATAATAAATAATTTCTAGTATCCTTTATCACATATAAGTTAAAAAACCGGCAGAAATGAGTATAATTACATTAAATAAAAACTAATAGTGATAAAACTTGTTATTAAAACCATAGAAAAGAAATTTTATAACCATCAAAAAATCATACCAACTGTCTAAACGAAATTTTTATTTACAATTTATTTTTATTTTCAATTCATATTTGTTCTTTGTTCGTTGTTAACAAATGGTTTATATAAGTATTCAGCGAAACCTGGATTCTCGTATCCGTCATATCAAGGCTGAATTCTACAATTTTACAGATTTTATCAGAGATTCTGAAGAAAACTTTACTCTCAGCAATGATCATAGGTTTGGTTAAAATTATTACGTATTTGCGTTATGATAATAATATTGCTTATTGTATAGAATATTTCTAACACTTCAGATACTGTTGGATACATAAGCACTTTAGTAAAGACAGATGCACGAAAACAGCTGCCAGTTGACGAAGCAGGACGATAATCGGAAAGACTTGAACATTAACTATGACATTGGATCGGTTTGGAGAATGGAAATGTAACGATCTGGAAGACCAAAGGTTGGGCGGATGCCACAGATTCCATTGTGGATTGTCAATGATGAGTCCCTTGAAGGAGTGCTTGACAAAAGTAATTTAACTCTTTCGTTGGGCAGCGCACTGTTCCTGACTGGTAGATAGTATAATCAATATAGTTCTTTGAAATATAAATGTTATAATCTCAAATGGGAAAATTCTTACCATAAGCTATGTTTTATGATAAGACTCAATTCCTCAAAATGGTCTTTTGGTTTTGTTTTAAAAACTTTCTTTTATTAACACCAGGAGTCTCTTGTTTCTCCTGCGGGTCTCAGTGAGATTTAGAAATTTGCGAGCTAAGGCTTGTGAGGACAAAAAATATGGATAACGGATATTAAAAAACTTATCCATTTCCGTTACCGATTGTAGTTACCTGGATCGGTGTATAAAAAAATCAACATTTTTTATTTATTTCCTATAATAGTAATGCAGGAACTTTTTATAATTTAAATTTCAATATACCTTTTGGTTCAACCAGCAATCATATTTTATTGTATTCGTAAATCCATCAAGTTGCATTCTAATCTACGATCTTTATTTTTAAAAAATGCTCTAAAAACAGTTCAAAACTTAAAACAGCAATGATATTCCTAAAAAAAGAACTAATAGTCGAGGAATGTGAATTACGAAAATGTATGTTATTTTACGTAAAATCAATCTTATCTAACGTTCCAAAACCATCCATTAAAAGATATTAGGCTAGACAGTTGAGGGTTGAGACGGAGGTAAATTGACAAAACATGCGGAAGAATTAGCGAAGATTTTATTGCTTAAACTTGTATATATGGGTTTCAAAATGTGTCACTAAGAATAAGAAAGTTCTTTGGATAAGACCTTAGACAAATTTCATTGAGATCGGTACATCCATTCAGGCCCTGCAACAGTCTATACGACACAGGTGTTTCGTCCGTCACCTTGAAAGTACTTTTTATACAAGTATGTGATATGTGTGGCGTATAGTAATGTCGAGTTAGGAGGATAATTCTGGGGATTTCAGATATGAAAAAAATTAGCATTCTCGGAGAAATTACGCGGATGGCGGACCGACGAATATTTTTTATTCGATTTTTGAGTACAACGTAATCCGAAACGTAAAACCTCAAATTCTGTGGGGTTACGTTTTTGAATTTTTCGGACGATTACAATGGTTCACTATGGTGATCTTATGATTAATAGATTTTATATTTTGTAAATAATTTTAAAATTATACAATACAAGCCAATTTTCTATGACTGAAGTCTGGAGAATCCAAATCTATTCCAATAACATTGTCAATATTATGCTCAGATTGTACTATTTTCATTGCGTAACTATCGAATAATCCGAATGGAATGTTAAAATTAACTTTTTTTAAGAAAATGACTTGCCCTTTGCATCTAGGCAGTATTACGACCGCCCTTTTACGATGGGCAATGATTACGGTTTCGGTTTACGAGTGTTTGCCCTTTGATGGATGAGGCCAGGTCATGGTCCCACGTGCTGATAATAACCAGAGCTATTTCGGCCTCTTTAGTAGTAAGTAATAATTCCATATAATTAACCTAAGTGAGCATCCAAAATATATTAATAATTAGTAGAATCATCGAATTAGTGGTATGGAATCTTTTGAATTAGGAATATTATCGCTCTCTATTTTTATTGGAAGACAATTTCCCCCTTAACCCTTCCGAAGTCTGCGTTTAAATATGATATGATTAAAATAGCTCAAAGAAATTTGAATTTAATATTTCAACAATAGTTTTTATTTATTGAAATAAAAACATGAAGTCATTTTTCGAGGGTGGGGAAGTTGCTATTCTTAATGTTAGCACCCAACATCAATCCTCTCTTATCATTTTAATAAAATAGTATTCTAACTTCACATTAAGTAATATATTTTGAAATATATATAGTCATTTACAAACATTAACTCATCTTATTAACTAAATTTGTTTTTAACATAACCTAAATATAAGATTACACTTAAAATTTGTCAGGGGTTATGAATATTCAGGACGCAATGTTTTTTTTAAAAAAATTAAATTTTTTATTTATGCCAACGTTTCAACCCACACTTGTCGGTCACCTTCAGAGCGTGGTTTGATCACTGAGGGTGTTCAAGTACTGATTGACAATGTTGGTATAAATAAAAAATTATTATTATTATTTTTTTTTAAAAGACTGCGCCCTGAACATTTATCACCAATAATATGTAGAACAGTTGACTAGCTTCCTTCAAGAATTCTTCTAAAATTTGTCACCCTATAAATCCTACCGCCCACGTCAATTCCTCCCTTGCTTCCTAGTTCCGAGCCTGCATGAAAAATTATTTTTATCAATACATGATCATCGCATTAGCCAATCTTGCTGTCAATTAAATTGCTGCTAATTAATTTTTAGACTTTTTGCAGAATTATGATAGATAACTTATTTTTTAAAATAGCTCGCAAAGCTCATTCGATCACACTGATATTATTATCTAATCGTCCTTATCTGGTAAAGTATTGATATCCTTTTGCCTTGGCTCAGTGTGGTTTCGTAAACAATTCATGGTCGTCCTGTTTAATTCATTAAATCTTTAAAAATATAACTGTTATCTACTTAATTAGCTCTTTTATTAATATGACGATAATATAATAACATGATATTAAAATAATAGCGAAACAATGATTGTATTAAAACGGTCCACAATGAAGATGTTAATAACTTCAATGAAGTTATTAAAAAAGATTAGCACATTTTTTTATAATTATAAGTATATTTTTAAATTTAGACTTAAGTGCTGGCCGGATTTACATAGGGACAAAAAATAAAATGGGTAAATTTTAGGGACGAAACAAATATCGATGTAAATAAATGAATTAGAAATTACCTGTCAAATTATATGACTTGAATACGAGTAATATATCCCATTATTAACGAAGACAAATTTCAATATAGACAGAGCTTGGAGAAAATGTTGGTTTAAAATATTTGGAGTATAATAGAAAATCCGTTCGGACATAAGATTCACAGATTTACGGTTCAGCAAAAATACGCACTTGAAAAAACTACCATCTTTTCAATCCAAAATTGTAAGAATAATAACAACAGCTTTCCCAGATATGTAAACAGAAAAACTTAACATACCGAATTTCGCCAACCAATTATTGACAAACACATACGCATTCTATACTCCCGATTTCATACTACACGGACACAATAGACTTATAAACGAAATGACCACGGCTGACATGCCCATTAGGTGACAATTGAAGAGGAGCTGGATGAGAGATCTTACCTAAATTAAGGGATCACATTAAGACTAGAAGATGCTACTGGACTCTGTCATTCGAAGTATTAAATTTTGCGGACACAAAAATATACATATAAACTACACGGCCATACGCATAAGATAAGCCTCCTGACAAGACTACTGAAAAGGAGGAAGATGGGAGATCTCCATTCTTTAACCAAGAATTTTTGTTTGTCAAGGATTTAAGGCGTAAAACATCATGGTCATCAACGCCTCCACATAAATTTTGTTTATCTCTGGATTAAAATTTTAAGATAGTTTAATTTTTTTAAAACAAATCGCTTGATTTTAAGAAACCTAACACTAACTTTATTGTTTCTTCGTCATCTCTCGAAATGTTTGCTATTGGAGCTTTAACTCCTCCGACCCGATACGTAAAAAGAACACTCCTGTAAATTGGGGCTGACTGTAAGCGTATTATTGCACTGTTGGCAATGTTGCAGTGGTGGCTGTTTGCTAATAAAGTGTGAATGGGTAAGACTGGCCTATTCTCAGTCTGACCAAGACAACCTCCTCTCAGCGGATATAACAATGTCATTTTGAACATGGCTTTATTGTTTTTTTAATATCTTTTAATTTGCTAGACGGAATCTCATTCCACATAGATTGCCACCAATGAATTATTTATTTTTTGAGGGGAAGAATTATATCTTGAGGCGTTAAAATGGCAGCGCCCAGGAACCAAGGAAGTAAGCAAAGACAAGGAAAGGTACTAGCCTTCCTCAAGCCTGTACGCCATTATCAAATTCAACAAAATATATGCTTATTGTCACAATTCATGACCGTAAACAAAAATAAAGAAACATAAAACTAAATACTAAAATATAGATTTAAAACTACTTTAATAATATAAAGTATACTTTAACTCATATTTTATTAATGATAGTAGCATAGCTGCCTAATCAATTTTCAATAACAATTTATGAAAATTAGGAAAAAGAACAAAAGCCTCAGTCTTGAGTTATTGGGTTTAAAAGTGATAATATAATAGATTTAAATAAGATTGAATAGTTGAAATATCATTATGTTTAGGAGCAGCTAAAAAAAAAACAGTTAAAAACTATCAACGAAAAGAGTTAGTTATTTTAACTATAGACCTGAGTGGATAAGGGTGTTATAATATATATATATATCTAGTTAATAATACAAAAACACACCTAAAAGTGATGGTAGATGTTCCAGACAGTCGTAATTTAAAAACGCTGCAAATTATTTCACAACAGTTTATTATTTCCAAACAATTATACATCTAAAGTAACATTACCTTCCGAGTTACAAAGAAAAAAAAAAAACAAAAGGTGATTCCAATTATTGGACTAAACTGTTTTTCTTTAATCATTAGTAATATGCTAAAAAAAAATAGCATTAGTTCAGTAACACATTCAAACTTTAAAAACCAAACCAAGGATATAACATTTGGAGTAGAACATATAAAAAAATGACTTTAGCGAAGTTTCATTGAAATCTGTACATTCGTTTAGGAGTTACAGTCTATAGTAACGCAGGTTTTTCGGCTGCCATTTTGAAAGACGGAGAGTAATGTCGATGAAGGAGGATCATCTTCGGGTGACCTCTGATTTTATATCAAAATTTGAAAAAAAATCGGTTCAGTAGTTTCGGAGAAAATGCAAGGACGGCGGACGGACAAAAAAAGTTGTATTCGTTATTCGAATTCTACGCGTCCTGAAACGCGAAACATCAAATTTTGAGAGGGGTTTAAGTTTTTGAATTCTTTGGTCGATCACAATGGTCGATTGATTATTGAAAATAATAAACCAAAAATCGCACTTTCTCGGTTGAAATCCATCTTTCGATTTACTCTTCATTAAGTATGGTATAAAACCGAAAACATGCACTGACCCGATTCTCATATGGTGGAGGAAGAAAAATACGAATATAAATAGGGAAACAAGATCACTGTAGCTTCCAGAAAAAAATCCTAAGAAACATAGAAGTAGGTAATATTTAAAATAAGCCTGAAATAAATATTTTTGATTAATGCATGCAATATCTATAGAATTGAAGTTCGATATAAACTGAGGACATTTTTTTCAAGGAAACTTGCGTGAATTTTAAATAGTGCGGTGTAGAAGTTGATCGGGGGTGTAAGGAGGAGTGATACCGGAGGTGTAGGTAAAAACAAATCTACAAAACTTTATTTTAATATGACCTCGTTTTAGCCGAAATTTCAGGTCTTCATCAGGCTGTTTTTTGTCATTTATCCAAGGGGCAATTGTAAATAGGTCGATCATTGTTATAATTTTGGAGAGAAGTATCAAAGATAGAGAACACTCAATCTGTCCTTGCGAGTAGATATATCACACATTTATAATTCAGTGATATTTATGGGCAGATAAAAACAGGGAGGAGCATCAGGCTTGTAGCGACGTAGTTGAACCAAGGTCACCCAGTAACCACAAAGCTATAACGGCAAAACTACTCTTACATCATGCAGTTTGTACATGATAGAACTCGCAATTATGCACATCAATAATTTTTACGACAATACAGACAACAATGAAAATGACATTTATCATGATTGTATATCAACAAAACACTAAACAGCATAAACATGACAAGTTGGGTATGTTATCAGAAGTGTTGCCCAAATAGGAGACCAAGGCGAGTTCTTGGTCTTGCAAACTCAATGTTGGTCTAGGTCTTGGTCTTGCGCAAGAGTCTCGCAATAGTCTTGCAGTTACCTACTAGCTTATTACTATTAAGATATTTATGTAATTTTTTAGATAGGAAAAATCTAACTAAGCCCGAATGCAAAATTGGAAGAGTTAAATGCAAAAGTATATTGGTACTAAGTATTCAAATTAAATCTGATTATTCTACTATATTTTATACTTGATCGTGTAATCGTATGAATCTTGAAAATAATGTGAATCCTGATTAATAGGATGTGAGCTCGATTCAAGAACTCGAAAAACCGGAAAGATACATATATTTTTTCTAAAAAAGTCGTGAAAAAGGTCAACCCCTTATTTTGAAAATAAAAGAGCAATAAACACACGAAAAAAAGTTCTTTCTTTTTTCTTTTTGGAATTCTGATAGTTTTCGAAAAATCTTGCTTGAGAAATAGGTTTTTTTTATTAATTTGTTCTAATAAACTTCTTTCCCATTGGAACATATGCCGTGAACCGTATCTCATATGGCAGGAATTCTTGAAATACATGTTTTAAGTCATTTCCTTCTCTAGACAATGAGTTGAACTTTTGTATTTAGTTTTGTCTAACTAGTTCTGCGCATGCGTTAGCCATAGTTAAACATACGTCAGATCGTCTCTTATAAAAAATCTCAATTATCAGTGGTAGTATACAATTTTCATAACATGTCTTACAAGTTTTCACTTCATGTCTTTTTTTTTTTCACAAATAGCATCGAAACGTCGAGGTTTAATACATCTTGATTACAATTTTGGCCAACAATTAAATATTTCGTAGGTATTTTTCAAATATTCAATGTCGCGCTACTGCAAATGTAAAATATTACCTCCTCAACTAAATATTAAAAAAATAGAAATAAAAATTAAACACATTATTTTAACATTGTGGAGAAAAACATTATATTAGTGAAATTAACACTTTATATAATTAACAGTATCTTGGAAATAAAGTCTTTCAACTAAGTATCAATGTATAAACCGTGATTGTACAAACCATAAAGGCTATATCGCGGCGAAACGATATTCCTGTCAGCGGCAATATGGCGATATAGTTGTATTATATATAGCAGTCACACAGAACGCGATAATCCGTAGCGATACCGTCAAAGAGATATCGTATTGTCGGGGTATATCGTGTTCTGTGAGAAGGAGCGTGATATGACCGTTACATTGATTCGACTACAGACAGACATCTAAGTTTGATTCTTGAAGTCGGAAACGAAAAACGTTTCAGAGCACAAAATTTGTATTAACCTCTCGTACGATCACAAAGGTTCCATACCTCCGGTAGTGAGGAAGTAAAAATGGATTAAAAAACATTAAAATGAATATACTCGTTAATCTTGATAAGATTCGATACTCAACCTAAGCTATTTAAAAGTTGATGCAGGAAAAAGATTCGGAATTATAATTAAAAAAGTCACAATTCTTAACCAAATTATTTGTCAGAAAAAGAATTTAGTAATAGAGAATTTTGAAACAGTATATAGTTCCAATCACTGCTACAGTTTCAATATATTCCATTCATAAATTTAATATCAGAATGTTTAAACCTCAAAGACTATGTTCTGTTAGACGACAGGTGTCATGAGTATAAATTAAACGGATAAATTAAGAGGTTAGGTTGGTTAATTGACTGCTTCAACGACGCGCTTGAGGAGTTATCAATTTACTCTCTGCACGTACCAGAATTAATTACCATTTACTTAACCTCGATATAATTTTACAATAATTAAATCTTCAGCTTTTGTATAGACTTATATTGTGGTATGTTTGTCAAGAAAGCTTCCATGTTAATGAAAAAAGAAACTAACACTATTAAAAAAAAATGAATAATACGTAGATAAAAATGTTCTGTTACTGTAAAATTCTCCTTTAATAAAATAATAATTTATTATGTTTTATAAAGTTCTATGTGTAATAATTTAAATAACGATCGTAATTATTTAATTGTCTAGAAAACAATAAAACAGTGAAATTTTATCTTTTCATACTAACTACCAAATTTCATACGTAGATGCATTTAAAATTATTGTAATTTCTTATGGTAAAGTAAATATTTTTTTCAAGTTCTAACAAACGGTTTTTTTAATACTTATTTTAATTACTAGCGAAGTAATACTAAAAGATATAATAAAGTGATAATTGTGATATGTATGGAGAAGGATAGTAGCAGCATCGAATTTAATCCGTTAATTTAGAATAGATCTCTCTTCCTGCTCCTTTTTAGTCACATAATGATGGGTACGCCATCCTTAGCCATATTGTTTATCATTCTCTTGTTATCCTCGTGAAGTTTATAATGGAGATGGTAATAAAAATATTGTGTTGGTTGTTTAAATCGGTATGTTGAGTTATGCAATTTACGTACCAAGGAGCGTCTATTAGTAGTCTTAACATTTTTGTTAGAGAGGATTATGGTGAGATGGAAGGCAGGTTTTTTTATTTAGTTTCTGTCTGATTTTTAGTTAAGTTGATTTAGCAAAAATGGATTACAGTCTGTATAAGGTTTTTATTTCCATGTTGACGTGTGGGCAACAAATCATTCTTTCGTATTATAGACCATTTAATGTTTTTTTCCTTTGGTCAACACATTTTTGAACCATAGAGGTACCGTATCCTTAGAAAAACTAAAAAATCTTAACAGAAGAGACAACAAAAAGTTTCAAACATAATTTGATAGCTTATTGGAGTGGCAAATTTCAATATTTCAAGTATTGCAGTTTTATAACTTTAAAACTGGAAAAAATTGCCTCTTTATTTAATTATCATATACTACAGCAATGGTAAAATGATAGAAACATCAATATCAATCCGATTAACAATAGCCATAAATTTTAGTATTATTAAAACACTTTATTCAGAAATATTACAATTTGTCACAGTTTAAGGACACTAACCATAAATTACAACTGACACTCTATTCCGGCTATTATATACATTTATTATATATATTTATTTTATTTAGAGTATCTGGTTGAATTTATTAAATATTTTTTATCATCACAATATGGGCAGATCGTCAATTGTAAAAATCGGTCAATTTTTATTTTACAATCTATTTATTCTAAGGATTCCAATTCTTATAACGATAAATAAAGAAAATGAAAAATCTTTGGATAACAAATAGAGTAAAATAAATATAGACCTCATCTATAACTATTATATTATGTAATATCGCTTTATATATATATATATATATATATATATATATATAGTGCTAAGATCTAAACCGTATCACTGCGTTTTTTTCCTCCTTTTGATCCATAAAACGCAATTAAGAAAGGATAAATTAAGCAAAAACAATTGTGACATAAACCTTGAAAGTAAGTCTTGTTGACTTCCTCAAATTTAGACAGTATTGTTTACTCAGTGATATGTCGATAAAAAGATTCAGCGGATTATAGTGATAAGTTCGTTATCAGTTTTTTTTTAAATAAATAAAAAAAAATTGAACAGGTTTTGCTTAGACCTGAACTGGGCAGAAAGTATTATAATTACTAATTACAGTATTTAAAATAGCAAACCTATTTCTTTTTTTTATTAATTAAAGTACGTCTTAAATACGAAGTATTTATGACTGTTCGTTGGTTGTTGTACAGCAAAGACCTAAAACCAGTTGGTCATCAACGTCGTTAATTAAAATTATAAATTATTATAACTTCTGGTTGTGAATAGTAGGAATAAAAGAAAATTAAAAAGATGTCAAATGTCAAAAAGTTGTTTACGGTTATTAAAGTTTAGTTATTTAAAGCTAGCACGTTAAGTAATAAAAATAGGTAAAAAATAAATGAAAATAAATAATTGTATCTGTTTATATAGAACCAATTAACTAAAACTATTATTATTTTGCACTGTTAATACAAAACACACCTATAATTATGTTCTATAATGGAGGGCAGGACTTAATAGGACCTACTTTATTTATTAATTTTGTTTTTGACAATGCAAAATTAAATATATATGTTGCATTTTAGAAAGGAAATCCAATTAATTTTTTCGGTATAAAAAAAGGTATGATATGCATAATGCACCTATACTGTAAAATATAATATTATATATATATATATATATATATAAATACCGTATAAGCTACTTTTAGAGATCTATAAAAATTTAATGATTACGTGTAATGATTTCTAACAACAGTATCTATAAGATATTGGTAGCGGATGTTAGCGAAGTACATAATATGCCATTCTATTATGACCATGAACTTCGCATATCAAATGAAACAAGAAATGTTAGGTGTTAAGAAGAAAGATAGAGGTTTTTTTTTTTAAGACGAAAAATTATTGCAATACTATGTTTCATGGATGGGTAGAAACAATAAAAATTTGCATAGAAATTTCATGAGGACTATCTAGAGAAAAATCGTATATAGCAACTTCCGCTTCTGTTAAGGAGATCAAATTTAATACTATTGGAAAAGAAAAAGAAAAAATAGAGAATGTAGAGATAAAGTAAGGAAGATAGGTCAAAAACTACTGATTCGTGTCAGATTTTAATATTGATTTATTGTTTCCGAGGTTCAGATAACACAATAAACGGAATACTACACAACGGAATATTAAAGAGATCCAGTTGTAGTATTTGAAGGCTGTGTTTGTAGTTTTTATGATCCTTGATAGAAATCAAATAACACATAAGTATTACATGACTAATTTAATGAATTATTATTGATTACTAGGAATGAAAATTGCACAAGAACATAAGTTATTCACACTAAAAAATATCTTGTGACGTAGATACCGCGTGTGAACATTTTAATAATCTTCATGATGTTATGACGTTTTTTTCTTATTTGGGGTTTACGTAACCAAACTATGGCAAGACTACAGGGTAATCCTATAGGTTACCAGCCTAATCCTAAAGGTAATCCTGCAGGTTACCAAGCTATTTTATTTTGGGAAAGTCGAAATTCAGTGGGTTAGCGAAGAAAATGTTTAAATCCACCAATTCTAGACTTAATGCGACGAACAACGTGGTGGAAGACATGTTTTCGTGGACGTGGACGTGGAACTTGAAAATTACGTCAAATCAATTTTGTAATATTACGTTTTCAAGGACCAAGAACATGAATATGAAATCGAACTGGGATGTTCTAGGAAAAGTAGAGAAAAAATCTACTCTTTTATTCAAATTTGTAATTTTTGAAATTTAGGCATAAATTTCGAAGACAATTTCATAATTTTACAAAACATCCCTACCCACACTGGCGAATCTACAGGGAGGTGATTTTTTTTTTTTTTTTTTCATTTTCCCAATTTTGAAAAAAAACATTTAATTAGTCCATATTTGTTAATGAGAATGATCTAAGTTAAATACTTGAACAATCAAAATTTGTTTGTTTTAAATTATAATGGATGTAGCTACTAAATATAACCATGTTTAATTTTTCAAAAATTAAGTAAATTATTATTATTCGTGAAATTACATTTTTTCGTTAGGAATTTGAGAATCGCTAAACATGAATTCATATAGCTAGTTAGTTTCTTTATTATTCTTTGAAATTAATTATCCTTTCACACAAAATATACAAAAAATTAACTTTCTGACTATAGCCTCCCAAAATGTAATCCTGGCTCCACTACTGCCTACTCGTGACAATTAGTACACACTTTTATGTATAGAAAATTTTATAAATAATTTTAAAATAAATAAACTTCTGAATCTGTATATCTATCTATTAATCTATTATCTATTAATCGACAGCATTAACATTTTTAAATATCGGCTTAAAGATTTTTTTTTCTATGATTATTTATGGAAGATAGGACTCAGTACAGTAGTAAATTTGTTAGGAGACCACTCCAACAATAACAATCAAATCCTCCACTTCCTGCAGCCGATGAAGTCTATGCCTACCACTCTTTATTCTTTTACCAGGATGACCCTCCATCGTCATGTTAGCTGGTCTAACACGGTATATTCTCCGTATGTTTCTGTTTTCCTAACCTGCCCTTATTATATTAGAAACGATATTGGATGTTTTATGTAAGTTCCTCAGTCCTTCATTTATTTTAATTCAGCAAAGAACTACAATAGTTTTTTTGAAGAATTTTTCTGTTTGTTTGTTTTTTTATCGTGAAGTGTCAATGTCCAGGATCCTTTCCCATATATAACGGTTGTTTTAAATCTTGCGGCAAAGTTTTATTTTGAAAGTTCTGTATATATTCCGATTTTGAAATATTTTCATTAGAGGCAAATAGCACATCAACTAGCTGTCATTCTTGCCTTAATATCTTCTCTATTATCACTATCCTCAGTGATGATAATATCCAGATACTTAACCTATGACACTATCTTGAAGCGGTATCCAGTTTCCTTGAAATACTTGTTTCCTCTTGCTTCCCTAGATGCTTTATCACACTCCTCGAAGGGTCCTAAGAGCACACTGGCTGTGCTTCCTATTATCGCTACAGCATCCGCAAACGTTATCGGTGGAATAAACATTCTTCTGTCTTCGAAAAGTAAAATTTCTAGGATGTCTTAAACTTATCAGTCCTCTTACATTGGTCCTGCAGGACAGCAAAAGAATAGTTTTGATTCAAGGGATTATGGAATAAAATATTAGATTAAAATATATTTAATTTTTTTGTTGCTTCTACCCTAAATGGTCATTGGCAACACTTTCAAATTCAATTCTACTATATAATTTCACTGATTTTAAAAATGTTAATGTTTTTTAACAGCTCTTTCGCTGTCTTGTAAATTATTTTTAGATTTGGGACCATCTCCAAATTTTCCCTGATGGTTTTCAGTGTTGGGCAGTCCTATAAAATATGTTTCACTACCCTTAGGACATTGCAGCACTCGCAGTTCGGAGGATTAAGTCGTCTTAGTAGGTAGGTATGCGAGAACTCACAATGTCCAATTCTTAATCTGCAGAGGGCTGTCTCTTCGTTTCTAGAGGACCTGTAAAAGGTTTCCCATTCCGAAACTTCTTACCGATCTTTTACAAAAGAAGAGACAGCTCTCTGCAGATTGAGAATTGGACATTGTGAGTTCCCGCATGCCATCCTACTAAGATTAAAATTGTAACAAAAATATTGAAATCGAACCAGCATTAGCGATGATACAGTTTATTCTATTTTTTACACATTTTTTAACTTATTACTTTCCTACCTATAATAGGTAAGGAAAGTATTGCAATCGGGTCAAATTTCCGACATGCGTTTTTCGACGGATTTATACGTTTCAGAGCCCCCTAAGCCGTTTAGCCTTTTTTTTTTTTTGAAATGTAATGAAATTTCCTATAAAACTATATAAAAATCGTTCATTTTGGACAACTAATAACGAAGTTACAGCTATTCAATTTTCAATGTAAGATTACGGGTTCATATCCTGGTTTCAGAAAGGGGTGAATGAGAAAGATGACTATGTGAAAGTAAGAAAATCTGTTGCCAGCATCACATAATCTTCACTATTTCCTCTAATTTTAAAAGAAATTATTGTTTGACGATACTAAGCTATGGCAAAAAGTTTTTGATCAGCAATATTATTGAGTATTGAAATTTTTACACTGATCTACCTTAAGCCGGTTTACATTGCTTTAGTTTATCAAATAAATCGTACTCAAATCTTTTGTTTGATCAATATTCAGGAAAATAAATCTAGTACAATTCTTTTTTGTATCTTCATGAACAAATGTAAAGATATAAAAATGTTTCTGAAATAGGTAGGAAAGTCGTGTGAGTGGACAAACCAGATATTTTAATTTAAAATTTCCATAGAATACAATTCTCATTAAAAAAAAAAAAAAATTCAAAATTAATAGTATTCAAGTTCCAATAGGTTGATTGCAAAACTACTTAGTTCTGCCATTCTTTCCGAGAATTCAAATTCACAAAACTATTATAATTCCTAATGTTTTTAACGGACGCGGAACATGAATGCTACAATTCAGAGGAGAATAATGACTGCTTTTTGGGAATAAACTATCTCATCTGCTTCAGGAAAATACAATTGAGGCGATGGCATTGCAGTGAATAAAATAAACGTATATTTAAAAGGAATCATTAAGAGGATAAGTAGTGGGTCAACCGAAGTGTAAGTGGAAAGGTTGTATTTATTACGACTTTTGGAGTGACGTTTCTAAACAGGGACTGTAGGTATCATCGGAATCGTACATGGGGGTTCACAAAGCATTTTATTTTATTTATTATTGTAGAAGAATTTTTATTTTTTCATCACTTCAGATTTTTTCATAGAAGGTTTATCTTAAATATTTTTTGTTTATTTCTTTTATTTTATCTCAGACACATTTTAAGGTTTTTCTGACCAATCTTCTATTCTGGTTTAATATTTTTTTTTTGTTAATTCACTCAGGATGAAAGACCTCACTTCCATCTTTATTTGTTTCTTCTAAATCTAAATTAAAATTTAATTTACATTTATATTATTACATTGATTTATTCGCTTGCTTGTATTGTGTAACATGTGAGATAGTTCTGGAGCACCTTAGTGAGGAGATACTTTTATGAATGAATGGTTTTAGTCTGAAGTTTAGCGTTGTGAGCAGGTAAAATTAGGATAAACATAGTATATCTCATCATGGAGTAAATATAGGATGTTTACGTAACTTTTAATAATTTTGAAATGCAACGAGCAATTAATTTTAGATTTCTGTCAAGTTTCATTTCCAGAAAGACCAAACCGGTAGATATTTACTCTAAATTTGTTAATTTCTTCTTCTTGTTTTATTTTATTTATTTACTTTTAAGGGACCAGAGGATTAAAGATGACAAAGACCCAATTGCACAGCAAGCCATAAATATAATTTTCCCCAATGCGTTTGATCATAGTCATTCTAATATGTGACAGATGCGAATAAAATGAAGTTTTTAAAAAAAAGAAGGATATCATATGAACAAGTTTAAAATAGAATCAATAATTGTGAATATTATTAGAGATAGGGGATGAATAAGTATAAAAGTTGCCAGTTCTGTTATGGCAATGAGAAAGAACTGCGCAGTGAGAGGCATATACCCAGCCACGCTGACCGCAGGGCACGTGGGAGCCAATGGCATCCTTTTAATTCCGACATGTACACTTCACATCTTTCAATCTTTCGCCAGCATCTACTCACTTATAAAAAATAAATTTTACCTCATGGAGCCACAGGATTAAAAAACCGTGAATTGCCGCAAGTTCATCAATCATCATTTGCCGTACATTTATCAACCAATATAACAGCCAACTTTAATTGATGAAAATCTTCAGGATTAACCCGTAAGTTGCATATAATTACTGGCGGATATACGAGTAAGAGGGGGGGGGGGACATTCTAAATGAATTATAAATAGAATTTAATATATATATATATATATATATATATTTTTTTGTCCATATTTGTTTATAGATAGTTCTTTTTCTTCACCTAGCATAATTACCGTATTAAAAAAAAAATTAAATCCTGGATTTCTGGATACAATTTTGTTAATTTTTATTAAATTGAGCAGAATTCAAATTAATTCAGAATTCAAAAACTCATTCATAGTGTTGCCCAAAATTGGTCTTAGTCTTGCACTCTGCAAGACCACCGCTTATCTGTTAAAAGAACAAGACCAAGACTAGTAAAAAAAAATCGATTTTTTGTATAAAAATTGAGGCAAAATAGTTACTAATACTTGAAATTTTAGTTACTATATGTAAAGAATTGGTGTAACCAATATACTTTTGCATTTAACTCTTCTAATTTTTCATTCAGACTTAGTTAGGTTTTTCATATCTAAAAAATTACAGTAAAATCTCTCTAGTAATAAGCTAATAAGTAACTGCAAGACTGTTACAATAATCTTGCGCAAGACCAAGACTCGTCTCGGTCTCGCATTTGGGCAACACTACTCATTCATAAAATTAATAATAAATAATAAAAATAATTGCAGCAAATAGACAAATAAATATATTTTGATCAACTCCATGCCAAATATGATGCAATACTTTAAAATACTAATTTCTTTAAGACCCGTAATAAATAAACAATTGTTAAAAAATAAGTGTGTTAAATAATTAAAAACTTTACGTAAGGTTACGACGAACAGCTATCGACTCCTCTTTAAACCCGATTTCATATTAAACTACATGGATACAACAATGGACTATCAAACAACATGGCCACTACCATGTCGCTTTAATTAATCATGACGCCCATCAGCAGGTAATTGAAAAGGAATTAGATATTTCCATTCCTCAATTTAAGAATTAAGATCCGAAAGGTTACTACCGGGTACTATCCTTCCTCATCCCCAAAACGCCATCTCCTAAATTCATAACAATCGCACATCTGATTAGTATCCAATTCATATGACAGGTGCGGATTATGATTTGAAGAGGAGAGGAACATAAAGTAACAACCAAGAAGATCTCGTGAAGCAAAGGGGAAAACAGGAATATGTGAATTAAATAGAAGCAAACTGATTCGAAAGAATGATTGAATAATGATTAATGAAAAAATCTCACAGAACTTAGTATCAATAGCAAACATTACTAAAAAATAAACATGTTATTTAAAACGGATAATGAATACCTTGATCGTAGAAAAAAAAAATACATCACCATCTACCGGGCATTTACTACGATCATTGTTTTTGTCCAAGTTCCAAAAACCAAGGACAAAGCGTTCAGACACGCTTAGATAAAATGCCGGTTCGCAGCCTCTAAGGAAACCCAATAACTCCGGACTGTCCAGTCGTTTTGTCATTCAAATTCAACCTGCGCCGGTACTAAATTTAAGTTTTCAGGTTTTATTTAATGTAATTTGATTTAAAACAAATTAAATTCGAAAACAATTAGCAGTCGCAGAAATCCGAAACTAACAGTTTTAATAACATAGGTAATAGATTAATTAGGCTTATATTTTATTTTAATTAATATGTATATCATGTTTTCTAAGAATATCTAATTACTATATAATATGTTTATTTGCATTTTTCACCATTAGTATGATTATTATATAATTTAATAGGTAGTATTTTTTTTCATATATAAATGATTAACCTAAATTTATCGAAATATTGATAGTAAAACTCAAATCATGGATATAAATTTAAATTATTTCTGAAAGAGGCCATGGCAAAGGCCTCCTCATATCACTGTTAATAACCGATGAAAACCTCGCAAAATTAAGAAGAATACAAGAAAAGTAAAACATTTTTACACGGTTTTTGGGAAAGGATTTTTAAAATTATCGATGAAAACATATATCCAGTAATATTGAAAGGAGAAAAAAATATAATCATAGATGTTAAACAACTATACATAGGTGCCAGCCAGACACCTAATGAGTAACAGTAATTTTTTCTAGATAATGGAAATTGAATCATAGACAAAAAATAAAATTATTTTTGAAAATTTCCATAACAAAAGTTCCAGGTCACAGTTTATAACCGATTTAAAATCCAAAAAATTGTGTCCAATTTAAAATTTTTAAGAAGAGAAAAAAGTAAAATATTTTCACACGGGTTCTGCCATAGTATCTTAAAATTGTAAAACAAAATTTTTATATAGTATCCAAAAAAAAAAGTTATAATATAAGCACAAATATCAAGGGAGCATCTAGCCAATATATCAGGTCTGCGCTTAGCTGATTTTTCTTCATGATGATACAGCGATAAGTAAATTATTGATAATTTTATTAAAGGAATAAGAAATGGTTTGTCAGATACTGCATCCCATATTGCCTACACAGTTACTTGAAAACTCCAAAGAAGACTAGGACATCTCAGATAAGAAGTATCTACTGATTATGATTTGATGTGAGATGTACTACAACAATCAATCGTTGATGTATATATCTGCACCTCGAAAGAAAAGAACATGATATCGGATATTTGTTTTTCTTTAGGGGGTCAATCATTAATGACTTAAAAACATTAAAATGTATTTCTTAGTTACTAAATCTGTACTCCGAAAGTAAAAGACACAATGTCACACCTTTTTACTAGTTCAGGAAGCCAATTTTCCACCACTTTGAGCTATTAAATTTTGTTTATTAGTTATTAGATTATGTATTGAAACAACGGATATGGGAATCCATTACCTACGGCGCTCAGATATATTTTAACACTTAATTCCCCATTGGAGTCCAGTTTAAGAATCTGACATCTGGGGTAACAGAATCGAATTAGTATTGTAATCCCTCTTTGAAACTATTTTGGTTCTAAGTATCTTAAGAGAGTACAATTTCACAAATTTGGACTTGTTTTGTGACACACATGATCCGTGACAGCATACGACGCAGTAACTACTGCCCCACAAGACCAAGCGGCTTCCAAGAAGAACTCACCACTAAAGAGGCAGGCTAAGAGGTCCTGGACGGGAGGCATCTCCTGGCAGAGCTTGCAGCCACTGACTGCCCCGCCGAAGTAAAGAGGCAGCGTCATAGCACAAAGCACAGAACTGCACAGACCTTCTCAGCACATGGCAGCCGCGGAACTGACGAGAACGTCGGCCCCCACCACGAGGTATCCCCTCCAACGCTAATGTGTCGCTACTGTTGACTGTGGCCGCCACTTGTGGATCTGGTCTCGTGGATCGTTAGGCCACGTTATACAGTAGCTTAGCAAACAATTCTAACCTTATCGTTTCAAAACCAAGTCAAATCGATTCATATAATATAAATCTTGATATTGGATAAAGAATTTATTAAGGAAGGAGATGATCCGGAGTGGCGGTCATAAATAGACTAAATAGTGGCAAAACTATTTCATCAAAAGCCAACGTTTCGACCCTACTTTGCAAGATACAAAACGGACAAGATACAAAAAGATATAGAGAATTGTGGAAGTTACATCATATTTAGTTAAAAACTTATAACCAATGTGAATAAACTTATTAAAATTATAAACAGAAAGCACATTAAAATATTAAGAAAAATAAGTTGTATATTCTGTAGGAGTATACAACTTATTGTTGTTTTAAATTCATTAAAACAGTATCACGATTCACATTAGGTATCGTCATAAGGTGGCTTGGACTCTTAATGTCTGGTCCCCAAAATTTAATTTAGATGGATAGCGATAATGGAATCCGTACATCGTATTAGACGAAATCTCGTGAACATCAAATTGGTCTTAAGTTGATTTTTGATGTTTTCGGGTTAATAATTATAGTGAATGGTCAACTGATATATCCTGATGAGCCTTAAATGACTTGCTCCATTTGGCATCTAAGTAGTCAGAGAATCTCATCATACAAACGTCTAGAGAAGAATTTAGCAGCAATAACAGTAACAATGATACAACCCGATGTAAGATAACATTTAAATGGACGTTAAACTGCAAAGATAATTAAAAATTCTAACCAATTACAGATTCTACCTTCTTTTTATTTTTATTTTTGTAAAGAAAACATGGTTCGTTCATAACGTAATACGTTAGATGAAACATGTATACTTTTATAGAAGTTCAACGGGTTAGGAGATAAGCATTTCTTATTTTATAAGTTGCCATAGAACTGTATCATTCTGAAATAGGAATAAAATGCTGTATGCATTACAGAAGTGTTCAACAAGAACCAAAACACAACCTCTAATATAAATATATCGTTCTTGGTTTCATTTTCTCATTAGATAAAATGAGTTCTCAGGAAAACCAGCAAGAGATAGTTAACGATCTTCCTCGTGCTTGGCATGCCAGTCTTTTCTGAATGTTGATTGGAATCCACTTCTAATCTCCATGTCAGATGCACTTCAAGATTTAAAAATTAGGGTAGAATAAAGACAAGAAATCGAAAATATCGAAAAAAGCAATAACCACTAAATACAGTGTTCATAAAAGAAATATATATAATACAAACAAAAACTATAACAAATGTTGTGAGCGCATATCACAACTATTATTTGTATCAGTAGAAATCCTCTCACAAAATAGAGAATTTGAAAAGCCTTTAAATTGCTAAACCTTAAATAACATATTTGTAAATTTGGGTCCTTATTTATTGATGAAAAACTCATTAAGATCATTATAATAATAGAAACTTTATAATACTAAAAGTAGCCAATAAAAATTTCCTCACTCCATCAAATTATTTAAACCACGTAACTCCATTATCAATGTTCTTAACATAAAGAAAAATTCCAATATAGACACACCTATCCTGTAAATTAGTAAGGATAATATAAATGAATTTACAATTTTGTTTTAATTGTCAAATTTATCAAAACGGAGTTATGAGATTTTCGAAGCCCACAACCGATATGTCAAAAATGGATAAATTGTGATTTTACGAAGAGAAATTCATCAAATTATTTACTGATATAATTTAATAAAATGTTACCAAATAATTCTTCGTTAATTATTTGTATTTATTATAATAGTAAACCTAATCAAATTATCATATATAGCTTATCAGGTGAAAGAACGAGGCAGCTATAAAGTTTGAAAAAATATTTAATCACTTTAAATTGTCACAAACTTTAAGTATTTAATTGAAACGAAAGAGCAGTATAGTATAAGTAAAATTTGAATGGGCAAAAGAATTACAAACTGACGTAATTAATTTTTAAAATTATTATAATTTTATAATAATGTAGATATGGTTGACCGTGTCAAATAAATACTAAATTTTAAAAAATAGTATTTTTAATAATTACACCGACGTTTCGGCCCAACTTGCAGGTCTTCAACATTATAACTGTATTATAATTTTAATTTATAACTAATTTTAGTGTAATAATTTATAATTATATTTTTTTTAATAGTGCAAGTTGTGCAATTAAAGTTCTGAAGGAGGGATATTTTGGCGGAGTTTTGAATTTTTGAGAGAGGAACATTTCGAAAAAGTTTTGAATTTCAAGAACGAAAGGACAAAGAAAAAACATGAAACAGACTGAAGCAAGTGTAATTGAATATGAACTATACTTTTTCTCATTCAGTACGCGTTTGTACATTTTTAAGAAGAGAAGCAATAAAATATTTGTGTATCTTATTGCTTAACAATTAAAACAGAGGCATATTTTTCAATTGTACAAGCTAGTCATTTATTAAGTAAATTGTTACTTTAACAGTTGTGATAAAATATATAACTTCACCAATCGTGTGTGCTATACAGAGTATTCAGACTAATCACTGTTTAATGTTTACATTAGACAATTAAACATAAGGGGAACACCAGCAAATACACCGGCTGCTTTGGGAAATGATGAAAAAATCTAGGCAAAATCATATTTTTTTTCTTTTTTACCTAACGTGCGAACTTTAAAGAACTAAACTTTAATAACAATAAACAACTTTTAACCTTAAAGTGTATTTTACACTTTTTTAATTCTATTCAATTCTTAATATTTACAACCAAAAGAAATAATAAGATATAATTTTAATGTTGATGTTGATGACCAACAAGTTCAACGCCTTTACTACACAACCAACGATCCAACCAATCGCTGTTGTATAGAGAATTCTCACTGGTGTATATTAGTATTTTTATATTCCACGTCTTGCAATATCGCCGGTTTTATACTTCTAAACTAAATTATCTGGCTAGCTGATTTTCATTTTCATAGTTACATCATTTGATTCCAGGAATAATACTAAATTGTAGATGATAATAATTTAAAAACTGTGAATGTATTTGTATCATATAGTAACTCATAATCAAATTCGAACCATAACATATAATTTAAATAATAACAGAGCACAAGTTAAGAGCGAAGGCGGGTTGGACGACACCTGAAAACGTGAGCTAGAAATTAATGTCGAACTAGCCCCAGTCCTTGGATGGACACCAGGGCTATCACCTCTAGCATCATCACATCCATTCAAAGAATTCTTCAACTTTAAACTTAAAAAAAAAACTTCAAAAAACGACTTAATAACAATTCAAGTCTTAAACATTAGTCATACATATATATTATTGAGTGACATGTCATCCACTTTACTAAATTCTGCAAAGCATGATTTAGTATCAGTGCTTGAAACGGGGAAAAAACTTTATTTTTAATAAGTTTCGGTATCACTGAAATTGTTAATGTCAATAATCCTTTTATAGAGAAAACTTTTTCCCTGACATCATTTTGAGTAAGGTTCTATGTAACTTTTATTTAAAAAAAACAAAAAACTTTATATAAATGTTCTGTCCATTTCGCTGAAAAGTCGATTTAAAAAATGACGTTTATTTTTAGCTACTCAAACAAACGACACATGGAAATCATGTGCGATTCATTTTAGGCAAATTATAACTCCAATTACTGTTTATTTTTTCATTTAACGGGACTTTTGATAAATAAAAGTTAAAATCATGTCATAAACCTGGAACTTTATTACAAAAAAAATTCTATAGAACTTTTATTTTAAGAATTCTAAAAAGTTTCACAGAAACCGTTACAATGGATTTTCTAAAAATGTTAACAAAAAGTGTTAACCCTTGTTTGGTATTACTATTCAATAACCTGTGATAATAAATCTACGTCAGTTATCACTTATATCAATAAAATATAATTATTGAATTACGTTTATTACAGTAGCTAGTGTTGCTCAAATGCAAGATTAAGACGAATCTTGCAGTTAACTATTAGATTATTGCTATTTATTAAACATCTTACTGTAGATTTTAGAAAATAAACATTGTAAAGTCCAACCAAATTAGTAAAATTAACTTGAAAATGGCGTCTGAGTGAGAAGCGCTGAGATATCCTACAGTCCTGCCTTTCTTTCCACGAGTCATGGGAAAGACTTGGCTCGAGATATCGAGTGAATGAAATTTGTAGATATTTTATAAAATCATGTGCGGATTAAGGTAGTTATTTTGATTAGTTTACTTTATTTTTGATTAGCTTAGTTTATTTTAGTTTATGCATATTCACTTTTAGTATTATTATTTTGCTTTTTATTTATTTTCATGTATTGTACATAGTGTGAATCAGTTACTCGTCTGTCACTATAACTATTGCCCCTAGATGTGACAGATTGTAATATATCTCAGCAAAGAATTCTCGAAATTAAAAAAAACTGAAAATATCGTTACTGCCACTGATGAGATTGCACTGTAAACTCTAAGTCCATTATGTATTTACAATGTTTTTCAATTTTAAATATGTTCATTAAATACAACACAATTGAATTAGACCAATTTTCCTGATAACCTATCAGATAAATCATTAGAGTGCAATTTATTTCATGAACTAAAGCAATGTAAACGGACAAGTAAACAATTATTAAAATCAGTGTACAAAATTTAATACTATTGCTAAAACAAGACCAATTTTGACTATTTGTTATTATATTTATAGTTTTGTCGGAAATTCTAAAAAAATTTACCACTACACACTGTGTAGATATTACTGTAATTTATCAGAATGCGGAAAACTAACTAAACATCGAATGAAAAATTGGAAGAGTTAAATACAAAAGTATAATGCTTCTACCAATTCTTTACATATAGTAACTAAAATTGTCTAATATAAGTAACTATTTTGCCTTAATTTTTATTCACAAAAACGCCTTTTTATTTATTATTTTTTTACCAATCTTGGTCTGGTTATTGTGACAATTAGGCGGTCTTTGGGCAACACCAAATAGAATAGAACAAAAAAATTAACTTCTGGAACTAAGTCCTTTCAGAATAACAATAATAACAATTATTTCTATATTCCTAGCTTTAAGACCTATTACATAATATACACAGAATAGATATAAATTTAGTATACTCTTTAAATATTTTGGTATATTATTAATTATTGCTCTAGCACGAAGGTGCTAAAAAAGAATGTATTTATTAACTAGTTATATCCAAGTTTTTGAGAATTCTTCAGGTTTGGAATCATTTTCAGATGGTAGAAGAGAACTAGGAAAATACACTATCTTGAGACAAGCCGTTGACCTGAGGAGGATAAGCGACGGTGTTGTCCTTGCAGAAAATCATTCTAATGGTCCTTTTTTTTTTTTTTTTTTTAGTAATTGCGAACAGAACCGCCATTGTGGGTCCGATAGCTTAACATGATTTTTCCTCACTCTACCACCAAAAATCAAGACAAGATATAGTTGTAAAATTGTAGGATTCTCGACGGAATATGATGAACTGATTACAAAATCCTAATCTGTCACAAATGTTACAAGTCAAAGTTATAGGTTGTGCAGAAGAACTTTGCTTTAAAAAATCGTACCTTTTAGCGATCACCTCAACACATAATCCTTCAAATGACATGGCCGAATTCGGGTAAAAATAAGGCTATATCTAAAACTTTTTTTTTTAGTTCTTATTTTTCCTCTAAAATTATAATAGATTGTAATACATGATTGAATAAATGTTAAAGATAATGGATGCTCATGAAGGCAGCTGGCAGGTAGAGATTAATACCGTTTTCTAATGAAGAGAGCTACTCTTTTATTCAAGTAACCACTCATTTATCATGACGGGATTGGATCCACTTAAGAAGCCCATTAGGCAAAAATCTAACTTCTTGCCGTCAAGAGAATTTATGCTTTGTACTCAGAACCCTACATTAATTCCAAATAAGTGTTTTTCATAAATGCTTTTCACCAATTTAAATAATTAATTAAACCGAGGCAAAGAAAACTGGAAAACTTGAAAAGAAATGGCTAATTGAATCTCTTCGATCAATAGCGATCAGAGACCTGATGAAGCCCTGAACTTCGGGTCGAAACGTCGTTAAATATTAAAATAAATATTATTATTTATTTTGGTAATTTTTATTTTTTAACTGATCACTCCAACTATCCTTCTCTTCATTATTCTCTACAGTCAACCATCAACCCACAATAATAATAAATAAATAAAACTAATATGTCCCACCGAGAACTCTCACATTAGATAACAACTTTCTCCTTATTGCATTCGAACCATAAGTGAAATCAGTTAAACATATTTATGGTATATACAACATAATATTATCAAGACAGCCCATTCAACAAACACAATTAATGAGACTTTATACAACCATTTATATGACCCACGCCTGTAAAAAATAACTTTATGCGAATAGCTTATTCCACTGGAAAATATACATCCAGTTTACTAATCCGTCGACTTTTGAAACTATGTGAGTTTTGAAAACTCTCAACTTTTGTTTAAGTTATGGTAAGGTTTTAAGATTTCAAGTTCATTCATGAAAATATAATGGGGCTGAGAGCCGGCAACGGATATATACATATATACTATCATTTTACAAGGATACATCATGTATAGAAGAAAGGTTTGGAGTTATTTGCAGTTTGAAGAAATTAAAATAAGGGATAATTATTTAAACCTTATTTTTCCGTAAATATATATATTCATAAATTAAATTTTAAAAAAAATTTGGTTACAGTATTTACAACTGTATTAGAAATAAAATACAATCAGTAAATGTAAACACAAGAATATTATAACATGAAACCACTTGTTAAGAAACTACCCACTGGTAGCACTATAAAAAGGTATTCACAATAGGAGATCTCGGGACTGTCTTCTTTTCAGACACCTCGGAGGGTTATAAGAGATCGAAGAAGAAGCAAGGTTAGAAACGAGAAGATTTGAATTGTTCTGAAGTTTTTTTATAGAAAGATAGGGATATGGATTGGGCCAAATCAGAAACATAAGGAATATTAATGTCGTGATGGATGATTATATTTGTGACAAAGTAAGGATCATTGAGGATTTAACGAAGGATTTTGTATTGTAAGGATTTGATGAGTTGGTGAAGCCCCAAAGTTTAACTCCTTATGTCCAAATAGGTCTTAATGTAGTCATGTATATGAGTCTTTTGTAATTAACTGGAAGCTTAGAGCGTTTGCCTAGTAAGTGCTGGAGTAGTCGGAAACTTCGAGGGGTTTCTTGTCGTTTCCGTCTGGTATGTGGATTCCGAATTAAAACATAATTATGATAAATTTACCACTAATAAACAGTTTTGAACTAATTATCAGGCAATTAGCTTTATTCGCTCAAAATGGAGTGCAAATACCAGAAGATTTTAAGCTAGAACACTTAAAGAAGGTGATACCATAACCTCAAGTGATATCCTGCCACAATAGCAGATTGGTAAATTTTTTAAGTTTATTTTTCAATGGATTTTTGTTCCTGAAAGGTTTCCTTATCACTTTTCTTTAGGAGAAAGGTATAAAAATTTTATTTATTCGTCAGTAGTTTGCCATTTCCATGTTTAAAACTGTGGAGATTTTTTGGGTTTTTTTATAATTATAATAAAAATGAGTGGACCCAAAAACCTGGATGTTTATTACTGGTGCAAAATACGCCGTCAGAATTTCTTAAGTTTGAATGTATAGAAACAACGCAATTCACGGTAAAAGACTAAATTTACTGTCAATTAAATCCATTTGCAAAGATACACCGTCAGAACTAATTTTGGTACACATTAATGTTAAAAAAAATTGAAATTTCCTTTTACATTATGGTATGGTCAATTTTTAAGAATAAGCTCACCCTGTTTCTTGATTCTTTTCAATTCATAACGCAATGAGCAACTGAAATTTAGAAAAAGGATCTTCAGACGATAAGTGTAAGTAAATTAAAATTACAGATTGTTCTTGACCTTGGCAGATTAGTGATGTATTTGCATTTCCCTCCGAAAGGAATGTCGACCGCAGATACGCCACCAGGGACAAAAATAAAATACCTCGAGTAGACGAAGCCAACTATTTATTTATCTAGGAACGGGTCCAGGCTAGTAGGCTAGATCCCAACACTATACCACAAAACTAGATACGCTAAATACTTATTGTCAACGGCAGCGATAAACAGATGGAAACAATAACTCTTTGAGAATTTTAATTATTTAATTATCAACCATAAGAATAGTTATTTGTATAAGAAACATAAGTAAGAAAAAATATATAAAAAGTTACACAAGCTCAATCAAAGCTACTCATTTTAACTAAATTTTATATTTTTTCATGAATTCGTGTTATTCATGAATTTTGTTAGAAAGTATTTCAATTATGACAGTCAGCTAATTTACTATGAATGGATACTATTCAATTGTTTCGGATACAAATATTAAATATTTTTTAAATCAATAAATGGTTTTAAATTAATACATTAATGTATCTTCAATATTCCCTGTGATATTTGAAAAAGTTGCCGTTGGGAAGTAAAATTTTGAAAGGATTATCCTCATTAGTTCAGAGATAATGCCATTTCGAAGAAACAGTCTTCGATAAGGTTTAGGTAATATGTTATTGGAGAAACGAGAGAGATTCGTAGTATAAAATAATTTATCATGAACTTGTGCTTTTATATCCGGAATTTCTTAATAGTAAATAAAACTGAATAAAATAAATCTCTTGCAATGAAATTTAGCGTCGGTACAACAAATCTAATAAAAAAAATCTTACCTCTCATTCGTAAGGAATATATGGTTATAATATTGCGGAATGTGTTAGAATGTTCCGTGATCGTTTAATTAATAAAAAAAAATAATTTTTGTTTTTATCATCGTTTTTTAACATCCTTTTCTCACGAAATATACATATAACATATAAACGATGTTTAAAAAAAATAATTAAAAAAAGGAGGACCATTTAAACTTTTTTGAAAATAATTAATTTTTCTCATTAGGTGGTTGGAGAAGAGCAAAGTTCAAATAGATAATTTATGGCAAATACATAAACAAGTAATTACCAACGAGGAAACAATTTTTGTTTTTAACTTCATACAACTGGAGGATTAAAATAAATTCCAATAAATCTCATTAAATCACCTTTATCCTTCGTCGTAAACCAATGACTTGCAGTCCTACAGTGTCCTTTAATAAAACCCCACATATCCCTGTAGAACAAATCCGATACCTAGGACTCCAGCTGAACAAACGTCTCACTTGGAATCCTCATATCAGACTGAAATGACAAGAAACTGCTCCACGTTTTCGCTTACTCCAACACTTACTGGACAAACGCTCTAAACTTGCAGTTAATTAAAAAATACTCATATAAATGACTATAATAAGACCTATTTGGACTTATGGAGTTGAGCTATGGAGCTCCACTGAATAACCGAATTCCTCTCGTATCCATTACTTGCAGTCCGAAATCCTCAATGCTCCTTACTATATCAACAATAAAATAATCCATAAAGACCTTATGGATCTTTAATGTTCCTTATGTTTCCGATATTGCAGAATCCAGATATTTATCCTTCCATAATAAACTTTATAAACATCCGAATCCTCTTGTTTCTAACCTTGCTTCCTCTTCGATTCCCCATAACCCTCAGAGGCGACTGAAAAGAAGATGGTCTCGTGATCTCCTCATGGAGACATATTATTAGAGCACAACCAATGGGTAGTTTCTCAACAAGCGTTTTCATGTAATTATATTCCTCTGTATACACTTACTTGATTTGAAGTATTTATATTTATGCAGTTGTAAATATCATAATAAAAATGAAAAAAAAAAACTTCATGCATTGGAAGCGGTAACATAAGAGTGGATGTTCGATATTATCACCTAAGCCATTACTAATTTTCACTTATAATGTTTTTGTAGTAGCAACACATTGTCCCACCACATTTTCCTAATATGAACCATCAGCACGTTTCCGATTGTTTTTAAACGGATGATTTATGATTTGGTATCTACACCATTTGTTGAGAATTTAGAAGTTATTGTAGCTCAAATTCTAACGGTTATTTAACGAGTTCTAAATATTAAAAATTAATTTATTAATATATTTTCAATAGAAAATGCAAAGGAAGCATTGTAATCTATGCCTATATTAAAGAATCCGATGCTACCAGAGTGTCATCACATCAGCAATACTAGATAGCCTTATCTTATCCAAGTGCAGGAGGAGAGCGGGCTGGGAAAACCAGGATACTCGGGAATGCCGCTTTATCTGACACGAATACAGAGCCGGGACACAAAGCCACTCGTTGTAGATGTCCTGGGAATAAGAATTCACGTTGGGTCACACTGAACGATCTATCATCAACCAATTTACCCAGAAATGAAAAAAAAAAAAAGTAAAATTAATAAAGGTTTAAGATATTCTTAACATATAAGTGCAACACCTCCAAGAGGGATTATTAACCGATCCAGTGAAGAAGTGAATTATTATTATTGATTATTATGTTTATCCAATTTTTATGTTCGAATAATTATTATAACAGGCGGAAACTTTACGTAATGTTTTCAAATATTGAAGCCACCAATCAACAATCTAATCTTCATTAGACGAAAAAGATACACACTGAGCGACTGTATATATATTTATATATATATATATATATATATATATATATATATATACAGAGAGAGAGAGAGAGAGAGAGAGAGAGAGAGAGAGAGAGAGAGAGAGAGAGAGAGAGAGAGAGAGAGAGAGAGAGAGAGAGAGAGAGAGAGAGAGAGAGAGAGAGAGAGAGAGAGAGAGAGAGAATAGAATATTGTACTTTATTCTGGGACTAAATCCCCTTAGAGTAACAATGATGAATTAATACAAAATAAATTACAAATCTGACCAAAAACTAACTTATAAAAATTCTAACATTATTTAAAAAATAGTATGAAACCACTAAAAAATAAAAAATATACATATAAATGAACATAAAATCTTCTCAAAATTACTTATTGTGATGAAAAAAAAAAAGAAAAGAAATTTTATATATATATATATATATATATATATATATATATATATATATATATATATATATATAAACACACATCAAGTTCTACAAAAATGTATATGTAAACGATGGTCCAATTCCCATCCGAAAGGTAGGATATTTAAGATTTGTGATTTTTTAAGTGAGTTATGTTTTTTGTTAAATACAAAGCAAAACATTTTGAGATTCACCTAAAGTTTTGTAAAGAAATGATGTGATTTTCTATGCAGCCGCGTAAAAGTACCCGTATTTCTAATAAAGATTACTACAATTAACTGTTGCAATGCTCTTATTACTTGCTTCTCCGTGATATGGGATGTATTGTTATAAACATAATTGCCGAAGAACAAATTTTATCAAAAAATTAAAAATAACGATTTTTTAAATATTTTTCATATAATGAGGTTATGGAATTGTTTTTTACATCAGATCCCTGTCATAAGAGATGTATTTATAAGTGACAAATTTAATGCTTCTACTCCAATAATAAAAATAAAAAAACGTAACTCGCTTAAAAAAGAACAAATCTTGAATTTCCTACTTTTCCGCTAGAAATTGGGCAATTGTTTATATGAACGTTATTGTAGATCTTGATGTCAACAATCAACCTTTTAAATATTTCCTTCTACTTAATGGGCACCCTGTATATATATATTTTTTTTTAAGTAGGTACCTACTAAAACAGAAAAAAAGAAATTTTTTAAAATAGTTTAAACATTATCATAAATGAAGCAATTTATAAATTATCCAACAGTATTTTTTTAGATCGCATTGAAGTACATTAAGTACCTGTGTATAAAACACATCTTAAAACTTCTGTTGGGTAATACGAGGGTATATAGAGCATGTTGCAATCTAAGCCGAGGTATATTGGGATACACAGTATATTTTGAAACTAAAAAAAAAAAACAAGTTACCTTAATACTATGATCGATAGTAAGGCCTTTTTTCAATGAAACAAACACACTAAGTAACATAATCACTATTATAAAATAAGTTTTTTGGATTCATTTATTTCTACAAAAATTATATTTTAATAGTATCAGTTATTCTATTGCTTTTCTCAATTATTGAAAACCAAGTGCTTAATTGAAAACGCTCAATTAGATAAAAACAAGAAATGTTTTAAGTATATCAAGCTTATCAGTCTACCGAGAGATTCATATAATATTACATACTTATTTGTTCTGCCATGGAGATGTGTAATTAGGAATGTTAAAAATACAATAATATATTTAAAACATCGATATTTCATTGGTTTTTTTTTTAATTTCTTTATGACATCTACAACTGTATTACATAAATACATCAAGTAAATTTGGACATAATTGATATAATGACATGAATACACTTGCTGAGTAACTACCCAATGGTAGCACTCTAATCATTGGTTTAATTGTATTTATTTAATTTTACTTTTTCCTTCCCTACTACCGGAGAGGGAAAAGCTCAAATTAGATACTTAAATCCAAAAAGGCATGGGTAGGATATGTATGTTAGTATTTTTCTATTTGCATTATTCAGCATGTATCATAAAAAAAAAAAAAAAAAATGGGTGAATAAAACTATCGATATATCATTTGTTCAACAAATATCTAAGTTGCATTATAAGGCTTACGGTGAGGCTTAAGACGTTCCACAATCCTTCCAGAGATCGTGTCACGTTTGGCAAGATTCACCAATTCTTAAATCTTAAATCGGGTTCCTACATTCTTCTTTTAAACATAAGAATCGGCCTATCAGCGAAATAAATGGCAAATCATGACAAGATCAGCTAGATGAAAATGAATTTTAACCATCAAATAATAGTCAAGCCATTGAATGACTCGATCTGGTTTTCTAACATAATATATGGTGAATTAAGAAAATATTAATTTTTAACAATATCGGATTATTACTTACATGCTTGAACACACCCACAATACGCAATTTTTTAAAATACTTATTTTACCTTAAATGTTTTTCGCAAATTTATAAATCGAAAAGGTTTATCAGTAAAATAAAATAATTACCTAGAAAAATTCTTTTACTAAAAAGAAAATTAAACAATTTTTTTTTCTTCTTGATATTGTCAAACATTCTTAACAAAGGGTACTTTAAGAAGTAACGATATAAAGTATTTTGCGCGATTGTGAGCAAAACAAAATTTATGGTGAAATATAAATTTAAAAGTTAATAAGCAGAAAATATTTCATAGATAATGGAGTAGGTTATTTAAGAATGATATAAGTGAAGCTGGATCGGACAGCTAAATGATAATGCTCATTAATATAAGCTCGAGGAAGATAAGGAAGGAATTACTCTTCTCTCATCTTGGGGGTCTCCGGTTCACTGTAGTCCACATCCAGTTTTATTATCAAATCCCAGCTGCAACACGATTACCCAAAGATGGTGCAACATCAGGGGACCGTTGAAGCTCACCTAACAGACCATTCGTTTAACGATAAGTGAGATTTGACAAGACTACATGAAAACAGCCGAAAAAAAACAAAACTAAAATAGATAACCAAAAAAAAAAAAAAAAATTAATGGATGGAGGTCTCTAAGTATTAAGGCTAAAAGTTCTCATTCATACAACATATACAAATAATACAGAAGTAACTATAAATATAAAAAAGTAAATAAATAAGAAAAAATAAACAAACAAAATAAAATAAAAACTTCTAAACACATTCATGCCTATATTAAATATCTAGAACTTGCAAAATAATTTGAGAGAAAAAATCTCCGAACGATAATCGGATCGATCTGGGATCAGAGTTCTTACAAATCCAGAAGAAAGACAAGACAAAGTTATTTATAGAAACTGAAAAATCAATATCTCATGATAAGAAGGTGCGGAGATTAAGATGGGCGAAGCATATAGATAAGAAAAATTCATCAAGAAGCCTCTATACGACAATGAATGCCTCAATAATAGGCAAAAGATCACGTGGTAGACCAAAAAGCAGATGTATAGATAGAATCAACAAATAAAATATTAATAAATAAATATCTATATATATTTCAGGATCAGCATACCACATGTGGTGATTTCACAGAGAAAAGCAGTACATTCGAGTATTGTATTTTTCAAGACAGTTCTTTGATGGATAGGAACCAATAATTAAAAACCATTTAATTAAGGTAATTACAAATTTTTACTTGTTCACAGATTACGGAAGTAGATTTTTATATACCAGACTGAAACGACAAGAAACCGCTCGACGTTTCCGATTACTTCAGCACTTACTAGACAAACGCTCTAAACTTACAATTAATTACAAAAGACTCATATACATGACTATAATAAGGCCTATTTGAACTTACAGAGTTGAGCTATGGGGCTCCACTAAACCATCGAATTTCCCTTATATCCAATCCTTACAATCCAAATAAAACCATCTATAATGGTTGAACTTACCCACAATACGTTCCCCTCCTAATATCAGTAGAATAATATTTTTTTTATATATTTCTTATTTTACCTTAAATGTTTTTCACCAATTTATAAATCAAAAAGGTTCATGAGTAAAATAAAACATTTACTTAGAAATACAGTAAAGAGAAAAACAGAAAATTCCATAATGGTATTTGGACTCATATACATGAATATAATAAGGCTTATTTGCACTTACGGAGTTGAGCTGTGGGACTCCACTTCAGCCGAAAGCCCCCTCTCTCCTCCGTAGATCAGCATTTGTTCCATTGAAAATTCGGATTAGAATTATTTAACGATTGCAACATTTATCCTTAGTATTTATTTCATGTAACATATCTTTATGAAACTAAAAATGATCCTAGTAATTTTTTTCGGATCACCTAGTTTATAAGGAAGGGAAAAAGGTGTTAAGACTCATAGTTTCCAGATGAAGGAGTCAGGTGATGAATAAGATATATTATACCATTAGAGAGTAAATAAGGAGTAAACAGACCAAAGGCTAATGAGGTACAGTGTTAGAGTATTAATAACACTTCAATAAATAATGGGCAGAAGGGAGGGGAGGGAGTTAGTAAAGTGTTACTTGAATATTTAATATCCCCACTACGGGACTTGTTTTCTTTAATCGATTCTGATTGTTTGTCTTAATCTCGTCCATTATTTATAATTCGTGATCTGATCAACGGTATCCCAGGGCATCCGGATGAAATCTGAATAGCAATTAGAAAGGTCGAAACTTATTCCCAACTCATCGAAATGAGCTAAAGGGAATATAAAATTTATGATACACTTAATGGTGGCATTTTAAAAATCCTTATACCAATAATTAAATTTAAAAATAACTTAAATACTCAGACTAATTACTAAAGATTTACAGAAAATGGATTCAAATAGCTCCGTTTATTAAATTATAGGCGCAATTAACAAAATTATACACGATATAAACTTAAAATTAAGTAATTGACTTGGAAAATTAACTGGATACTTTATAAGGGTACTGGCCAATTTATAACTACATCGTTATATTCGACCTCTCTTAGTTTTTAAAAGAAACAGAAACCGTGTTAACCTTATTAAGTGTTACTAACTCAAGGTAAATCCATCACTGCGGACGGTTTCAACTAGATTTAAGAGAGTACATTGAATCTGTTATTTGTCTGTTATTTATTTGCTCTATTTGATCGGTAAATTTTGATAAAAGAAGAGTAGTTCTGTTGATACATTGGAAGAATATCTATTCAACAAAATAAATTATTTAATTTGTTCTTCATTCGTTATTAGATTTCATAAGAATAGTTTGAAATCAAATATTAATTATTTTTTGAGACATCTACTGAGACATATAGCAAGTAGTTCATAGCTAGCAAATGTAAATATATCTTTATTACGTGTACATATTTTGCAATTATTTATAGTTTTATTTGCAAATGTTGATTGTTTTTAAAAATAGAAATTTTATCTGTATTAAAGCTTTGCTTCTATTTATTTTATTTTTTTGTACATACAGTGTGAATGTTATCGTCACTATAACTAATGTCCAAGAGACAGATTGTTGTAATACTCAATAAATAATTTTTTAAAAAATCTGTATTAAATAAGTCTATGAATCATAAAATCTTTGGATACGCAGATGATATAGCTGTCCTTGGATGTAATCAAGAAGACATTGAGAAACTCTCTAAGGCTCTGATAAGGGAAGCAGATATAGTCGGCCAACAAGTAAATGAAGATGAAACTAAACATTTAATAAGATAATACGGCGAAATTTCCACCCCTAATAAAACAGGATCTGCGTAGAAGGGGAATTGAATAAAGGAGAGTAGAAAAATTCGGCTACACAATAATCTCAATGAATGACCAGCCGTCGAAAATAGACCAGCATATAATAAGCGCAAACATAGTTTTCTTCTCTCTTTCTAGCATATTGAAATCCCGAAAATCTCAAGAAATCTTCAATTAAGAGTGTACAATGCTATGATACAGACAGTTATATTATATGCCTGCGAGACTTATACACTAACCAGCGCTCTAGAAAAAGTATTGAAAGATTTGAGAGAAAAATCCTCGATAAGCGATAACGATAACCAGAGCAACTTGGGACCAGAGTAGTAACACAAGGAAAAGAAAGATCAATAAAGAGCTGTTTACAAAAACTGGTCAATCAATATCTCATTATATGAAGGCACACAAATTAAGATGGGCAGGGTATGTAGCTCGGAACAATCTACTTGGAAGTCTCTAGAGAGCGTAAGAAATCTTTTTTTTTTTTTCATTGTTTCTTAATGATATTTACAACTGTATTAAAGAAATAAATCTAGTAAATTTGAACATATAGATGTAATGACGTGAAAACACTTGTTGAGTATCTATCCAATGGTAGCCCTCTAATTATATGTCTACATTTCGAGATCACGGGGCCATCTTCTTTTTAGACGCCTCGGAGGGTTATCAAGAATTGAAGAGGAAGCAAAGTTAGAAACGAGAGGGTTGGGATGATTCTGAAGTTTATTATGCAAGGATAGGTATCTGGATTGGGTCAGATCTTAAACATGAGAAACATTAAGGTCATTATGGATGATTTTATTTGTAACAAAGTAGGGAGCATACGAAGGATTTTGGATTGTAAGGAGTGGATACGAGAGGAATTCGATGGCTTAGTGGAGCCCCATAGCTCAACTCCGTAAGTTGGATTGTAAGAATTGGATACGAGAGGAATTTGATGGTTTAGTGGAGCCTCATAGCTCAACTCCACTCAAGTCCAAATAGGCCTTATTATAGTCATGTATATGAGTTTATTGTAATTAATTGCAAGTTTAGAGCGTTTGTTTAATAACTGCTGAAGTAATCGGAAACGTCGAGCGGTTTCTTGTCGTTTCAGTCTAGTATGAAGCAAACTAACAATGAATGCCTTAATAGCAGAACAAAACACGACGCGGAAGGCCAAAAAGTCCATGGATAGATAGAATCAACAGTAGAGCTGTATAAGATACCTGGAAAGAAATAGCCCGAGATAGGCAGAGATGGAGTAGGCTGGATAAGTCGAAAAAAAAAGATCTACAAGGTCTGTAATGCAAACAGAAAAAAAAAAAGAAGTGTTAAATTTATTTCCTACCTTACTTTATATTTATGATCACACTTTATTCAAGCATAATAAGTTATTGTTATTTCATCCAGAGCGCAAAGGTAATAAAGAAGTGTATAATTGTGTGTAATCGTGTAAAATGAAATGAATTGAAAAATAAATCACAAAAACTATACGCTATAAGTGTATCTAATCACACATGTTGATGTATTAACTACTTCACTACAGATATAATAGAATTATCAATGGTCAAAGAACGTCTTTAAAAAATCCTATTTTTATTCAAAATAAAACATTCAAATGAGAAAAAAAATGAAAAAAAAGTCGTAGAAATTATGGCCTATAAAGAGTTAAGTTGCTAATCTAAAAAAAATATTCCTTTTTATAGTAGATAGTTACAGGAATAAATCATGAGACAGGACCAAATATGGGCTGTATTATTTTTAAAAATCTATTAAACATCAGTTTAAAAATGGTACCACTTGTATTAAAGATATCAATCGGAGAGAACTCAATTTAAATCCTAGATAGGTACACTCATTTTTTAAGGGCATAACATTATTTTATTGGTTTGCCAGGGAAACTATGGTTTTTTTCACAGTCAAAATTTAAAAATATTTCAAACTTGAAGTGCAAATTTGGATGAATATATTGTACGACGTACGTACTCAAGGTTTTAACACTCCCACAGAAAAGAAACGCAAATGAACAATCATTGCTAAAGGTCACCTGGTGAAGTTGTTTACAAACTTTTACGCTATGAGAAAGTAACCATCCTTGGAACCTGTTGTTATACAACAGGAATTATCCATTTTCTTTCCGCAGCATTCATAACCTCTAACAGTTGATAGTTCACTTAAGAGATTAAAATTAATAAATACAGATAGATATCTTATTTATGAAAATATTCCGGAAAACATAAATTTATTGAAGAACTTAACAAAAAAAAAGTAGAAGTTTTAGTTTTACAAAAAATTATATTTTTTAAAAATTAAATGATAAACTTGCCATCAAATGTATATTGCTTGCCTACGAAATGAATTATGTTTTTTTAGTCATGAATCCTAAATAGCCTAATAAGGAGTTCTAACTCATTGTTTCAAATTTTTAAATAGAATATTTTTTTCCGTTTTCTTTTATTAATTGACTCATCAAGAGTCCATGGATTAAAGCAAAACCGATAGAGTATAGTAAACACCTGGTTCGTTTCTTGAATATCATGTCAGGATCTGATCTTTGAGAGCACAGGGAGTCAAAAGAACCAATAAAAAGGCACGATTTTCACCCCCGAAAAAACCCACTAATTATAATGGGGAATCTGTTTATTTGAGATTTTAAAAAAAATTCCTAAGAATCATAAGTTTGATATTTTTTTTATTTTGTTTGTAATGAAATTATTAATGCTTTTATAGGTTTTTGTAACTATCAACTCAATTTTGATTTTCCATGTTATCATTTTTCTCTAGTTCCTAGTAACAAGTGTTTCTTAAAATAACTGTTAATAGGATATTAGTGAAATGACTTACGGATATTAGTGAATTTTAAAGTAAACTCTCGTACATACCTGAAACAAAAAAAAATAAATAAGTAATAAAATAAAAATATAAAAAATAAAGAGTTGAATCATAATTTAAACATTTATAAAAAATATAATAACGTAATTTATAAATCTAGGGGAAATCTGCACATTTCCAACATAATGTATCTAAATAAAATTTCAAAATTGTAACATTTATTTAAATTTTATTCCATCCCTAAAATTGTTATGCAACTTTTAATGTTAATATATTAATAAGTTTTGTGACTTCAGTTACTTAATTTTTTTTTCATATCATTTTTACTTTCCTACCTATACCTATGTAAGGAAAGTATTACGATCGGATCAAATTTCCGATGTGCGGTTTTCGAACGATCTATACGTTTCAGAATCTCCTTAGTATAAAAACACATTTTTAGCCATTGGTCTGTCTGTGCCAAGATTATCTCGGGAACTAGTGGACCGGTTTTATTGCTTCTTATTATTTTCTATGGTTATGACTACTGATGCAGGTGGCAAAAATTGGGTGCCTTGGGATATAGGACCGCGCAATAAATGAAAAACACATTTTTCTATAGATTATGATGAAATTCCCTACAAAACTATATAAAAATGGTTCATTTCGGACAACTATTAACGAAGTTACAGCTATTTAATTTCTTATATAAGATTAAGAGTTCAAATCCTGTTGCCAAAAAGGTGTAAAAGAGAGAGAGAGAAAAGTAAAGCAAATGAAAATAAAAATCTGGTACCTGTAGCACACAACTTTCACTTTCCCCTCTACTTTTAACAGAAATTACTTTATGACAAAATTGAGCTATGGGTAAAAAGTTATTGATTGGCAATATTGGTGTATATTGAATTTTTACGCTAATCTCCCACAAGCCGCTTTACATTGCTTTAGTTTATCAAAGAAGTCGTAGTCAAATCTTTTCTTTTATCTATTTTAAGGAAAATAAATCTAATTCAATATTTTTTTTAGAAGAGAGGGGGAGGGCGTTAATGGACATATTTTAAAATATAAAAACTTTTCTGAAATCGGTTGGAAAGTCTTGCGAGTGGACACACCAGATTTTTTTTTTTATCAATCCAATTAGGATTTCATTGTTTACAGATTTCTCTTGTCTGTGAAAATATAACTGCACAATATATTTAAATATTTAGCTTTTTATTTTACATTAAAATCTATTCCCAAGTCACAACATTCGAAGCAAACAACTCAGTATTTGATGAAGACACGTTGACTGTCAGGGGAGCATAGATTTGTATAAAATAAAATATTTCTACTAAATGTTAATTTAAAAAAGAAGTAATGATTTGTATAGGGTTTACGTATGATAGGTAGGAAAATAGTTTTCTGACTTTTATTCATCATTTACGATGAAACATGGAAAATAAATCGACCGTGAATGAGAAAAAAAAATTAACAATTTCTCCATTATATCCCATTAAAACATTTTGTAAGGAAATAATTTTTAAACACTAATTTATAATAGAACACTCATAAACTGTCGAGATACGTCTAAGTACAATTTAGAATCATTTTAATTAATTTAGTTAAAATCTGTGAATAGCTTAAGGGTATGTTAAATGCGAGTTATTTTTTTAAGGTTTAAAAAGTATTCATTAAATTGTCTATTAAAGCTTTGTTGAAGTTACATATTTTCTGGTTAAGATTAAAAAAAAAAAAACTATATATGCATTTAGCTGAAATAAAAATTGTAACGTAGACTTTTTGAGATGTCCTCAAAAAGCAAAGTAGGCTTATATGGCCCAAACCAGAAATATATTATAAAAAGTGAAGCCGTAATTGAGAATTCAAACTATAAGAAATACAAAAAGTTTCAAAAGTAATGAGGGTACAGAGTGTTCCAACTTGTTTTCCAATCAGAAATAAAAAAAAGAGAAATAAAAAATAATAAGGTCGGAAGTACAGCTGGTCTATTTTTTGTAGGCCATTTGTTAAAAGAACTACCTGTGGTTTCATTGTGCTACCAAAGAGGCTCCTCGGTTAATCTTTAGCAGGCAGTAGACCTTGCGGCACGAATTTCCAGTGGTGGGGAGTTTGCAGGAGGATGGTCCCATTTCTACAGAAGAAACTACCTTAGAGTATTCGAAAAGCTCAGCATGTACCATTCGTATTATATAATTAATTTAAATTATATAATTTTCAGCTGGTTTTAGTACCAGTGACGCGGTTGGGAGAGTAGCGCAGGGTTCTCCTGGAGTTCCCACACCTGATTATATATAGGTATGCATGTGTTTTTTTTTTTTTTCTTAGTTTTAATTTTCTTATTTTTTAGGTTATTTTATTTTATTATCTATTGTATATACTTTTGATTATTATTTTGTTCTATTTATTTTATTTGTTTGTACATATAGTGTGAATGTCATCCTACCTCACTATAACCAATGTCCAAGAGATAGATTGTTATAATACTCAATAAAGAAATAAAATAAAAAAATATAAAAAAAATTATGTAATATGACGGAAATTATAACTAAATTTATTTTGAAATTATTTACGCATCGCCAATATGCATAAGAAACTTAGTGTGAAGATTTCACATAAAGGTGAAATTAATTAAGAGAATCACTCATAATTGAAGTTCATGAAGAGATTCACTCTTGGAATCAGTTTCATAGCAGATCTCTTATCACTACTAAAACAGACATAAAACTATCGAAAATATATTTGGCAAGAGTGCCAATATATAAGTGTGCCATTAGCGACTTAGTTATCGTCTAACTGAACTGAATCAAAGTTTTGATTCTACCATCAAGCTTTTCAGCCATACATAAAACCACGGATTTCACAGTACAGAACAGTCACATAGTCATAATACTACAGGGTTAGAAGTATGTCATATTTTTTAGACTGAAAATTTACTGGAACTTAAAGAAAACCGGAAGCGCTATAAAAATTGAAAAATAAATAACGAAACATTCATATAATTTTAAAAATCTTTTATTTCGTGACATTATTAATCTTTATTGATAGTTATTGGGAAATTAAGGAGTAAAACCTGTTGATTATCAACGCCTAATACATTTTGAAACACTGAATAGCTGGGATTAATTGGTTAGAAAGATACCAAAATGTAAGTTGGTGAAAATAAATTAAAATCGAGTGATAGCAATAGATAGAAACATCCAAAAAAAAAAAAATCTGGTGTGCACAAAACACAACTTTCACTTACCTTTCTACTTTGAATGGAAATTATTTTCTGGCAATGTTGAGCAATTATAAAAGTTTTGAAGTGCACTTTTAACGGAGCTATATCTGCAATGTATGCTTAATAATCTTGGGAATTCACACAAAATTATCAAATTATTTAGCGACCATTTATCAGACCATTTAGCGGACTTGATTATTTAGACTTAAGGGACCTCAAAACGTGTATTTCAGTTGAAAACTCGAAAATTTTCAGGATCGCAATACTTTCCCTTAGTATATATTTTATATATAGGTAAGTAAAAGTAATATGAATAAGTACATAATTTACAAGGGAAAGAAAACAAAATATTTATTGTGGGTTTATTTCAAAAAGCCACTAAGCAACATTCCATAACAAAAAAAAAAATAAACACTACGTACTTTGATGAACTTTCTCTCTGTGAAATGAGAAGATTGTGCACTTTGTGTAACCACTCGAGATAAATAAAAGAGTTTGTGTCATTTTAATACAGGTATGGTGTTACCGTATCGATAAATAAGGTCGGAATTCACAAAGACATGCTTAAAAGTTAACCTTCATAAAGAATGCACTTGGTGAATTTTTGGAATAAACTAAATATATACACATAGATATTTTAAAAACTAAATTATATAAACTAAATATATAGGTATTTATAATGTATATAAATCGAATGATAGAGGTAAATAAAAGATTAGGTAGTTGACCGTTTGTTCCAAACAAGTTAAATGTATTTTATAAGGTTTTTTTTTAACAAAAAGTTAAGGCAAGGGTGCCCAGATGGGGATTTCAAGGCGCTAGTTTTGCTACCAAAATTTTTAAGCCGTATTTTGACGAGGTTTTTAATTTTTGAGGGGAGCAAATATCGACGGAGGTATGACTTTTCGGAATGATGAATTGTACATGATGAACGAGATTTTTTTTAATCTTACTTTCGCTTGCATGGATTTTAAGAAGAGGAGAGCGACAAAATTTTTCTGGAGGGGAGGAGAGCACCATGCTCCATCGAAATTGAGGATATGTAGTACGTACCATGTACTCCCTGACCAAAAACACGTTTCCTCCTCGTTTACCAGGTATACTGAAATATTCAGGGGCATTCCGAATTCTTTTAACCTTCATTGAAGAGGTAAAGGTCTGGAATCAGAATATAATCTACTTTTGAATATTTCGTGATACCAGAGGTAGTAACAAAATAAAACAAATTTTCAGTTTAATGAAATAAGACTAGAGTACGCTCAGCGTCAATTAGTCCCTCACCGGCTGTTGAGATGATTAAATCATGAGAAAAATAACAATTCACTCTTCGCGACAGGTGGGGTATACACAAGCTAAATGGAACTGTTTGATGTAAAAACTGCATTAATTAGGACGGTAACAATAGGCAGAGAGGTAGGCAATCAGGCGATAGAGGCCCAAGGTAATGGAATCACTACGCTCTAAGTAAATTAGAACAGAGTCGATAACAAACCTTTGACCTTAGCATGCCCTATATATCGCATTAGCCACCATCAATTTTATTCCCTATGACGCAGAAGGATAATAAAATTCTCCTTCCTTCCTTCGATTTCCATTTTATTTAACGGGGAGATACCTTTGATGACACGTTTTATTCGGCCAACATCAATAAAACTATAATTATCCGTAGTGAATCGTAACAGATCTATTTAAGTGAGTGACCAACAAATTCAAATGCAGCCGCATATGATGATGCGTCAGATCTTATGCGCAAAAAGAATTGAATAGATAAATCGGAATATCTTTTCCTATAAAGAAAATTACTAACATTATCTTACATCTTTTAAAGTTGCACCTTTTTATAAAAAAATTAAATGAAAAGGGATTACCAGCAGATACAATAAACTGCTTTGGAAAATCTTGAGTAAAGTCACCCTTTACTCATGTAGTTAAACTTTTTAATTTTCTTTTTTATTCGTCTATATACGTTGCTTTTATTTTATTTTCATTATTTACAACCAAGATAAATTTAATTAACAAATATAAATTTAATTAACGTACATTTTATGTCATTTTAATTTTATTATTACTCACTAGCAGATATAATTAAATATAAGCTTAATTAATATGCATATTAAGTAATTTTAATTTAATTTTTAATATTCATAAACAGCAGATATAATTACGTAGAAACTTAGTTAATGAAGTTGATGATCAACAAGTTTTACGCATTGACTTCATAAAGAACAACTACCAATAACAATAAGAGATAGTTCCCTAGCTCCCTATCCCTAAACTTAACAAAATCAAATCAAAAGGTAATTCACTCATTCACACCACTAACAGATTTTAATCGCTTCGAAAAAGCCCATCAGGAATGGACATTTATTTATACCGACGAGTGTAAAAGCAAAGAAGGAGTAGGCGCAACTCGAATTGTGAGTTTCTAATTTCGTGACGCCGAAATCAAGATTTTCCATAAATCACTGAACTGATAATTGAAATATCTTAAATTAAAAATAATATTGACTTGGTGAGGTATGGATTTAATATTTTACGCGCTTCTATGGTGATGGGAAATAATCATCTAATGATATAGTTTCCTCTAATTTTACAATCTACACCGCTGAGCTATCAGCTCTAAATCGAGCGGTAAAATCCATTGACACTAAACTAGCAAGCCGCGTCGTGATTTTTCGGATTCAAAATCTGCTCTCATATCGATACAGGACCTTTTTTCACAAAAATGGTTAATAGTAGATGCTCTAAATAATCTCAAAACATTAGAGATGGCTGGATGCATGTTAAATTTTTATGGTTACCATGTCATGGCGGGATCGAAGGCAATGAGATGACAGATAGTATGGCCAAGAGAGCTATCAAAGAGGATTAACCAATCACCACCACTCAACCTTCTGAAGTTGTCTCATTAATCAAAGAAAAATCATGGTTGGCTTGGCAAAGAACTTATTCTGCCACAAGAGACAATAAGCTAAGGGTTGGGCAGCCATACGTCCAGAAAATCATTCCAAATATCCTGCTGACCAGAAAGGAAGAAGTGGTACTAACTCGGCTAAGGATCGGACATACTAGGCTTACCCACGAGTATTTAATGAGAAAAGACTCTCCTACTCAATGTATTTCCTGGGTAGTACCTCTCACAGTGAACTATATCCTAACCGAATGTTATGCATTCCTATCATCTTATCAGAAATAGCCCTAAAGAATCACTCCAAAAGGCTTTTTAATGCTATTAAAACTTAATGTTGTTCCTCAAGGAAATCAAAATATTTGACAAAATTTAATCACAAAATTGTAAATCACATCAACAAATTTGTACAAAATTTAATCACATCTTGTAATTGTAAATATATCTGTTAAGTTTTTTAACAAATAAAAAAAAGAAAGTAATTTTAGCTTTTGTTCTTAAAATCGTTAACTTTTATTTTAATTGTCTTTGTTAACTTATTTCCTTCTAATCTTTAACTTTAAGTCAATTGTGCTATCATATTTAACTATGTTTAACTTTCTAAACTTTAAATTTTATTTGTTAGGTGTTGTTTTGTTATGTATGCCTATGTAGTAGTTGATCAAATTGTAAAATAGGGCAAAATTGACCCAGGTGGTTGAAGCGCCCAAAACAAATAAAAAATAATTGATGAAAGTAAAGTATATGCGCTCCCCCCAAAGTATCCCGCGCCGTATAGTATATGAGGCTTGAGCTCATGTAACACGGCTATAAAATGACAAATATAGGAACTTAATGCACTTACTTTGGGTACTAACGTCCTTTTTAGAAGAAGGAACGCGTTTTGTTATGTGTTTTCAGATAAGATATCGACGTTTGCTCTATTTTTATTCCGTTGGTTTTACACACCTTGCGAACCATGTGCAGGGCTCAACCAGTCTTCTCACTTCTACCTATCTTGTAATATTCTTTCCTGTTATCTGCATATCGGCAGTAGAAGGCGGAAAGATTGCGTTAAGGCTGATTTGGCGGGGTTGGGTTTAGACGGAACCCGATGGATGGAAGAATGTGGACATCGATTGGTGGCATCGGCATAGAACCTTTCTTGTTCACTAAGACTTATTATTATTATTATCTCCATGTAGCTCGACTGCATCTCCGTTGATTCGATTGGCCTCTTGTCTATTACTGTGGGATTACTCCTCTATTATAAAAAAATAAAAAATTCTTGAAGGAATTCATTGAAAATAATCAAATTGTGAGTTTCTAATTTCGTGACGCCGAAATCAAGATTTTCCATAAATCACTGAACTGAAAATTGAAATATCTTAAATTAAAAATAATATTGACTTGGTGAGGTATGGATTTAATATTTTACCCAATTTTATAGTATACTTTGAAATAGTAGAAGGTAATGTCGTCTTCGTTCAGCAAATCGTTGATAAACCTTGTCGAGTTATAGTTTATAGAATAATTGGACTAGTTATATTTATGCTTGTTCATGACCCAACACTCAGAAAGATTTATTTCATTCTTATCGGCCAAGAAATGATATCAATGATGATTATCACATCTTGGTAAACATTATTTTGAGGATCCACTAAACAAAAAAAAAAAAAATATATATATATATATAAATGTATCCAATTTTCTTGAAAATGAATATTGACCAAATGAATCATCATTAACAGAGTTAGCAAGGAGTTTGCCCATCTTCCTTTGATGTTGCATCGTACATAATTGGATTTTGAGCAATAAAACGTTACACTATCTCCAAGAACACTGGAAGGGATTCAGGTAATTGTGGTGGCAAGCAAAAAGAGAGGAGAACGTGATAGAAGAAGACTGCTGATCAATGACAACGTTAACATCCAATGGGGTTGTGCTTTACCTGTCTACTATAAAACGTTTCTTCCCATTCCTCTGCTAAAACATCAAATTTTACGAGCGAAAGTTTCAGCATTTTATAAGAGGTCGGTAAATCTTATTTTCTTTAACAAAGCAATAGTATATACTGTACAAGTATAATAAAACGATATTTATATTATGGGAATCTATGAATAAAAAGTAAAAATGTAGTGATCCCTGTTATCAAGATTAATTTTACAATAAATTAGTGTAATATAACATTAATAAATAATCTATACCTTATAAAATAATTTGATATGAGGGATGAGAGGCAAAGAAGAAGTAAATTTAAAAAAAAATAGTTAAGTGCGGTTATCGATAGTTAATGCATACAAAATATTGCTGGCAAAGCGATACAGTTTAAATCCCTACCTTGGAATGAAATATAACAATGACGAACTTTAACTATCAGGCCTAGTGGTACAAATAACGATTATGCAGAAATACAAATGCTTCAATCGCTAACTGCTATATCACTCACTATATTTCGAAAACAATATTGTTTAAAGATACAATATTATAACCTGTTTTAATTAGTTTATTTGTTTGTTTTTTTCAAATAGTACTTTCGCACAATTTTCCCAATCGGAATTAACACTAAAAATTACACCGACGTTCATTCATTCATGGTTTTCTTTTCAATCTCCTGGAAAGGAACTCTTAATAATTTATAAATTTATTGAAGGGAACTAGTCGACTGTTCAACATATGGGTGATAAACAGTCAGGAGGCAGTCATTATACACTATTTTTTTAGCCGTTTCAACCCAAACATGTGGGTCATCTTCAGGGCTGAAAATTTTAAAATACAATCAGAGATATAATATTATATGACTGATAATGGTAAATAATCGGTGTTTGCTATCTGAAAAAGGACAACTGGGAAATCCTCCCCCGACCTTTTCACTTACATACCAAATGTTTCAGTACTTGAAAGCCTTCATTGCTCGAACCACGGTTAGTAAAAAAATGTCTATATAGATTATATACATTATTTTTAGTTTATATAAACTGTTTACATACTTCATTTTTAATATTGTGTATTGTAATAATAGTTAAGATTCATGTGCCATCAATCAATATAGTTTATTATTTACCATTATCGGTATATTATTAGTTTATTAAATATATATATATATATATTATATCTGTGATTGTATTTTAAAATTTTCAGCCCTGAAGATGACCCACATGTTTGGGTTTTAACGTCGGCACAAATAAATAAAAAACATTGTATAATGACTGCGTCCTGAATATTAAACATCCATTTATAAATTTAGTATTGATTTATTTCTCATTGAGCGATTTATTGCAAAATTATGTTTGCTTTAGATTTTAATAACCTGGATAATTTTTTTTTTTAATACTGCATAGATGAAGATTCGTGTATAACATGAAAGATACAAATTTTCAGTTCTATTGCTCTGCATATTGTTCAATTTTTTTTGCAAGCGAAACATAATATAATAAAATACAATCTATGCTAAAGTAACGAATGTGAGTATCTGCTCAATGTAAACGATTGATCACGATTATTCGTTACTACAACATATGCATATCTGTCAAAACTGTAGATCCGTAAAAATGACATTACTGATTCCGGTATTCCAATCGCCGCACAGTGGGACGAGTAGGAGAAAACTCGCGACATCTATTTGAATCTGTCTAAATCTATTTTTTATTTTTTTTTTTTGTTAACTCCAAAAACTAGACAAACTGTTTTATTGATACCTTATGTTGTTAGTGGAGTTTCTGAGAATATTTTCAGTTGGCACAATATAAATTTTTCACTGTTTTTATTGAATAGTCCAATTGGAAAAAAAAAATTTAGCCGCTGCACAGTGTAACGTCCAATGGACAAAAACCTGAATTTTTATTTCTTATAATTAACTTTAAATCTTCTATTTACCTAGAGAAACTATTCAAGGAATTGGAATCATATAAAACAAATAAATATTATTTTTATTTTGATCAACAAACACATTAACAGTATAATAAACAAGGCAAAGTCTTCAAAATCTGTTTCAAACCAACAATCAGTTTAAACCTCTCTCGTTGAAGATAGAACAGTGTTTTTATTAAGTAATCCGAAGGAAATAATGTCAAAACTATTCCTTTTTTATCTGATATAATTTATTATGGGTATGCACTCTCTTATTATTTATCCTGCATTATTCTTCATTGATCTTTGACATTTTATTAAGTTCACAATTTTAATGGACCATAGCAAAAAAACTTCCCAACACATCTTCTCAAGTTTTTTAGATCATAAAGTTTACCTCAAGTATAATGTATTGAGGGCAATTTAATTTGCCGATTTCAATGATTTTTTTATTTTCAGAGCCATCACATAATACAAATTTGGAAAAATGTGGATAAATCCAAGAAAACGGAATAAATCTTTGAGCAAATACCGAGTCAATTTGATCTGCACGATGCTCCTAAAGAAATATTCAGCAATATTAGAAAGACTGATAGATTACCCTCATTTAAAATGCCAAAAATGTATTCACCACACAGAAAAACATTCTTAACCTTATATAAGGACTGGTTGGAACAAGATATAAATTTAGAAGAAATTATTATCAACTATTATCAAGAAAAGGGCAATTTATGTCTTGATGGTCCGTTCTTCCGGGTTACTTGGAGGCAGACCTAAGAAAGAGTTTGCAGCGTTGTGTGGGAAAGATATTATGACAATATCTAACCCTAAAGAAAAAATGTAAAAACGCAAAGCAAAATCAGACCAGACATTAATGAATAAATAATAAAGATTATATATTCTTATATAACACAGATCATTACAATAAATAAATAGACATTGGTTTCGATATAAGTTTACATTCTGACAAATCCACAAACGATTCAGACTCTGAATAAAGAAATGAATTAATAATTTCAAAGAAAATGATAAAATATTATTATTCTATGGCAATATCACTGTAAGTATAAATACTATTACTACATTATATGTTACAGTTATATTATATTTTATAATATTGTTATTCCTGATATTACAATTAATATTATTATAGTTGTATAGTATAAATTATTATGCTATTATTACCTTGTTTTGATTTGAAATTAATTAATAAAAATGTTTATTTGAAAATAACTAGTGGTTAATGATTTTTGTCCATTATCCACACTACTTGGTTACACTGTGCGCTGTCGCGAGTTTTCCCTTACTCGTCCCACTGCAACGACATTTTTCATTTAGATTCGACATTTTCCTATAAGGTGGGCCTTGAAGTACTACAGTAAACGAATGAAATTGAAAAATGTCATTTTTCACATTCATTATTTTAACATCCCTCCGAGGCGTCTAAAAAGAAAATGGCCTCGTGATCTACTTATTATATTATTAGAGTGCTACCAAAGGGTAGTTTATATCGACTACCATAAGACAGCCCTCAGGATGACCTACATGTTTGGGTCGAAACGTCAGTTAACCTAATAAAAATTCTTGACTGAAAATCCTGACAATTTGGTTTCATCTATCTATATTTGATCAGTCGGCTAATTACCCATCTCTAAAGCTTTAATTAGTGTGTAATCAGTTCAATAAATTTATAAATATTGATATAAACAAATATAATATCTACAAGCCAGAAACAGATATAAACTGAACGATAGGGCGGCCCCTTAAGAGAGGGACGCCTAGTATGTAGGTTGGCCCATGACACGGTTAGTAAAGGTCAAACACTGCCACCTCCATCTCTTCTCAATTCCACCTCGTCCTCATCCAACTAATACTTCATAAATTACAAAATATTCGAATTCGCACAGGTGGCAAATAGGTATATTCGCCAACACTTGAACAGGACGATTTGGCACAAAATCCGATCAAAATCGGACCGCTACAATAACGGTACACTTCTGCACGAGCTCGACACCAACGAATTTGGGTCACCGTGTCCGGTTAGGTGGTGTTCAAAATATCGGGTAGCAGGTGAAACTGTATTCTGACCACTAAAAATTATTAAAATAATTTGTATTCATTATAAACTTGCAAATAACCTCAGGTGTTAAGAGCATAACAATACTAAGGTGCATTTATACATTTCCCAAACATTCCCAACAAATATATAAATGGTTATTTCACTATACTAGTATTTTTGTTTCTTGTTTTTGATATTTTCAATCTGCTGTCGGCATCAAGATAAATAAAATAAATAATGAAGAGAAGAATAGTTGGAGTGGTCAGTCAAAAAAGAAGGCAAAAATAAATTATAATATTTATTTTTGCCTTCTTTTTTGACTGACCACCCCAACTATTCTTCTCTTCATTATCCACGACAGTCAATCATTCAACAATTATGAATAAAATAAATAGTTTAGTTTTGAAATAATGTCCCCCGTTTGTTAAGTTAAATAATTGCGTTGCCCACAGTTCGTGAAATTTCTAAACGTACCTTAAGATATATGATCTGCATGATTTTAAATTCTACAAATCAGAATATTAATTCAAACAAAGAAAACTTTTCCATAAGATATAAACTTAAGAAATAAAAAAATTGTGTACTTAATAAAATTTTTAATTTCTTTTTTTTATAATAACAAAGACTGTCTCTTGGATAACAGTAATTGTTAATATTAAGTTTTGAAGTAAAAAAATTGTCCAAAAAGTTATAGAGCTCGTACCTAACATTAAAAATGATTTATCTGCCTCAAATAATGGTAGAAGACAAGACTTTAGTGATCACTTGATTAAAAAATATTCAACAAATAATGACGAAAAATTATTAATTCCTTATTCATTAATCAAATGCGTTAAATCAAAATATTTATTTTTTTTTGTAACCTTATAAAAGTTATAAAAATGTGGGAATATATGTGTGAGAAGAAAATCTTGGTTGGAAAGATTTTTATAAATTAAGTTAAACGATGTGTTAACAGGACAACAAAATAAGAATTTATTTTATTTATTTTTAAAAGAAAACGGTAATTTAAAATCAATTAAAAGCCAGAGGAAACAACAATAAACAATCTAAAACTTAACAACTAACCAGCAACTGTAGCTGTATTATAATAGCCACAATTGCAGAAGTTTCCAAGTTGAGAGACAATGTTCATATTAAAGTTTTACCTCTAGTGTTTAATCTGCTATTTTCCTGTATATATTTTTTATTTGGTTGGTAATTGGTTGGTGGTCAGTCAAAAAGGAAGGCAAAAATAAATGATAATATTTATTTTTTACATATGCCGACGTTTCGACCTGAAGTTCAGGCCTTCATCAGGGCTAAGAAAATAACCAGATAACAAGGTATGAAACATAAGTAGTGATGGTAAAAAAAATAACAAAAATAAAAAAATTAGAAAAATAAAATAAATAAATATAAAGTAAAATGAAATTGTTAGAATAATGACTAAGAACTAAGAGATAAATAATAATAACCGTTACAAAGTGTAGAATGATGAAGTAGGCATAATCAAAAAAGGTGACATAAGAGTTACAATGGGAATCTTAGAATAAAATGTAAAACATAAAAAAGAAATATGAAGTTATATAAGAAATGAAAATAAATAGTAAAATTAAAACAATGAGAATGGAGTAGTTAGATAGAAAATTGAGATATTGTAAAGTCTATCTAAGTCTTGAGATATTGTAAAGTCTATCAAGATGTACAGACAATGTATAATATAATAAAGAGTTAAAAACAGAGAAAAGGAATGAAAGGAAGGAGGGAAGAAATTGAGAAAGCTGAAATAAGAAAGAAATAAAAGAAGTACTACCTTTCTCCTTAAGTGTTGCAGGGAGAATAAAAGTCGTTACAAGGGAGGGGGAGAGAGAATAGATGTGTAGGTGGCGTCATCTCTAACGGCCATCTTTGTTTCTTTTTTTTATCTTTATTAGTTTAAAGATTTTTTATTTTATTTTAAAATACTTAAAACAATATTTTATGCTATGAAAGTACTAATCATAAGTGTTAAATAAAAAAAAATAAAAAAAGATAAGATGCTGAGATTCAAACCGAAGAATAATCTATAAAAAAAATGTATTCATATTAAGTCAAACACTTTAATAAAAAAACTTATGCAATTAGCAGACATGTTTTTCGGAAATGTAACATAGGAATGAAGCATTTATACAGGGTGTTTCATGGTTAAGTGGCCAAGCTGCAAAAATGAACTAAAGGCCTCAAAACTTGAAAAAATGTTCTTTGAAGGTATGTCCGCAAAAGCTTTGTTTAGGAGGTATTCATCAAACCTAAAGATTTTCGTTGTTATGAATTATTTATGTTAAATGAAATAAATAAAACATATTTATTTTGTTTACCTATTTTATTAATTAAATGTCACCATTTATATTAAATGTTGTTCAAACTGAAGTATGTCCGCAAATGCTTTGTTTAGGCGATGGTTTAGATAGAATACTAATAGGACCTTTTATACCTAACTGTATAAAAACTATTGGCAACTTAAGGATTAGTACTATTTGGAATTAGCATTGGAAACTCTCAATAACATTTATCAGTTTGTAAGAAACTTTCGCAGAGTACTCATCAATATGCTTTCCATTTATACTAATGGAGAATATGCTGATATGGTGTTTATATACGGTTTTTGCAATGGCAATGCTAATGCTGCCCGTCGTGAATATACTAGACGATTTCCGAATAGAAGATTATCAAACAAGTCTACCTTTAGCTCCACGTATTAAGGTCTTAGAGAAACTGGCACATATGCTACAATACCAAGTGCTAATGGTATTTTTTCCCCTTTACGAAATGAAGAAAGGAGCGACTATATTATAATATGTTGATGATATTCATCTGACAGTGTACAAAGAGCTGGAGGAGAATTAAATATTACGCCAACTGTAGGTACTGTATTATGGACAACTCTAATTCCACACAGACTTCAACCATACCATTATCAACGGGTAAAACATTTATCACCGCAAGATTTTTCAGGTTGGTACTTAAATCAAGTTGAGCATAATCTACAATTTTTAGGAAACATTCTCTGGACAGATGAAGCTACCTGTACAAAAAGAGATATCTTCAATTAGAAAAATAATCATCTCCGAGAGCAGGAAAATCTCCATGCAATTCGTGAGCATCATTTTCAGCACCAGTTTCAGCGCAATGTGTGTTTGAGGACAATAGACAATATTTTAACAGGTCCAAATTTCTAGCCTCCTCGACTCAATGCGCGCACATTTCTGGAATTTCTTAATTATGATTTAGTTGAACATATTCCACTACAACTGAGCAGGGACACGTGGCTTAAATTAAATGGTTGTCCTGCACATAACGGAAGAGGTCCAGTACAATGGCTAAATGTTAATAATCCCAATCAATAATTGGCCGTGCAGAACCAGTGGCTTGGCCTGCAAGCTCTCCAGACCTGAAACCACTGAATTGTTTTGTTTGGGGTGACATTAAACAAAAAGTCTATGCAAATCCGGTCAATGACCTTAATCCTTGCAAAGAAGGATAATATTGATTCTTGTTAAACAATAACACAAATCCAGTGCCGTTCTGCCACTGCTACTGTTGAAGAAAGATGCGGAGATTGCCTTAATGCTCAAGGAAATCATTTGGTCAAATTATTAGGTGTGAATATCTCATAAGCAAACGTTTGCGGACATACCTTCATAGAAATTGTTTTTGTTGTTTTGAGGTCCTTAATTCAAATTTTCAGTTTGGCCACTTAACCCTGAAACACCCTGTATATCCTTATGTCCGGGTTATTAACAGTTTATAAGATATTACTACTTACTTATTATACTATGTCTACACTACAATATGGTATATAATATATTTTAATTATAAATTGCTTTTCACAGCTTAATGCGCTATATTTTTCATTCGTTTGTTTTTAAATAACTTTCATAACTAGGATCCAGTATTAAATAATTGAGATAAAAAAAGAACTAATATAAAAAATGATTCAAGTTATCGATATTATGATGGAAGATGTGTTGAAAAAACAAAGAATGAAACAATTTAAAGTAATAATCTATTTTGTTTTTATAGTAAATATTTTTAAAAAATTCTTAAACTTTAGATGGTAATATTTATTAAATAACAGCAAGAAATTTTGAAGCAATCCAAATATTAATTTAAAAACGGTCAAAGAGGAATTATATATTTTATAGGCCAAAATATAACAACAGGGAAAAATCATAATGTAATTTAATAAACTTTAAAGTCTTAGGATAAATAGTGGTACATTTTTAATTTAATTATTAATCATTTATGTATACAACTTAATATCTTCTGCCAAATTACATACTACTTGCACAACCGTTGCCTTAGAAACATTTCTTCCATACAGAATACCGAACTTAAGACCGGTTTGTGGTTTTTACTATTATACCCCACGTTTTTATTATCCAAATAAATGGCGAGTAGTCAAATAAAAGTTATAAACCATAACTTTTAAGCGATAAATTGCAACTTTTATAAGACGTTTTCCAGAGGCATTGAAACGTACAACGGAAGTAGATAGATAGTTTCGTTATAAAAAATATTATAACTAAAAAAAAACAAAACTAAAGACTAATACTAAGAAAATATACAGCCAAAAGTAGACTCTTGACATAGACACGAACAAGAAATATATTTGAGTAATTCAGGAATGGAAAAATTTAGAGAACCATTTTTAAAAGTTCCATTTTCACAGTTTATGTGATACATTTTAGGGAAATGTTCGTAAAATAAAAGTTTTAAGCAACTTTTTTGAAATAAAGTTCCAGGTTTATAGTAAAAGTTTTATCTATTCAAGTTTTTAAAAAAAAGTTCCGTTAAATGAAATACAAAGAGTATTTAGACAATTGGATTAGAATTATAATTTCTCTTAAATGAATAACACATGATTCTAATGTGTCGTTTGTTTGAATACCCAGGGGGAATTTTATGCTTTTGTGCACAGAAGGGAGTTTTATGTTAGGAGCATTTTCGGACTAAGAGACCAGGGGCAACTATGGAACAGACCGCAGGAAGTTTAATTATATAGGATCTATGTTTTCTAATTCTACCTTAGCTTGCTCTGTTATTAAGAAAAGGTGAACAATAAAATATCTTTGGAGGAGAAGGGGAGGAGGGAGGAGGAGATTGATTCTTGCGCCATCGACATTGAGGAGGAATGGGCACCTCTGTGAATACTTATGAATTAAAGTCATTTTTAGAGAGACTTTTCAGGAAAATCCACAGAACTAATAAAGGGTTTTTTAAAATATAAGCTCTGTAAAACTTTTACTTAAACAGTAACAAGGGAAAAAATTCTAGTTGCAGGTTTTTTTTTTTCGATCTATATCCTGGAATAATTCAATCAGCTACGACCTGACCTGCGTTTGTCCGAATTTTCAAACAGGACGCCAATTTCGCAATGCCAATGCCAATGGTAAACTGCCTTAGAGCTCATCTTGATTAAGTAGTTTAACAACAGTTTGCAAAATCTTTCTTTCATCAGACGTCATTGGGCTATTTCCGCAGACAGGTAGGCGGCCAATCAATTCGCTCTGAGAACGCCCACTCATTCCAGACTCGTATCTGATTGGCTCCAAGGGCGGGTGGGAGGTAGCGGCTAGGCCAATAGGATATGCTCCTTCTGCTACATCAAAAAGAAATAGGAAAAGGACTCCCAGTCTCGGCCACGTGCTGCCCCATTGGTACTACAATAAAATACCTTCATCAGAACTCCATTGCCGAGAAGATATCACCTTTATTCTATAGGGAGCATATAAAATAAATCAGTCGGTTCAGTTCGTATTTTTTAATAATAATATTATTAATTGTATGTACATATTGTGTGAATGAATCATGCAGCCTTAATATTAATGCCCTTTAATGTGGCAGAATGTATTAATATTCAATAAAGAAAGTAATAATAATAAGAGAGAAACACTTTATTTTCATAAAATATAAAATATAAAGGATTGCTGCCCAATTACATTGGGTTGCTATACACACAGCATACTCTTCTATCCTTAAGACAATATATGAAAAAAAAAACAAATGGTAGAAGAAGAACGAGGCAATTTAATTAAATAAATAAATTAATAGATTTATTGCAGGAAGAACTAATTATATTTTTGGTCTAAAGGCCTGAGTATTGACAGGTTTTTCATTTTTTAATTTCATTTTAGAAACATAAGGCTGCGTAAAAATAACCAATTGCTTATGCATACTGCCCGATCCACGAAAAATGTAAACCTAAAATATACAAATAAATTTCTTTAATATTTAGTACAACCAGTTCGTAACAATTGAAAAAAAAAATCATAGAAATATTGATTTGGGAAGTAAAGTAGTGTCCAATCACGCATTCACGCTAATGAAGGATAGAAGGTTCGCTAACGAACATCACATTTACAAAATATCCCTAAAAGCATTTTGCATTAATCGCTCAATAAATAAATTTATTATTACATTATTAAATATAAATTAATCATGGACACCAATATCATTTAATTTTCATCTTAAACATTTGTTTCTGTAATATTTACAATAGTTGTTTTAGTTTTTTTATTTAATATATACTTATATAATTCATGTTTTTCTGAGAAATAGAAGAAACTGAAAACTAAAATAATTTTATTCAACCACAGATTCTACCACGCTGCGTAAATGATTTTAATAGGAATTTCGTACATATTACATAGTGGAAATATTAAAATATCAATTATGTAACAATTTTAAATTATGTAAAAAGCCTCCTCCCCCCATTGTCTTCCAATCATTCAACTAACAAAGAAAACTATAAAATTTCTGTGGGTCTCCAGTCATATAGGAATACCAGGCAATGAAATGGTTGATATAGCCGAAAAAGAAGCATCCATCATTCTTCCAGCACCAGACACTAACATAGCGCACTACGATTTCAATAACTCAGTTTTGAACCAGTGTTGAGAGGCCTGACGATATTGTTGGACAAAGGTTCTTAGTAGCAGCAAAATGAAAATAATTTTTAATGACATGAATCCACTTCCACAGATGCAAAGAAACCGACGGAAGCAAACTATTATCGCAGAATATTGATAATAGGGAATAATACCCTCAGAATAGGGCACACCAAGCTCACGCATGGGCATCTACTCGACGGCAGTTCACCACCAAGATGTCGCAGCTGCGATACAGCTTTGACAACGGTACACATTTTGGAAAATTGTCCGAGCTTGGATCCATCAAGGACTTCGTATCGCCTGCTAGGATATCGACAAGCCCTACAACCTGAAAATTTGAAGCACTTCCGTTAATTTCTGGAAAACACAGTAACTACATACATATTTAAACAATACAATTTTCAGACACGAACTCACAAATTAAATCAGAAAAAACTATGCAGCTGTAACAACACGTTCTTTAAACAAACATCCTAACAAAATACACGTTTAAAAAAAAAATACAACACGATCCCTACAGACATACTGAAATGAAATTCAATAATTAATAAAGTGCCTCCAATCTCTCTATACATATATTTGCACACGGCACCTAAAATATAATCAAATGAAATATCAATTAATAATTTATTATTTAAAATCATAAGACATAAATAGCAATAATCTAAATAAATAGCAACATATCTACTTTAATATCGATGTAAAATATCGATAAAAACAAACGCACTTTTTATTACCGATTTCATAATAACCTTTAAAAAATAATAATAGAATCATTTACGATATGGCTGAGCTGAATGCCTAATAGACGAAAAGGTGCTGCTGTGTACTACCTTACCCCTAGCCTCAAATGTCATAACCATAGTTTACAGTTTTATGAGGATATTATCGTAATTCTTGACACAGAAACGAAATACTAACGGGCAGAAGTCTTATTATCTAAAAATGGAAGAATAATCATCTTTCAAACAACAATTGATATATTGTAAGATATTTCTGTCTTAAATAATTATGTTAATTAGAAATTCTAATGCATTAGAATTTAGTTCCCAGAAGTAACAAAAATTTATTTTTTTCTGCTTATTGTCTGTAGACTTATGCAAGGAATTCGCAAGTGTATTTTAAAACGTTTTTTCTTATGTTTGTTTCAGGAACTATCAACGTTTATGCATGCAATCTAACAATTGTCATTAGAATATATATTAATATTTATTTAATATCATGAACATGCCTGCATTGCACCAACAGCAACCGCGTGCCGTGCAGAAACAATCGAAGCAAAGACATTGCGGCAAAAACTTGGAGAGCGGATCCATCTATAACGGTCCGAAGTGAAACCAGCAACTGGTATAAACAAGACGGAAATAACGTTGAGGCTGAAGTATGACTAAGTGGGGATCATGCGGAGTGAGGTACATCATTGGTCATACGTCACGGCAACTGCCTTAAACAGCCAAAGGGAAATATCGTGATTGGTCGAAAACCACGCCTCCCACTCCTACTATACCTCACCCTGGCTACGGGCCAAACATATCCGCCAATCTGATTGTCCCTAAGTCAGAAATCGTAATTAAGCGCCAACAGACGAATGATTTTCGAAAATTTCGTCTTTGAGTAGCGAAAAAGCAGTAGTATGGTCCTTCACACAACTGCAAGGTTGTTCCTACAACGAGCAAAATAGATGGATTAAAATGCATTAATTCCATAACAGTGATATTGTTTTTTTTTTATGCATTTGAACGGTCTGTTTGAATTAACTATTCACCTGTACGTTAAAGGCTTTGTAGTTTGGATTTTTCCATTTAGGTATAACATAATCACCTAATGTCTCTTTTTTAGCTTCACGCTTGTTTTAGTAGAATTAGATACGGCAAAATTTGAGAAGCATCAAGTGTCAAAAACTTTCGGGAATTAATTCGGACCGTTGACATAGTAATTGCCCATAAAATTAATCAAATGTATAAAAAACGTTTAAAAAAATTTAAATTTTAATAAAAACTCTAGGAATAACATATTAGGCACTTATTTAATCATATATAAAATAAAAACATTGATACTAAATTATCAGGTATAAAGGTAACTTTTTTTTTTGTATTGGGAACTCTACTTTTGTACATCAACTTGAAAGGAAAAACTTTTTCTTAGTTATATTTTTTTCCATGCATATGAGAGCATCGGTAATTTTTTTATAAAATAATATTTAGGCCGAAAACTATTCAGCTTAAACAATGTTAAATTCAGAGCAACAGATATATTAAACATCATATAGTGATAAGTAATCTTATTAATTAAATTGAAAACACCAATGAAATATTTGAAAAATAATTTAATTTACAAGATAATTCCATTATACCCAATGTTTACTTCAGATTTTTTTTTTAGTGCGAAACCTGATGGTTTTATTTTATATACTTTATCTTTTTATTATTCGCGATATATATTTAGTTATAACTGATTTATTAATATAAACAATATTTCTAATTGTATAATATAAATACAAAATATTAAAAATCAATTATCCAGTGCTAATGAGCAAAGTCTCATTTGTTAGAAAATTTTCATAGAACTTAGGCTCTTATAGATATGTATGTGTTCTTTTTATTTACTTATTTTTAGGTCATTTTACTCTTATATATTGTACACATATTATTTTTCTGTATAATGTATTTTATTTATTGTACATAGAGTGTGAATGTGATCTCTGAACACTATTATAAATGCCATTTGAGACAGATTGTGATATTTAAACAAAAAAAAAAAAATATTTTAGACTCATCATTTAAAAGAAGGCAGAACGGATTTTTAAGGGATAAAATAAATGAAGCTATGATCATAAGCTAGTTTAGGTTTCATATTCTAAATCTCTCTTTGTAATTTATTTTGTAAATTAGTATAAGTGATTTTATTGCCCAGAAAAGTATTATTAAATTACACGTAAATGTTTAACAAATCCACATTGCAATAATCACAATATGCCTGAACATATGATTAACAAATACAAATAATTTACATATAATAAATTATAAATTGAGTTTAAGAGTCTATATGTGCTATTTTCGTTTTTATTTAAATAATGTACGATATATATATATATATATATATATATATATATATATATATATATATATATATTTCTTTATTTATTTGTTTTTGTTTTTTCCTGTTGAGATTACAGGCCATGTAGATCTTTGCTGCCCTAACAAGTCTGCTCCATGTCTGACTGTCTTGAACTTTTTATTTCCATTTATCTGCACGCAGCTCTGTTGCATCTTTGTCAATTCTATCTATCCGTCTGCTTTTTGGCCTTCTACGTGGTCCTTTGCCTTCTATTGAGGTAATCATTGTTACGTAGAGGCTTCCAGATGGATTGCTACGAGCTACATGCCCCGCCCCTCTTAATCTCTTTGCCTTCATACCATGGAATCAAGGTCTTTTTCTAGGGTGCTGGGTAGTGTCCAGGTCTCACAGCCATATATTAGAACTGGCTTTATCATTGTTTGTACACTCTTTGTTTGAGGTTTCTTGAGATTTTTCGGGATTTCAATACCCTTGAGAGGGAGAAGAAAGCTCTGTTTGCGCTAGTTATACGCTGGTCTATTTTTGCCCGTTGGTCCTTCGTTGAGGTTATTGTGGAGCCGAGGTATTCGAATTTTTCTACTCTCGAGAATGACTTTCCTTCTTCGCAGATCCTGTTATTGCGGTGAAATTTTCTACTCATATATATATTTTTTTCTCCATTTACTTGTAGGCCGATTTGCTCTGACTCTTTTATCAGTGTTGTAGCAAGTTTCTCAATGCCTTCTTGATCACTTCCAAGGACCGCTATATCATCTGCGTATCCAAGGATTGATATATAATACATATATTTTTCTAGCTTCTTCACTAACGAAGGTAGTGAAGCTTTGTATTCATTCGTACAGCAGTTTGTTAAAATATCTATATATATATATATATATATATATATTTATAAAATATAAAAGCTTTCGAGTAGTATAATCAGTGCTAAACCAAATGTAGAAACGATTGTTGCGACACCTTCTACCCCAAAGTGTGGATGATACAATAAAATCACACAGAGGCAAGACGAGGTTTGGCTCGCATCCAAGTAGGGCCTGTTTTCCAATAGTCAGGGATCTG